>JAVJAQ010005430.1:0-385720 GCA_032362365.1 Zygogramma bicolorata
CATTCCCAATCTAATGAAATTGAACAATGAATCTGCAGAGGGAGCGGATGTTTGTAAACTTTTCTCTAAATTCTTCCAAAGTGTTCATCAGCCTTATACACAGACCAAAATCGAACATAATGAAAATAACATTCTCTCAATCAATAACATAACGGTCACTGAAATACAAGTAAATAATGCTCTATCTACGCTAGATGAAAACAAAGGGAACGGCCCTGATGGAATTCCATCTTTCTTTGTAAAAAAGTGTTCAGAAAGTATATACGTGCCACTAACTATTATCATTAACAGATCATTTAAAGAAGCTACTTTTCCGAAAAGGTGGAAAGAATCGTACGTAGTTCCGATATACAAAAATGGCGACAAAAATCTGGTGACCAACTACCGCCCAATTTGTAAAATGAATATTTTCAGCAAAGTACATGAACAAATTGTGCATGGCATCCTTTTGAACTCTGTAAAAAGGCATATAATTGAAGAGCAGCACGGATTCTTCCCGAGCAGATCAATAGAAACAAATCTGATCTTGTATACAGAATATATAACATCCGCAATGGACAACCAATCTCAGGTAGACTCCGTGTACACCGATTTCAGTAAGGCATTCGATAAAATTGATCACAATATATTAATATCGAAATTGGCTGGAATCGGCATCCATGGAGATCTGCTGCGATGGTTTGCCTCATACATCTACAATAGAACGCAAATTATTACAGTTAATGGACACCAATCAACACCTTACATAGTTACCTCTGGCGTACCACAAGGTTCGCATCTTGGACCCCTACTTTTTATCAGTTACCTGAATGATATAAAATCCTGTTTCGAATTTTGTGAATTCATCTTATATGCGGATGATTTGAAAATATTCTCAAAAGTAGATAGAATTACAGATTGCTCTATGATTCAAAGTGACTTGAATAGGTTCTATGAATATTGTAAAATCAATAAACTCTTCTTGAATTTAGATAAATGCTGTTTTATCACTTTCACTCGAAACCAAAAAGTATTCTCTTATGATTATAATTTCAACAACAAAGTGCTAAATGAAGTAGATGATGTAAAGGACCTGGGAGTGGTAATTGATAAAAAATTATCATTCTCAAAACACATTGACTATGTTGCTTCAAAATCTAATAAAGTTCTGGGGTTCATTATAAGACAATGTAAACATTTCACTTCTATTGTGGCCATGAAAACATTATATTATTCATATGTCTACAGCAAATTGAATTTTGCGACCGTCATTTGGTGTCCACAGTATGCTGTATATAAGATCAGATTGGAAACTATACAAAATAACTTCCTGAGATTTCTAGATTACAAAGTTGTTGGCACGTACAATAACACTACGAGTACATCCCTCTTAAGAAAAAAATACGACTTTCCTACACTAGGGGCTCGTCGAGAACAATCCGATATAGTTATTTTATATAAGATTGTGAATAATCTGATTGATTCTGCAGAAATCTTATCAATGATAACGTTCAATGTGCCATCCCGGAATTTGAGAAACAATTTTCTTTTTTTCGAAAATTTCTGCAGAACTAATTTGGGAAAGAATTCGCCTCTAAACAGAATGGTAAACTTATATAACCGAACATTCAATCATATTGAAATATTCAATACCTCACTTAGCTCGTTCAAAACAAAAATTAAATATATCATTGAATCTAACTGATCAGATCATGTTCATGTTCACTTGTTTGCATATATAATGTACTTAATATTTTTTAGGAGACATTCACTCTGTACACATTACTGTCTTCGTGGATAACCCTTTGGGCAGCGCCTGTTGTTATCCTATATGATTTCAATAAATAAATAAATAAATAAATAAATAAATGAGGATGTACATATATCTTGTTATTCAAATCATCTTTGGAACAATCTGTTCAGGTCAGTCTCAAATTACCTACACAGTAGGTTTCGGCTGGCACCCGTCAGAAAACAACTACTCCCCTGGCTAATACCACGAAGGGCATTGAATTATATCCGACCAGGTGCCAGTGCAGGTTTCTTCACAGAAGTAAATCCTGCATTTGCTTTCGTCGATACAAATGAAGGAATTGATTTTCAATTATAGGGACGGACACACTTGCAGACCGGTTTCGGGCTATTTGGCCACTCGTCAGTGCAAGGCAGTGCCATCATCAACGTAAAGTCGATGATTTCCCATAATTAAAAATCAAACTCCTACACGAGTATCAAGCCCCGGCCAAAGCTGATGCGAACAACGAAGTTGTTACGCCATCTACCAATGGACGAGGTATTCCAAAAGCAAACCGAATTTGCCCATTCCTCCTGCGAGGACAATGTAAAAACACTTGACATAGTCAGTGGGCATACTTGAAGACTGGCGTTAAATCAAATAATCTTTGGAACAATCTGTTCAGGCCAGTCTCAAATTACCTACACAGTAGGTTTCGGCTGGCACCGTCAGAAAACAACTACTCCCCTGGCTAATACCACGAAGGGCATTGAATTATATCCGACCAGGTGCCAGTGCAGGTTTCTTCACAGAAGTAAATCCTGCATTTGCTTTCGTCGATACAAATGAAGGAATTGATTTTCAATTATAGGGACGGACACACTTGCAGACCGGTTTCGGGCTATTTGGCCACTCGTCAGTGCAAGGCAGTGCCATCATCAACGTAAAGTCGATGATTTCCCATAATTAAAAATCAAACTCCTACACGAGTATCAAGCCCCGGCCAAAGCTGATGCGAACAACGAAGTTGTTACGCCATCTACCAATGGACGAGGTATTCCAAAAGCAAACCGAATTCGCCCATTCCTCCTGCGAGGAAAATGTAAAAACACTTGACATAGTCAGTGGGCATACTTGAAGACTGGCGTTAAATCAAATCATCTTTGGAACAATCTGTTCAGGCCAGTCTCAAATTACCTACACAGTAGGTTTCGGCTGGCACCTGTCAGAAAACAACTACTCCCCTGGCTAATACCACGAAGGGCATTGAATTATATCCGACCAGGTGCCAGTGCAGGTTTCTTCACAGAAGTAAATCCTGCATTTGCTTTCGTCGATACAAATGAAGGAATTGATTTTCAATTATAGGGACGGACACACTTGCAGACCGGTTTCGGGCTATTTGGCCACTCGTCAGTGCAAGGCAGTGCCATCATCAACATAAAGTCGATGATTTCCCATAATTAAAAATCAAACTCCTACACGAGTATCAAGCCCCGGCCAAAGCTGATGCGAACAACGAAGTTGTTACGCCATCTACCAATGGACGAGGTATTCCAAAAGCAAACCGAATTTGCCCATTCCTCCTGCGAGGAAAATGTAAAAACACTTGACATAGTCAGTGGGCATACTTGAAGACTGGCGTTAAATCAAATCATCTTTGGAACAATCTGTTCAGGCCAGTCTCAAATTACCTACACAGTAGGTTTCGGCTGGTCGGATATAATTCAATGCCCTTCGTGGTATTAGCCAGGGGAGTAGCTGTTTTCTGACGGGTGCCAGCCGAAACCTACTGTGTAGGTAATTTGAGACTGGCCTGAACAGATTGTTCCAAAGATGATTTGATTTAACGCCAGTCTTCAAGTATGCCAACTGACTATGTCAAGTGTTTTTACATTTTCCTCGCAGGAGGAATGGGCAGATTCGGTTTGCTTTTGGAATACCTCGTCCATTGGTAGATGGCGTAACAACTTCGTTGTTCGCATCAGCTTTGGCCGGGGCTTGATACTCGTGTAGGAGTTTGATTTTTAATTATGGGAAATCATCGACTTTACGTTGATGATGGCACTGCCTTGCACTGACGAGTGGCCAAATAGCCCGAAACCGGTCTGCAAGTGTGTCCGTCCCTATAATTGAAAATCAATTCCTTCATTTGTATCGACGAAAGCAAATGCAGGATTTACTTCTGTGAAGAAACCTGCACTGGCACCTGGTCGGATATAATTCAATGCCCTTCGTGGTATTAGCCAGGGGAGTAGTTGTTTTCTGACGGGTGCCAGCCGAAACCTACTGTGTAGGTAATTTGAGACTGGCCTGAACAGATTGTTCCAAAGATGATTTGATTTAACGCCAGTCTTCAAGTATGCCCACTGACTATGTCAAGTGTATCTTGTTATTGTTAAATCATTCCTTATTCCTCAATGATTATTCCTTATCATATTGATTGACTAGTACGTATTGTACCAGAATTGTGAATGAAATTATTATAAAGAATAGTTTTCGTTTCATGGTGCTGTCTACATAATCAGCAATCTGAAGAGAAAAAAATGCATGTTCACTTTCCTCCTAGAAAACACATCGTTTTCAAGCTCTTTCTGAGTATTTTCCAATTGCTTTTGTTTCAATACCGTTTCTTATTCCCTTGAACATAAATGAATCGAAACAACTTAGTAATTGAGGCATTTGATGCCATTTATTAAGTAATCAATATTACATATTATTAAAAATATGATAAAATTGTGTATAAACATATAGTTTGTGCTTACAAAATGTACCTTTAAAGCGATTGAATGCTAAAACAAGCCTCAACAAATTATTCAACAAATTATCAATGAGTAATACGTCATTTTCTGTCTTTTATTTTTTCTTTTCTATTCTTTCGCAAGAAGTTTAATGAGACGGACTGTAGTTGTCATTACAAACTTTGTTTATTAGACGTGGAGAAAGTTAGTTATTGAATGTTAACAGATAAGGTGAAGCGCGTGGAGTTGAAATTATCCCTCGAGTAAAAAAATCACAAATTGAAATTAAAAAAAAATATCACAAGTTTTTCAATGGAATGTTGAAAATTTTCAAAACAAAAATAACACTGAAGTAGTTGAAATGTTTACCGATTTAGTGATTCGAGTAGAAAAATGTGAAAAATTCAATTTGGGGTCAACATCTCAAATAGACCCTGAAAAATAATAAACAAAGTTTGTTTTTGTTAATGTATCTGACCTTAATAATGAAGAAATAAAATGTACATCTCACTGTATTGTATTTTCATTAATAATAACAATATATCGTTCAACAGTCTATGCAAGCAGCTCCATAATTCTGGGCCGATCATGTCATTTCGTACAAGATCCTTACATTATTTTGAATATCAGATGAGTCATATAAAAACCTGATTTGTTCATTTCTTCGGCTTCTTTGGGCTGCCTAAAGGTGATTCCTGCAATGAACACATATTTTAATTGATGGAAGTAGCCGTATCAATATATATATATATATATATATATATATATATTTATCGACGTAGAGTTCGGGTTGAACCAAGTCTAGAGTTTTGTGTTCGACGATTCAGCTCCGACTTCTAAGCCGTTACCAAGAGGGTTGGGGAATAAAAAAACATCTTGGATCAAAATGTATTTTTTCCAGCTAAGGGAATTTCAAGAGGATATCTTAACCGATCCCTAATTTCGCTAATTGAATCGCTGATAATGACTCTCTTTCGTTTCCGTTTGACTCCCTCTGTATATTAAGGTTTGCTTGGACGATCTTGAAGAGATGAAAAAAATACTTTTTCGCAAATCGTTACCAGATATTAACAATTCACGAAATATTTCCGGAAGAGTAGCTATTTATGTAACCATTTAGAAAATAGTATATTATTCAATGAGCGTATAATGATGGCTGTTATTCACGAGGTGAAGTTTACTGCGGCCTAAATCACCGAGAGAATGATAGGCATTATACGCGAGTAGAATACTATACTTTAACCACGACTGATATTTGGGAAAGCCGTATGTGGTTTTTATTTTCGTTCACTATACAAATCTGTCAAAAGAAATTGCAAGTATCGACCGTATATTGAAGTTGAATTCATTGACTCGACCCGTCGAGAACTATATTCGCCGTAAAAAAATTATTGAAGTTTTTTATTGAAAAATTTTGTTACATCAAATACATATTTTTAGAAACACTATATTTTATTCAAACAAATATTTGATACAATGGGTTTGAGTCAAAATTATATGGATTCAAAAACTATTTTCGATATGACACACACATGATAGCTGAGAGTAGATGCTCCTTGCCATCTTTTTTTTATATGTAGGTGAAGAACTGAATTGGAAATATTTAGCGGTTTACACGAGAGAATTTTCAAAACCGATTGTTTGTAGCAAAACTATAATATAATAGCTAAATTAAGGAAGTATTTGACATTAAACTTCCATCATTATGCGCTTCTTGAATAATATACTATTCTATTATTGATTGAAAATAATATTTCATCATTTTCAATTACTTAACAAAGTACAGGGTTCGTTCATCATTTTGCTGTCAGTTTGACAGTTTCAAAATTTTGTAAAGGTCGATTGGAAGTGAATGTTCACTGAGAGAAAAAATACAAAACAGTGATTAAATAGACTCAAGGTTTTTTGGCTAATACATTATTGATCCTGCTCTGTTACATGCTCAATATCGGCCTTGTGTCAATATGACTTATTACGTTAGCTCACATTCAGTTTATGTAGGCGATGCGAAAAAAGTACTGATTTTGATTATCAATTTGAATATTTTATTGATGTTGAAGAAGAAGACATATCATATTCATTTAGATTAGAGTTCTGTATGTAAAATAGGTATTAGAGATGTGACATGTGTATGAGCCCATCCTACTTACCAGGTCTAATTCATCTAACGACTCTAATTTTGCGATTGGGGCTATTTTTTCTTCTTTGCAGTCCTTTTCTTTTGCGATAAGACACTCCGCCCAAGATGGCTCTTGATATTTGTCGAAATCAAAAGCTTTATTAAACGATGCAAACCTAGAAACATTGACAAAATGAAGTCATTGTACCACATGAAATTTCAATTGATTCAATATTCTCAAAGTAATGTTAGAAACTTTACCTATGAAGAACTTGGGAATGATGAGTTTTTGATATTGGTTTTGGCTCACTAACTGATCTCTGAAATGTATATCTACTTCTACTTGGGTCTATGGCTACATTTTCATATTCAGGCATCTGGAAATGAAAAGGAAAGCAGTCGTTAGCGGACGTATTCTACTTGCATATAACTATAGGAGTAATATTCCAATAAGCATGCATCTACACAAAGATGACAGTATCTAATCATTCTATATATTCGAAGACATCATCAGAATAATCAAAGAACTTCTAGAACTAACTTCCTAGAGAAATCGAAAAATATTGGAATTTTCTATACAGTTCAGGGTTTCGGACACTACACTGAGGAATAAAAAATGTAAAATGATATAGCTAATGGAAAAGATGTAGGTGATCAACAAAGATTTCAAATACAAATGCACGGTAACATATGGCTAACATACTTCAGGAAACTTCATACCCTATGAGACCCACATTTATGATGATATATGGTAAAAATTATAAAACCTCAAACTCTGTAACTCAAGTGCTTAATTAACCGGACAAGGTTTGACAAAATAGCCTGTTTCATCTGAAAAAAAAAAGAAAAAATAGGAAAAAAATAGTCGAAGTGAACGAGACTGTCGTATCCAAAGTGATTGTTCAGCCATAGATTAGCTAATTTACGTGTCGGAATATAGGGTCGCCAGATTGGAATATTTCATTTGGAGGAAGCAATCCAAAGTAAATACTCAAAGAATCCTGTCAGGTAACTTCAATCTCATACATGTGAGCAATTTTCGTAAAATGTACTCTTTTCCCCTCTTTCAGTAGAAGTAACACCACGTTGTTTGTCTCATCCAAAACTTGGGGTATGAAATCATCACTTCCTATATCTGAGGAAACTATCCGGGTGTGAAGTTTTCAATACGGACATGTGGAAAACATGTCAATTTAAAGACTCTTCAAAACGATTAGAACAACTTGGTGTAGAATTGAAATAAAGAGCTCCCAAAAATATTGTGTCGATCAAGAGGACTTCCAGTTCCAATATGGAAATATAATAATGACCAACTTGTTTGGGCTCTTAGACTGCGTTAATCAATCTTCTTTCGAACAATCTTTCAGGCCCGTCTCAATTCCCTCCACGTGGTTTCCGCTGGCCCCCCTCAGAAAAAAACTCCCCCCCTCGCTAATCCCACGAAGGGGTTGTTTATCCCCCCGGTGCCCGTGCGGTTTTTTCACGAGTATCCTTTTTTTTTTTTCGTTGAAAAAGGAGGATTTTTTTTTTTTGGGGGGGGGACCCCCTTCCCGGCTTTTTTTTTTTTTTTTTCCCCCCCTTCGGTTGCGGGCCGTCTCCCCTAAGTAATGTTTTCTTTCTTAAAAAACCCCCCCCATGGTACCCCCCCCCCCCCGGGAGGTGTGTGTGTGGGGGGGGGCGGAAATGAACCAAATGATGAAAGTATAATAATAAACCAAATTATTGTGAATCTTTTTTAGTAGTCGTTTGTTACAGATCACCTTCAGATGACCTGAACATATTCTTTGACAGGATTCATGATGTGCTGTGCACTCTGTATAAACCGAAACTGAAAATTATTCTCACTTGTGATTTCAATATTGACTCATTCAACCAGAATTCGGAATACGTTGAATTCAGTTCTATGCTATTGGAATTTAATCTACGTAACAAGGTAGGGTGTCCAACAAGAGTTAGAGATTCTTCATCCAGAATAATTGATCATATTTATTCAAATTTTGATAATTGCTTCAGCAGTGTCACTGACAATGCCGTATCTGATCATAGAACGGTTTTGTTCAAGTATGAACAGGAATGCAAGAAAGTAAAGACTCGCAAAGTTTATTTCAGTTCTATGAATTATGACGAAAAGTCTAATGAGAATTTTAAACAAGCCCTGTTCTGTGAAATTTGGTCGAATTTATATCAAATTGGGGACATAGACAATGCATTCGAAAACTTCTTAGTCAATAAACAAGGCAGTTCTATCAGGAATACTACCAAACCTAATGAAGAAGCTTGGAGAATTGTAACGGAAATAACCAGAAATAATAATAAAAAGATATCAACACCTTCGTTGAGGTTGCATATGAATGAATTACTAATTGAAGATACCCAAGTTATAGCGAATACTTCCAACAACTTTTCCAAATGTATACCAGAGGGACTGGTACAAGAAATCAAGTCTAGTGGAGATCAACCTCAGTTTGATTCATATGAACAAATTTCCATTGACATTGATAGTGAGTTTTTTCTCTACCCATTCACTGAAGAGGAATTTCTCAATCTCATTTATAAAAAATTAGAAAACAAATACTCCTCTGGTCCTGATGACATTCCTCCTTTTTCGTTAAAAAAAATTTATACAATTGTTAAACCTCTTACTCATCTTGTCAATCTCTCTTTTTGTACTGAAAAGTTCCCCAATCTACTGAAACGAGGAGAGATCATTCCAATTTATAAGAAGGGGGATAGGCAGTACTTCGAAAATTATAGACCAGTGACCATATCTATTTCACTTCCGAAACTAAAATCGTGAAACTCTGACAAGGGAAACGAAAATACTTTCAAATGATCAACACGGTCTTAGTAACAATAGATCAAGAAAGACAGCAATAGATTCTTTTTACGAAAATCTAATAGAATCGATAGAGGGAGGCGAGTGCCATGTTTGGATCTTTTGCAATCTCAGCAGGGCATTCGATTGTGTCGAATGCACGAAGCTATTGAATAAACTAAGAGCGTACAATATAGCAGGTGCCCCAGTGAGTTGGTTGAGCAAATATTTGATCTGGAAAAAAAATATGTATTTGCTGCAAAATAAAAATAAAAAATCAACGATTAACTCTAACGAAGTAGAAACTGAGCTGGGTGTTCCTCAGGGTTCCATTTTGGGGCCCACTTTGTTTCTGATGTGAATGAATTCAGTAAAGCCCTAGGAAATTCAGCTAGCTGTACGATGTATACGGAGGATACGTCAATATTGGTTTCAGCAAAAAAGGATTTTAATATTCAACTTCACTGTAAAAATAGATATTGTAGATAGTTGGTTCAGAGTAAACTCTAAACTATGTTTGAATATGAAGACGACAGTTTTCATGAATTTTCATCCTTCTCAAAAAAAGTTGTTTGATCTCCAATTGAAAATAAAATCTGATCAATTGCAAAAATTACCAGTGACCAAATTCCTAGGTATTTAGCAGGATATACTCAATCAATCTCGAAAGATATCACTTTCAATTAAACGTTTTTGGGCGTTTTCCAAAGTTTCGACATGCATATTGCATAATGGATACGAAATCAAAGAATCGTATTCCAACTTCGAGCGAACAAGAATAAAATAGAGTAAAGATGAGGAACGAATATTACTGGACGATCTGCAATTCCGCAGGATGGATCTAAGAGATCTACGGGCTGCTGAGGCAACAGTATGTACATAGTAGGTTACAAATGCAGGAATTAACATTCGAACATTGGGACAGGCACATTTGCAGACCGGTTCCGGGCTATTTGGCCTTTCATCAGTTTATCATCAACATGAAGTCGATGACTGTCCATAATTACGGCTGAAGCGAACGACAAGCAAGATAAGCCGTCATTGCGCAATCTGCACAGGTATCCCAAAAAAAAGCCGAATTTGCCTATTACTCATACAAGGAAATGTAAAAACATTCGTCATAATCGGTGAGCGTACTTGATTTTTCAAGAACCTTTTCATTTCATTAAGAAGGAAATGTTTTTGAATAACGCAACAACTTTTTGACCCTTCCACACTTGTATACATTTCAATATTCTTAGTTTTTCAGATTGTGGTAGGTTTACCATCCAAAAAAAACTACGACGGAAACATTCGTCCACCACCAAATAATAACTCTCGAACAGTAATAGGCAAGGTATTCAGATTTTGGTTCAATGTTAAATTGACGTGTCTATTATGTTGTGAATATCAACATTGTTGATTTTTTTAGAACAGTACATTTTTTGGTATTGGCGTTATATATTTTTGAAGGTATGAATTCATATAATCTTTGGGTAACTGATTCTGTCATACATGGTATATATTTTAAATTTCTTTTTTTCATATTTTGATTGTGGTTGGTTATTGTTCGTTTGATTCAATGATACTTGATGGTACATTTTTTGAAGAATTTATGTCTAAAATAAAGTACTTATGTGGTTGATTATGTTCTATCGAAAAATATTTTGTGTTCAAGTTTGTGAAATGTTCTATGCAGAATATCCAGCGGAGTGGTATGTTTCCTAAGTGCTGCCCCCTAGGCCAAAATATCTTATTTCAAGTGACTTTCAACGAGTCCAAAATATAAAATGTTACCTGTTGAGTCACTCATACATCTAAATTTATTGAAGTATGAGTTGCTGATTACCATTTCGAATATTTTCTTGACATGGTATTGCAAACAAATTCCATTGTTTATACTCATATAATTTTAACATCAAAATTATATTTTTTTAATGTTCACGAAGAAAATTTTATTTTTTTATTTAGGAAGTGGCGCACTTGATGATGGGAAAATTTCCTTGATCGTGGAAAAATTCCTTATCGCAGGCGGCAGCAAATCAAAGGCCAAGAGCGTGCCAAGGAGCTTGGGAAAATTTATTAAGCTCAAAGCTTTGCCCCCGCAATCAACTTCTGGGTATGGTTGTTATTGTTGTAACATATTGTAACATATCACAATTGAGAAATTATGTGAAATTCATAATGAATGAATATCAGATGGAAGCAACTTACTAAGCATAAACATGTCAAGAATCATATTAGAGTGAACGTTATAATTCATAGAGGTTGCATGGAAGAGCAAGCATGTTGAATGCCGCCTCCATTTATTATTTTGTATGAAAACTACTTGAGCAAAATAAAGTCACATTATTATTATTATTTCTATCAATCAAAATCACATGAATATGATAGCTCAATGAAAAATCATGTTTGAATGAACTAATCTGAAAGTCAAACACATCAAAAAATCATTGCTTATACGATACAAACTTTTAACTCATCGGAATCAACGCCATGGAAACGCAATATCTCAACTGAGTCAACTGAATTTGAATGGTCGCAACAGCCCGTTCGAATGATTGAAAAACTCTGATTGAAGCAAGTTTAGACGGTTGCATTAGTTCTGATGGATTCCTTGTCACCATAATCAAGCCTGAAGGAACGCAAAAGTTCATACCAAACCAATAGAGACTTATGCAGAAATCAAGTGAAGCCCACAACGAAATCATCAAAATATCATCAAAATAAAGTCTGCGCTAATGCATCAATCCAGCTGGGATTCATACCGAATATATCGAATTAACAATACAACAGGGATGAAGTAGTCCAGGTGAATATATTATTTCGATTTCGAATGCAATAACACCATTGAATGCATGTGACAATCGAGTCTGAATGAATGCAAGAATCCAAATGAATGAGCCAAGTTCTGATCATTGCCATCTCTCAACTGAATTCGGGTCGAAAGTATCCTATATATTAAGAATCATTCAACCAAGTCCAGAGACCTGTAAGAATCCAAATGAATGAATCAGCTCCTGATTACCGTCACGTCAAACGGAATGCTTGTCAAAAGTATTCTCTATATTTCCTGTCAAATATCATAAACCACATTCAGTGGTCACAGCTCAACCAACCTGAAGAACTCCTGACAGATGAAATAGTTCAGCTGAATACGTGATAAAAGTCCGAATGGAGGTAAAAATCTAACCGGGTACATACCAAACACATCGCAAAAATCAAATATAAATGAAGGTATAAGTCTAGTAGAACAAATCGAAAGAGCTTTAAGAATGTAGAGTTTCGTTCGATGATTATTCGTATAGTTATGAAATTGAGACCTTGCAAATACTAATTTGAAAATTGTATTGAATTGATTCGGGGCGATTTCGTCAAAGTTCAACTGTCAAGTTTTTTGGCGATATCGAGGTTCTGAACGATATATTCATATCTTCTGCAAGTTTTTCAATACCGTGGAAATATTTCTCCTTTGCCAGTCGTTAGTCGTCAAATCTGTCAACAGGCAATTCAGTTTTAGCTCCGTCTGATGCGTCGAAACGTCCGTTAACGCTTTGTCTAATGCGTCGAAACGTCCGTTAGGATGGTAGTGTCATCATCAACGTAGAGTCGATGACTTCCTATAATTGTAAATCAAACATCTTCTATAGTATCATACCTTTTATAGTATTCCCTAGGGCAATAGTTGTTTTCTGATAGGTGCCTACCAAAACCTACTTTGTAGGTAGTTTGAGACTGGCCTGAATGAATTGTTCAGAAGATGATTTGATTTAAGGCCAGTCTTCAAGTATGACCATCGACTATGTCGAATGTTTTTGATTCATTCAGTTGGATTCTTGCAGGCATCTGGACTTGGTTGTATGATTCAAAATATAGAGTTTACTTTCGACATTAATTCAGTTGAGCAATGGCAATGGTCAGAACTTGAGGCTTTTTGTCGCGAGATACCAGGTATGTAACGGTACGTACCAATTGCCTACCGACGCGTTTTCGCGACATCCCTATGAACATTTTTGTCGCCGAGTGTACATCAACGGTACGTAAAATTAGATACCGGGGTAGCATCTCGGTATCAACTGTCTGGTACTTTGACATTTAACGTCAACATTTATTTTGAATTGTTGTTGATGATCTTGGGAAATTTAAAAGCAATACTTAATGGAATCCGATCAATTGGTAGAAATCACACTGAGCTACAGAGGAGTGGATATCAAACTCAAACTAGGGCGTGTTGTCTCATTATTCATTTGGAAGGATATCAATTCATTTAACAAGAAATCGTCAAAATAATATAACACAGCCACACAATCATAAATGGAAATAGCCATTTTGAAATATTTCAATGAATACCCGGTGAAAATCCAGATTAAAATATGTCATATTCTACCTCTGAAAACGATTTACTTCCAGTTTTTGATTAATTTTTAACGATAATAATGAAAACAACTATATAGAGCAGAGCTCTGTAACATAACCTCAATCTCAAAAAACTCGGCAAGCTGTCAGAGTCAGAGTGAGATACCATTTCCATTTTCGCGACCGTCTGGTATGAAAGGAAACAGAATGAGATAAGAGAAAGATAGTCATATACCGCTTCGGTACGTACCGTGACATACCTGGTATCTCGCGACAAAAAGCCTTTGGTTTTCATTGGATTCGTCTAGACTCGTTTTTCACATGCATTCAATGGTGTTATTGCATTTGAAATAGAAAATACTTGGCATAATGTATTCACTTTCTGGTCTTGTTCATTTGATCTATTCGGCATGAACCCCAGTTGAATTGATGAATAGCGCACACTATATTTTGATGATTTCGTTGTGGGCTTCACTTAAATTTGAATTTAGACCAATCAGAATGCTATCGGATCATCGTACGATCGAATTTCGGATCTGTCTGAATTCAGCCTTAGTGTCTATTGGGTTGGTATGAATTTTTGCATTCCTTCAGACTTGATTCTGGTGACAAGGAATTCAACAGAACTTATGCAACCATCTACACTTGATTCAATCAGTTTTTCAATCATTCAAACGGGCTGTTGCGACCATTCAAATTCAGTTGACTCAGTTGAAATATTGCGTTTCCAAAGCGTTGATTCCGATCAATGAATCGGTATTTGATTGGCTGGGCTGTCATTCACTTGAATTAATATTTTTTGTTTTAACTAGATTCATATCGAATTCAGACCTGACTTTGGTGAGTTCTTCGTGTATTTTATTGATCATTTTCATTAATCTGGATATATTCTCCTCAACAAAGACTGATAAGTCTGATATATTTGCTATGCATTTACTTGGGGGGTCATTAATTTCGATTATCCAACTAGACCATTCGAATAATCTATACTTGATACATTTGATGTTTTGCATCATTTCTTACATTTTTCAGATTCGATTTTTGAAATGTTTGATACGTTTTTCAAGCTATTGCTCTGTTCTGAACTATTTTTCATCGGGATTGAGACTTGATTTTCGATGAGTTTGTCATGCCGTCGATTGGACATTTGTATTCGTCTGAACTTGATTAACGCTGTTGAAAACCATTTCACGTAGAGGCTCGATTCTTATGTATCCAATTGAACAATCACATTTAGTCGAAAATTTTGATATGCTCCGTCATGTACTTCGTCTTGCATTCGATAACTCAGTCAGACCTGATTTTCAATCAATTTGGATACATATACGTTGAAGGAATGTATGCGCCTGGATTTGGTCTTCAACCTTGATTTCTGATATATTTGATGTGTTTCATTTGTCTGGACTTCATTGGCCCTGCTGGTGTTATTTATTCAATTAGACTCGACTTTGATAAGTTCTTGTGTGTCGTTCAACTAGCGTAATTGTCGAATCTCCTTCAAACTTTTTCTTCAGCGAAGTATTTGAATTTGGCGTCACCATCTCGCAAATGAGATGACACGACATATTTGAGGACACACTTGACAAATTTGAATTTGGCGCCTCATGATATCACCATCCCACGAATGAGATGACATACGATAGATTTGAGGTTACACTCGACAAATTTGAATTTGGCGCCTCATGATGTCACCATCTCGCAAATGGGATGTTATTCGACGAATTTTTGATTTGACACCTTATGATTTTTCTCTTGAAAGTTGCCAGAATTCTTCAGATTTGTCGCTTTTAGAGCAGTAAGGTCAATGAAAGTATGAAGCAACGCACCACAGTGCAAGTATTATTACACTATGCTAGGTACACCATTAACTAACTCTATAGTTGAAATGAGACCAGAATTTTGATAACACTTTACGAGAAGTATATTCAATGTGTTTCACAAATATTCATGCAAATTACGATGTTTTACCACACGCGTGAATTTCATTTCGTATTAGGGGTTGATTCCTATCTTCATTTTGATTTTGGTTTCGGCATATTACCTGTAATATATTATACTTTAAGATATATTTTTATTCTTTCGACGAATGGAGGAGGATCGTTTTCAGGTCACGAACACGATTGCGGATACCTGCGATCGAAACGTCGTGAATATACTCAATTTGAAACTCGGTTTCGATATTTGAACATTCCAATGGAATTTAGTGGACAATCAAAGATTATTTGTATTCGTGTGCAGTTGAAATCGAAAGTGACGGTGTGGCACTACGTCGAATTTCTCCTACGCCGAATTGGATCCAGCTTCAATAACGGTCGTATTTTGGTGACGTATCAAGTGGGGGATGCTTTTTGGTGTAACGCCAAATAACCGCAGCGGGAATTCGACGTAAGAGGATTTCAACGCTATGATACGAACCCAAATAATCTCGTAATTATTAGCTCCCACTACTGAAAATAACCTAGCAACGAGTTAAATGGGGAAATACTTGAGAACCGCATTTTGTCTGGCTACTACTACTAACTATAGCCGTATTCGGGTTCGCAATAAATACTGTTCTAGGACAGTCAAAAATAGTCACCCACCCAATTAATGTAGATATATTCGCGACAAACCCTTCACGCCTCAACAGTCCAACTATTTCGAACCGTTCCTGAACTGTTTTTGTTGTGAACCCGAATACAACCTATGTGTATCGATTCTGTTCGGTACTTACCTCTTGTTTGATGGTAGAAATCTCGCTGCCGGACGGCTGTTGTGCCTGCAATAATGCTAAAATCATTTTGACGTCCGTGGTGAGCGTCGTCTCCAAGGACTGCACCCGTTTCGCTAATTGATCCAGCTTGGAGTTGATATGCTCGAGATGACTCCTACTTATCACTAAATTGTCCGAATGTGAATCTGAATTGGAATGTTGCAAGTGTAAGTGGTTCGTTGTGGTGTCCATCGGCACCTGAAAGTCGGTAGTAGATTTTTTGGAGGCGAGGGTGGAAAGATTCAAAGTGGTGATTGGAAACTTAATCCATTCAGAAGAATGATACAGGTTATCATTTAGCAAAAAACTATTCATATGAATGTATTTCCTATCTTAATCATTGGCCATGAAAACGCCTTGACAATATTTGAGGAAACTAAACACATTCTGAAATTTATTTTATTATTCATGCCATAAGCAGTAACCATTTACTCAAGTAAATATGCTGAAAGTGCATTTAGTATTTAGCCTTTAGTATTTTTCAGATATCGCACCAAACAGGCAGGACTTTTGTGTGCGGTATTATACATATTCACTAAACATGCGCACCAAATGACCACAGTTGGCTCTAAATGTTTGGGTATGGTGAAGTGATGGTTTAAGGATTGGTGAAGAGGTTGAAGTTGGTGAAGAAGGGAATGATTCCGGCTTTCGAAATAGCTTTATCAAGCAAAAATCATACTAAATACAGGATGTAACTAAATAAGTGTAGAACATTTAAGGAGGTAATTCCTCATCGAAAAAAAGATGGGATCTTTCATATAAAAAATTTCATTGGAGCATCCCGAGCATCCCGATAGCCTGTTTCATTCTAAACAAAAAATGTCTCGTGGGTTTTTTGCCCAAAATAAACCAGTTTGCAGCAAAAAATTATTTTAGGAACAACTACAGAGATACATCGTCATAAATGCGAAAATACGAAACTGATCTATCTAGTAGGTCGCTATCAGCGATAGTGACAATTGAATTGGTATGGCGCTGTCAGTTTGTGAATTTTCGAAATTGAATCAATACTAATTGTGTGTTGTTGTTCTGTTCTTAATTTGTTACTTTAATTATTCACTTTTTATTAAAATGGCATACACAAATGAGGAAATGGCTGATATGCATTACGTTTACGGTCTATCGCAGGGAAATGGGTTAGAAGCTTCTAGAAGATATGCTGAAATGTATCCTCAACGGCAGCATCCTTCACATAGAATATTTGCTCGACTTCATCAACGATTACGAGAATATGGTTCATTCGACAAAAGAAAGCAGGATTGTGGTCGCCATCGGGAAATACGAACACCACAGCTCGAGGAAGCAGTACTTAATTTGATTGAAGAACAACCTACTACCAGTACCAGACAGATTGCATTCCAACTAAATGTTGATCATATGACAGGATTTCGAATTTTAAAGGAACAACTTTTATACCCTTACCATCTGCAACGAGTACAGGCACTGTTACCGCGAGACTTTCCGAATCGTCTTGAATTTTGCAATTGGATGCTGGAAATGATTAGAAGAAATTGTGACTTTCTGAAGACGATAGAATTCACAGACGAATGTAGTTTTTCTCGGGACAAGATTATTAATTTTCATAATTACCACATATGAGCTGATGAAAACCCTCACGCTATTGTCGAAACTAACCATCAAGAACAGTTTTCTCTTAACGTGTGGCCCGGAGTTATTGGGGATTATTTAATTGGGCCTCATTTTCTACCTCCTCGATTGAATGGTGAGGCATACGTTCAATTTTTAAGAGAAGTGCATCCAGTACTGCTGGAGACAGTTCCTCTGGGCGTCAGAAGGGATATGTTTTTTATGCATGATGGGGATCCCGCCCATTTTAGTCAAGTAGCACGTCATCATTTATCTGAAACATATGCAAATCAGTGGATAGGTCGGTTTATCATTTATCTGAAACATATGCAAATCAGTGGATAGGTCGAGGAATAATTTTTTGCTGCAATCTGGTTTATTTTGGGCAAAAAACCCACGAGACATTTTTTGTTTAGAATGAAACAGGCTATCGGAAATAAATTTTTGATTGGTAAACGAATAATAAGACAAAAAGTTACATTGGAAATACATTTCAGGGGTTGCGTTTTCCACCCCTTACAACCATGGGGTAAACCAAATAAATTACTGGCTAAGTGTCTCTTTGGTAGTTCAAAACGTCAGGTAAATTTCAATATTGTAACTTTTTCATCAGTGCTTGTGAAAAAAATTGTTATACAAATTTTATGTACCCCCTTTAAGGGGCTGTATCTCAACAGGGGATTCTCCAATGACATTTTTTTACATGAAAGATCCTATCTTTTTTTCGATGAGGAATCACCTCTTCAAATGTTTTACACTCATTTAGTTACACCCTGTATATTCACCAACGTAACTGAAATGATGAAATTCAGTTCCTTGGTTATGGTTCTGAGTCAAGAAAATAAAAGACAACGACCAACTGATATTCTTGCAATGAAAGAAGCTACTATCCATTTCCCTTGGCAGTAGCTTTTCTGTGGGCTCTCAGAAATCCACATGAAATAAAATTTTTGACAACCAACAAGGGTTCATCATCTTATTGCTAGAGAGACAGAACAACTTTCAAGGTTGATTCGAGAATACCTGACAATAAACTCGACTCCATCCATCTGTTCACATCAAGTCTGAGCATTCAAGGGCCCCACAGAGATTAGGGTGACGTTCAGAAAACCTTGTAACAGAAGCTGTTCAACTCCTTCAATCTACAAATAAAACTTACCACAGAAAAAAAATTACTATGAATATTAGCTCTTGTGGTTGAGAGATCACTTAGATCAACCATTCGGATTATGGAAGAAAAACAATGATTTTGTAAAAGAAGTCAACCCTAGAATTAACTTCATGAGGATTTCTGAAGAGAGTTAGTAAGGAATCAGCTGATCTTGGAATAATAGACATGATAAAAATGATCAGGTCATGGAAGGGTTGGAGTATTGACGATGCTAGGTTACACGGAGGTCAAAATCGTTTCCCAAACCCTCATAAACGTAACCCAAACACCCACATGATAGAAAATTATGAGCATCCACCTACCAGTACTTCCTCGGCATTTGTCCCTGACTCACCATGTGGCGGACTGGGGCTATTCGTGTAGTAGCTGGTACTGCTGGACAGAGGCACCGTATTGTGCGGGGGCTGTTGAGAGACTGAGTGATGGTGTCCTTGGGTCGTGGAGACGGCTGTTTGTTCTTGATGATAAGCGCCGGTGGAAGATTGCCGTCGTATGGTGCGAATGCGGTGGCTGGAGGGAGGCGTCGATTGTGCTGAAAAATCAACGAACGCCCTTTCAAAATGTGAGCAAACGATGATCAAACGGTAGAACTTTCCAGTCATAGGCAGATGATGAATGCAAATAGGTTGCTTTCAAACCTTATGACTATCCTGATGAGGAATATTTTCGGTTTTCTAACAGAATATATCCGAGCTGAATTTTCTGGATTTGAAGAATCCGAAACTTTTGTCGTTTTTTTATATGATTGGTAACAATCGGACCTACAGCTATAATGGGCTGGACAATTTTGAGAATTATGAAATCCCTTACAAATTCCATTACTGCTTTGTGACCTACTACTTCAGTGAGAACACTTGAAGACTGGCTAGAAACCAAATCATCTGAAGGAACAATTCGTTCAGGCTTATTTTCATTGTCGTTAGCTTCAGCCGTAGTCGAGGTATATTACACTCAAAGAAATATGATTTTTATTGGCTCGAAGCCGAATACCTACAATTCTTTCATTTCTGAATACATTATTTGGATATTGAATGAACTATCCAACATGGCAATCAGATTACCCATCCCAAAGCTGAGCCTTAATTTCTCAAGAAAAAGAAGATGTATGAGACAGACATTATAGAAAATTCCTTGGAATTGATGTTTGCCTGTTAGGATCACCAGGCAATTTCTTTCCAATAATATGATACTTTCAAGAGTTTAGTTCTTGTAATTGCTCAAGTGACTTGTCTCCTTTTGTATCGAAGCGGTTTTTACTTTTACTTTACTTTATTCTATTAATATCTTTCAAATTAGGTCGGTCGTATGTATACATAATTTTCATTGAGAGTGAAAATCATTAGAAAGTAAAGAAATGAGTCGTAAGATATTCAATGCAGTTTATCGAGCTTCATAAGCGAGTCTGAGGAGAGTCTGTAATCGTGATTTCCGGAGTTTGGAATATTCAGCTCAGAGATATTTTTTTGAATCTTGAATGTCATTTATTTGCATCCTCATCAATACTCAATGATCTTTCAGCAGACCTTTGCATCCATCGGTCTCCCTTCCAACCATATGATTGAATTGACCGTTATGAAACGAAGAACTGCGTTTTTGAGGTGTGGTATTGGTGAATTTCCTTTTGTAGTTGAAAGCAATCAAAACAATTGTTTTTTTTTTATTTTAATATTGTGTTATAAACTTTCCTACACGATATATGCTTTTCAAAATAATACAGATTTCATAGGGAAAAATTAGCAGACATTCTCATAAAACGGATTATATTATTCTTCATTGTGAAATATTCGATGCTTGCTCTTAATTCGCTCCTCCTTTGGAAAAGTATAAGCCAAATGGGTGATTGCAAGGATGTTTTCAATGATTCATTCAAAACTTCCACTATTCAACATAAATCAGAAGTAGGGAGTCATTTTCAGATTATTATTACGATCATCATTTGACATTGTTAACTATCATTCAGGGATTTGTATCAATGTAGTTTTGTATTGGTAGCGACATATATTATTGTTTCCATATGTTCCAGTTTTTGAAATGGTGCTATGAAGATTACATTTTTCCATGAAAAATACTTAATTGGTTTCATCGATCTGTTCATAAGTGAGGTGTGGTTTTACTGAAGTGTATAACATGGCGTATGAATGTATTTCATAATTACAATTCACGCATGAATAATCCAGAACAGGAAGTGTATTGAAGTTATTCATACAGTTCACAGAACAAATCTTGCAAATGCCGTGCAACTATAATCATTTCACAGAGTCTAAAGTACTACCAAGATATATTTTTAGGAAGTTTTATAAAACACAGTTAATGGACCCACCATGCTCGAAAGAACCCATGCTCTCGACTATCACTATGAATTCGTTAGTTACATATACATACATTATTGGTAGCATATAACAGATAGTGCTGTGAGGTTTTGGTAGAAGAATCATATTATCTCTAGAAACTTGAGGAGCAGTCCATAGACATTATCATTACAACACATTTTCGAAATCGGAAAGTGGAGTGCTCCTCAGAGAGTAAGATTTTTTCAGACACGAACACTGTGTGGGTGGCATTCTGCTTTCGATTATCCAAATTCAACATCGTTTGTACACCAACCACAGAATGTTCGCTACCAGCGCTACTCTACCCTCTAGTTACCTTCTGAAAATGATGAAGAAATTCATAAACCAGAGAGGAAATTAGTGCTAGTGTCTCGTAACAATTTCACGTAAAACTTACCTATTAGAGGCTGATGTGTTTTGTGTAACCTTAGATCAGGAATACTTCGTTTGAGCTGAGATAGCATGCCTAAACACATACGATATTATTTTATTTAATAGCACAGATTTGACATACATCATCCTACAGTGAATCATGACCCCATTTATCGAGTTCCAAAAATGGATTATCAATTTACCTAAATATTGGGAACGAGTGGTTCACAGAAGAACTTACTAAGAGGTCCATCGTGGAATACCACGAATATTACACTTTTTTAATTGTTGGTACTAGCCCGTAGTGACTTTCAGTTTGCAAAATCACAAACCATGTATTTCGTCAATTTCGTCTCCTATGACCAAAAACTCAAGTTAGTCAAACCAAAATTAACTAGTTGAAAAAAAATTAAACTGCCGTCCTAGTACGAATATACTAGTTCAGTGGAATCAACTGCAAAAGTGAAAATTATATAATATAATTTAACGGCCACAAAATATTATAAACGCTTGTTTCGGGTTTGGTTGTACAATTAATACAACCACAGGGATGGTGGAGTATTGATGTGGAGGTTGAAAAGAGATGTAAAAATGTATTAGAGCAGTTTCCAATGATAATTAAGGTTCTTTCGAAAAAGTCACTCCATCCATCCCAAATAGAGTCTCCAGAAGCCTCAAATCTCCAATTCATACATACAATAGTTCTTCTCTTGTAACGCCGCCGAAATTAGCATACATACAAGGGTATATACCAAAAAATAATAATAAATAATAATAATAAATATCTTCGACTCATCATAAAGAGGACAAATGTAAAAGGTTTGTAATAATTCCATATGAACCTCATCACACCAGAAGAATCGAAAATATTTTCCAAGAAGTAAATATGGAATTTGCATATATTTTTTTTATGAATAACAACAATCTCTTGGTTATCCAGAAGATACATGAGATAGTACTGTAACTCGGGAATATATAAAATCAGCAAGATTGCAACAAAGAGTACATTGGCCAAAATCAACGAGGTATAAAATTCCACTTCGGAGAACAATCTGCTCACATATGATCCGAAAGGACAGAAAAGTGCAGTGTCGCCCAACATGGGCAATTAGGTACCATAGAATCAGTGAAAGACATCTGAGTCTAATAAAGAATGTTCACAATAGGAATAAAATATTCTTATAGGCTTCACTGCATTAGAAAGTCTAGAAATAGCAAAAAGAGGTAATAATATGACCAAAGACAGAAGGCTCATAACATTTAGCCCGCAATTTAATGTAATATCAACAAATTAGTTGAAAATGGGGCTACTTAAGACGAAGTCCTTTTCGGACCGGGAAAAAGCAGTACCTTTCACTACTTTACTTGTGAGACATATAAATGAATAACTGTTTTCTCTGGATCTGACATCAATTTTCTTCTCCTAAATACTCTAACTTATTTGGTGAGACGCGAGTCAAGTGATATCAGTTCGATGCAGGCCCTGATCGCCCTTGGGTAATTATGAGGACGCGCCCCCGACAGGTGTGTTACGGTCCGCGTGAACAGTAGTATATTAGTATATTAGTTTTGACTTTGTTTACTAGTGTGAAAATTTTAACTTGTTTCATATTACCTGTAAAAGTATTCAGATTGATCTGCAAGCGAAACTAAAATTGTCCCTTACACGATTAGGGTTTATTCAGTAGTGAAAAAGGCTTTTTTATACGTGGCTGTGAAGATGAATTTTTTCTAAGGTATTTATACTTATTTCTGGCCCCCTTTGTGTGGGCAGAAAACCTTGTGGGGGCTATCGATATCTCCGAAGATCGTGAATGATAAGAATTGATTTTTTCATTTTTATCATCTCCATAAAAAGTTGCATCGATTGGTTGTAAGTGCAACCCCCTCACCCCCACTGACCGTGGACTTTTTTTCTGACAGATTTCGATAAAAAATATGTAACCGTATGTAAAAAATCTAAAAATTCCAAAGAAAAAAGGGGGGTCGTGCATAATAATAGGAGGGACAAGCTCCAGAAGTCATGTAATTTTTTTTATACGAAAAAATAAGAAAAAAATCAAGTTTTTCTCTTCTGAATATATTCTGAATGAATATGAAGAAAGAGGGAGGATCGACATGCTTGAGGAGATTTTCTTAATTTTTTTTTAATATCGAATGAATTTTCACGTATAAGAATAGGGTTTCATACATTTTTCTCTATCGCCTCCAAATGGAGAAGGGTGTGACTGCGGGATTTTTCTACATGGAATTCAAAAAATTTCGTGTCATCAGAAAGTACAGAAAAAAAAAACATTGAGAAATATTTCAGTAACATTTATTCGAAAAGCGACTCCTCATGACGAAAAGTAAAAATCGAAAATAGGACGCCAACGTCATCTGCCACATATAGCCAATGTGAGCGCAGTTGAAAAATCATAAAAATACAGTAAATTATATATTATTGTGTGCAGATTTTTATTTCTAAATATAATCTGCAAAATTTCAAGAAAAATCGAAAAATCTCCGAAACCATCCCACTTATCGAAAATTAACAAGAGAACAAATTTGTATATCACATTGCATACTACAAAAGAATCACTTGATTTCCTCCACAGCGCATTTAGTTCCACTGTTTTGTCTCGGTCTAAATATTGTAGGGTAGACGCAAAGATGCTAGACTCATAGAACATGCGAAGGCCTCTCCGATCCTCACGCCCTAGGCTGCGGCCTAATTAGCCTGATGGTTAATCAGGCCCTGGTTCAATATTAGGGTAATTGATCTCTACAAAAAGTTCCCACTATTACTCCTAGGGTTCCGATCTCACCAACTATTATACATGAATTTTCTTAAAGTTTGATATGATCAGTGGTTATGATGGTTTCAGCACATTTTATACTGATATGAAGGCTGAAGACATAGTGGAGGGGCGAGCAAAGAGCAAAGCGACGAGAACAAACACGTGCTTTAAAATTGACGCTAACGCATAGCTGCTTTTCTCACCGCTCCACCACAGAACAATTAAACACGATACAGAAGCGAATCGGTAACCTAACACAATTGTCCCAAAAATATTCGACCTTTTTCAAACTTTGCATTGAGAAATCTGACAATATATACAAAAAATAAGAAACTACACTGAGAAAATTTAAGTGACACGCGTCGATTAATTTGCTGTCTTCACCTGACTCACTGAAGCAGAGGCAATATAATATTTTAGAATGCTCTCATTGGTGCACTTTGGACAGGTGTGGTGTTTCCAGAATAGGTCATTAGATCCGTTTCTGCATAGTACTTTAATTAGTCTGTGGCTCCACTGTTTTCAGCCTAATTGGTGAAAATTCACCTCCTCGCAGTGTGTGAAGCATTTTAAGCTTCTTTGAAGAAGGAAACAGAAATAGTGAAATATGAATATTTCATCTCATTAATTTTGGTTTTGAACGGGCTAACGGCTACGCGGGCTTCTAGTCATAAGAACTGAAAGTACACAGTTTATGACTAAACAGACTGAAATCATTACGATAGGTGCCATATAAAAAAAAAGTCTACGGGCTAATAGTAAGTTAATAAATAAATTTGGAAAATTCAAAACACTCGTGTCTGTTCCATGAACCAATTAAATTGCAGGAAATTTGACATTTCGTTATCTGTGCCATTAATTTCAAGAAAAACATTTAATAATGATATTAAATAAAATGGTTTGAGATATTAAACTGAAAAGGGATTGAATGTAAATGGGCTGTTACTGGATTTCAAAACGACTCAGCTTTACTGGAAAAAAGAAAAGTACTACGATCAGTTCGTAAAGAATTGTTTCAAATATGTTTGTTTTAATATTCTGAAAAAGTTGAGTCATGATGAATTATTTTGTCAATTTCAAAAGCAATGCATGAGGCCTACACAACTAGTCCATTCAGATTTTGTATTTGTTTAGGGGGTGTGAATAACAAATGAGAAATCAAAATATGACATTCTGAATACCTGTTATGGAGTTCAAAGTTGACGATCTTCGTTTTTCATCACCGAAATTCAAATTCATCGGCGTCACATCTTGGCCAGCTTTCTCAGTGGAAAATTCCAAAATACCATGTCCTGGAAATATATAAAACGAGTTCGATACACAAATTTCTCTAACAATAATTTGTTATTTTATCTTTAATAATTCATAAAATGACTCAGGTAGACTAACTCTTCGAGAATCAGCAATTATGGGAGAGTGTGGGTACAGAAACTTAATTTATCAGGGTGGAGACTAATGAATATGGGACTCAGTCTATCTATATTACTAAAATCGTATCGTTTTGGGTTTCATAACTGAATGGATTTTTGATCTATTATTCATTATAGTCCTCAATTTCATCACATTCAATAACGTCAATTTTCTCTTTCAGGCTGGATATTACTCATTTAATTCTATATAAGTTCAAACCTTGATAACACAATGAAGAATATTTTCGAATCTCATTTTCATAGACTCGCTCATCTCATCTGCAAATGTTTATTTATATCGTGGGTTCATAGATTGGATCAGCCATTGGTAAGAATCTCCTGAGAAAGAAGTGACGATAATTATTTAAAAGAAATTAGATTTTCGACCGTCCTACTGTTTTTCAATGAACAAAAAATACCAGTGAAGTTGATTCACACCGAAATTCACGAATCCTAGCCAGATGGGAATACTTTCATTATTGAAACATCAAAACTGACCAATATCCCCTCTAATCACTTTTTCCAAGGATTCTACTCAGGTTGAGAGTATTCTGAGAAATGTTCATCATTGTTGAATTTTTTATATTATTTCGAACACTCATTGCGAGATTTAGCACTGTTGTAGTGTTGAGTAATTTGTATATTCTTTCAGGAATTTTTGTTTGTCTATATTCTTAACCCTTCTGAATAGATGATATATATAACAGAACACTTCTTTGTGAATAAAAAAACAAAAAACTCGGTTTTGAGGTATGCGGATTGAAAAAAAAACGGTGATAAAAACTGACCCTCACATTTTTCAGTTATTATTACAGATCCTATCCTATATGCGTTGGTATATGCTTAGAAAATAAATATTTTTTGAGTTAGTCAAAATAAAGTTATTTGATTTTGCAGTGCCAGTTGTCACTTATTTTCGAACTTAAAGTAAAAACGTTATAATATGTAATGTTGAATTTCGATATTCCAACGAATTGTTTACGTTTTGGAATGATGCAATTATTTGAAACAATACTACTGTTCTTTTCTTTTCGAATTTCCGAAGAGGGATGCAGTCAATTCATAGGTTCGGAATTCTTCTCTCCTAATATTCTAGTTCTTAATATAGCCAGCATCAATGCACATAAAATCGACGAACTCCATAGTGATTCTCTGGGTTATGAAAAATTGAATTTTTTATGTTTCTCAGAAATAAATAAAAGGAGTGACACTGTTGACAGCATATCAATACCAGGGTTTACTTTGGCAAGCTCATATTGTAGGAAACAACACCAGAAAGGTGGGGTAGGAATATGGGTTAGAAATACTATCTCTGTTAATGAAATGAATCTTGAACATAATTGTATAGAGAAGGAAATTGAGGTATGTGGCGTGACTTGGAAAAATGGTCGAAATAAAAAATATATTCTGCTCAATTTTTATCGTTCTCCCAGTGGGGATTTGACTATTTTTTGTGATGTACTGGCAAATATATTGGATTCAGTTCATAAACCTGGTAATTTCATTATCGTTGTAGGAGATTTCAATTGTGACTCATATGGACAATCATCAAATTTTTACAAATTGAGTAATGTTTTCTCATGTTTCGGACTCTTTCATCAAGTCAGATGGCCCACACGAATTCAAGGAAACAGTTTATCTACCATCGACAACATCTTCGTCAATTTCAACAATGATGGAGCCACTGTGGTTTTAGACAATAATATTTCGGACCATAGATATATTTTTTATGAATTTCTTGGGTCGACAATGAACTCCCCCAGAATATCTTTTGATAAAAGAAGTTACAATCATGGGGCAATACTAAATTTTCGGGCATCACTTGAAAAAGAAAATTGGATTGGTCTTTTCGAATCACAAAACATTGATAGCGCGTATGCGACATTTTCTGAAATCTTCCTATATCATTTCAACGACCAATTTCCATTGAAACGGGTATATAGTAAATTGAGTGATAAGAAGTGGGTTGACCAGGACTTGAAAGTTTCCAGTGCCAATCTAAAGGACTTATACTTGTTGAAGAACAAGTACCCTGATCTGGCTGATTTTTATAGAGAATCTAAAAAGCGCCATTTTGAACTTATCGAACAGAAGAAAAAGCAATATTATCAAACGAAAATTATCAACTCTGATAATCCATGTAAAACAGCCTGGAAAGTTATTTCAGAATTGAACAACAGGAATAAAAGTGATCAAAAAAATATTTCAATTTTATATAATGAACAACTAGTAGAAGACCCAGTAATTGTATCCAATCCTTTCAATGATTTTTTCAAAAATGCTCCTTTGAAAATCAGAAGTAAACTTTCCGTTCTGGATAGAAGTTCTGGAATTAAAAATGTAATGAATAGCCAATCCCTTTTTCTTAGGCCATTTCTGTCGAACGAACTTCTCAATTCATTACACAACAAACTGAAAAATAAAACATCCTCAGGACCTGACGGAGTCCCTTCCTTCATTTTGAAAAAGGTTATCGACATCATAATCGAACCTCTGACTTTCCTACTGAACCTGTCTTTCACTACAGGCAAATTCCCAAACGTTCTCAAAACTGGAAAGGTTATTCCTATTCATAAAAAAGATAATTCCGAAAAACTTGGGAATTATAGACCTATAACAATCTCTAGCAGTTTTTCCAAGATTTTTGAATACGGTCTGTTAGACAGGCTCGCTGATTTTCTTATAAAACAGACCATTCTGACAGGCAGCCAGCACGGATTTCGAAGAGATAAATCGACTACTACTGCAATCCATCAGTTCTTTGATGATCTAATAAATTACATTGATTCGGGAGAGGTCCCCATGGGCATCTTCTGTGACCTGAGTCGTGCTTTTGACTGTGTTGATCACTCTATTCTGATGACAAGGTTATATGACTATGGTGTTAGAGGTGTTTGTCTAAATTGGATTGAGTCATTCATTGAAAGTCGTGCGCAATATATCAGCTTGAAATATACTAACGAATATAAGATATGTGACATCAAATCCTCCCCAGCTCAAATCGATATAGGTGTCCCCAAGGTTCTGTACTGGGTCCAATTCTCTTTTTATTGTATATCAATGAAATCGGTAATTCTTTTCCTAACGTAAGATTGACCATTTATGCTGATGACACTTCTTTGGTTCTATCACACAAAAATTCAGCTACTTTAAAAGAAAATTGTGAAACTACATTATGTCAACTCGCCCGCTGGTTCAATGATATTTCTCTATATTTCAATGCAGAAAAGACGAATCTTATACTATTTCACCCGACAAGGAGGGATTTTGAAGATTTCGATATATCACTCAATGATTCTTTGATGAGTGTTGATCAAAGTTGTAAATTCCTTGGCATATTTGTTGATTCCTGTTTGAACTGGAAAAAACATTGTCAATTTTTAGACTCCAAACTTTCTTCAGTCCATTTCATGCTAAGAAATCTCAAACCCATTTTGACACGGGCACAAATAATGAATTTATATTATGCCCAGGTGGAGAGCAGACTCAGGTATGGAGTGTGTCTCTGGGGAGACTCTTCCCAAGCCCAGCAAGTATTCATCTCTCAGAAGAAAATAATAAGATGTATCGCAGGAGTCAAACGCGATCATTCTTGCCGAAATATTTTTAAAGAATTTAATATTCTCACATTGACAGGCTTGTATATATACGAAACTTGTGTTTTTGTCTTTAAAAATAGATCTTCATTTCCGTGCGGTGCTGATTTCCACGCATACAATACTCGTAAAAACACCAACCTTCGTCAACCACTTTCCACAATTAATGTCACTTACAAAGCCCCAAGTAGAATTGGCCCAAAGATTTTCAATTTTTTACCTGATACTCTGAAGAGTGTGAAACATGAGAATTCATTCAAAACACAACTGAAGTCTTATTTAGTTGAGAAATGCTTATATTCAATGAATGAATACTATCAATTCGTTAGTGCCTCCTAATGTGAAGTGTATGCATGAATATTTTGTGTGTGTATGTTTATATATCCATGTCCTGCTTGTGATATTTTGTATTGTCAAATTGACTGTTGTCTTTTAATTTCATTACTACATTCTCCTAGATGAGAGTGTAATCTGACTTTTCTCATACAATGTATGTTGTCTACGAGAAATAAAGTGATTTGATTTGATTGATTTCTGCTTTGAAATGTTGAAAACAATTATATTGAAGCGGGTTTGATGTCATGATCAGAAGAAAAAAACATTTCGTATGTTTGTTTAGATAATAGAAAATTGATGTGGAAAACGGTGAATTTTCACACCAAAATCGACTTGTTTCTTCGAAAATAGTCGGGACTCCCAAAATAGTTCATTAATTTTTTTTGAGAGACCGAATTACGTGAGTGACACATCTGATCGAGCAATTCCGTTTCACCGATGGAACTCTGAGGTGTTTCATTTACAGTGGGACCTCATTGTGAAAGGAGGGATCTGATCGAGCAATGCAGTTTGACCGTCGGATCTGTAGGAAGTTTTATCAGGACTATTTTTATCTTCCAGAGTCCGTTAAAAACATTAATTTCAGCAATGTGTTCTAATCTCCATCGTGTTTTGCGAAATTAATCTTCCCTCATCCAGATCGAACATTCCTTTTCATAGGATATATTCGAGCGGAATCTGTTATTTCGTGTGTGTTAAGAGCAGTGCGGTGGCTTTTTCGGTTTGTGAAAGTATGTTCGAACTATTCACTCCAGCCACCACTTTCGAAACGTTGAGTGGCACTCGAGTTCTATTGGAAGTGTAAAAAACAAACTCTCACCCGATTCAGACTCATCACTGTATTGAGATTCTTGTCTGCCATTCATGGAATTTCCTCGACTAGAAATACCATTAGATCTGGCAGAAGGAACTCCTCTGAAATACCTAGTCTCTTTATCCTTGGGATGAAAGGATCTCCTCGGAACAACCCCCGCTTGATCATCCTGCAACAGATTCATATTGGGAGTAATTAGATATTTCTGTCAGTGTATATTCGATGAGAAAGGAGATAATGAAAAACTATATACCATGAATTCAGTAATTCTACGGAACACAAGTACGACAGAGATATGATAACAGTTTCTCGAAAGGTCACATTTCAATTTGTTTTATCACAATAATTTATTTATCTTTATACGTTTCACTATAACCTGACGAACTTGCCTACAGTAAAATGCAAATCAGGAAAACGAATTTATTATTTTACTATAATGCAAAAATTCAAATGTATGTAACTGTAAAATATTCTTGTTTCAACTCATTTATCAATGAGAATGAATAAACTCTCAATTATTTGTTGTGGAGACTAGACAAGGACACATGAAGAACAAGTTTCGAAATTCATCTCCCAATCCACTAGAGGTAAAATTGACATAAATTTAAAAAAAAAATTGCTTTAGGGTAGTCACACAAATTTTTGAAGTTCACTCGATTTGCTTGAACTTTTTGATTGCTGTATAGAGATTTCAAAATGTATCATGCTTATGTGGGTGACGAGACCAAAACATCAGAATCTGACAGAACGTGTATTTCAATATGTTGTGTACTTACATCTCTTAAATTGAAAGTTATCTCCAAATTATTCAAAAAATGGCTGTAAAACTCTGGATAGAGCTCCAAAACGTCTAACAAATCGTCCCTATGAATTTTATGTAGATCACAGTAGGTCAGGGCTCGAACGTTACACGCCGACTTTCCCAATGTGGGATGTAAACATGGATTTTCTCCAAATATATCAAATTTACCTGGAAAAACATTTCGATATAAGTATTTGGATTTTCATTTGGGGAGAATTCGAAATGGAGAAGAAGAAATGATAATTTGAATTCAAGACAAATGAAATGATGAATGATAGAGAATCACATCCTGATAACTCAACAATTTGTGTAACGATTCAATAATTTAGTTTTTACTGAACAGTAAGGAAACTCTCTATCATGGAATGAGGAATCCATTGTGGAAGATCTCATATCCGAAAGCATGTGATGGTTATACAGGTTTCTGTCACGATAGAGGGCCTGTATTTGTTATTGACACATGCGATCTAAGCAGCCTCAACCCACGAACCAACTCGGCTGCACGAGTATTATATTATCACGATTAATATAATTTTACATAAATATGCCATATCAATCAGTCATTCCTGCTGGCTCAAGCTTTGGGAAATATTGAGTCCACTGCAGAGAATTAAATTTACATTACGAGTTTCTTGTACTCGTATTCTCATTTCCCACCTCTTATCATAGGTTGATATCGTCCGAACAAAAAACAAGAATGGACCGAATATAAAATCTTTTCCCAACTCTGAAAAATACTTCAGATATTTTTGGGAAGTCAATCGCAAAGCATCAATCATTTTCGACTTGAAACCGGTTTTATGTTTCACTATCAACCCAAGTGAAACCTCGTGCCCTATTCAGTAATCCATTTTTCATCATTCAGGGTCAGTGGAGTGAGTAGAGATAAAATACTAAAAATTTTTTGGTTGCTCTTGTTTATTTTTTATTATACATGTTATCAAAAGTACCCCGGAAATGCATACAGGGGCAAATTTCAGGTAGAAACTGGTACATGGTTTTTCTGACATACCGATATCTTTCGATTTATTTGCGATTGACACCTTTCATTGTTTGTGATAGAAATGTATGTTTTTGAAAGGTTTCACGAGAATAATTTGAAAAGGTAGCGGTCGATGGGAAATTGTAATACTCAAAAAGATGACTATGAAAAAAAGAGACTGATTTGTTTGATGAATGCACTAATTTCAAACTGAAATGGGTTTCCGCTCGTTGGAGAAAACTTTTTTTAGCAACAATTTGACTCAACGTTGAATAACAGAAAACTAATGCATTATTCGGACAGAACTCGAAACATTTTTGTGGCACTCACAAATTTTCGAAATAGCAAGTTATAAATTCATTGAAATTACTAATCAAGTCACAATTCAGAAAGGGTGGGTCACTGAAATTATTATTGAAAAGTTATATAGTCATTTATAGTCATTTCCATCGGAATGGATATTGACTGTTACCTACAAATTACTTAATTTCAATATAACTCATTCAAAGTCGGATGAATAAGATTGTGTGTATTTTGGACACACTATGATTTCAAATTTAGCAAAAAATATATTATTTTCAAAGTAATTTTAGAACAAGATATGATATTTGATTTTATATTATTTATTATTTATATTATAGGGCTTATTCTCAACAATTTTTTTTAGTAAAAATAAGGAATATGTAAATGCTGAAATTTTGCATTGTCTGGGTATGTCGAAATGTATATAATCTTGTAGCTTTTGAAGTCGTCTTCAAAACTATACATTTGAATATGCCCAAATATTTGTAAATGTTTGAAGGACTCGGGATGGGATTCTATCAGTTATACATGCCTCATTTTTTTATCTTATCGAAATAAACTAACACTCTAAAGTATTGTAAAAATTTAATTCTACCGTTTAACATTTGAAAAGAATGTTTTTATGAAAGTATCTGAAGAAACAATTCGTTCAGGCCAGTCTCAACTTACCTAAACAAGTTAATGGACTAAAACTTGCCATAAAAGACTCCTCTGGCTGATAACTGTTCTTCAACGTATTGTGCAGGTGAGTTGAGACTTACTTGAACGAATGAAATGATTTATAGACAGTCGTCAAGTGTGCTCACCGACTATGAAAAAATTACATTTCTTTGTACGAGGATTTGTTCGCTTTGTATTTGCTTTAAGTTGTTTCCTCATCTATGTATGGGTAGGTGGCGTAATGACAGATTGCTTTGTTTGTTGTTGACTATAGCTTTCATCTGATTCTTTATTTATGGGAAACCATCCACTTTAGAGTTGATGGTGGAAACTACCTGCAAGTGTGCCCTTCCCAATAATTGAAAATCGATTCCGCTAGTTTTACCGCCAAAAGCATTTGCAGGGACCCCTTCTTTGGAGGAACCTGCACTTGCACCTTGCAGACAGGTGTTAGTTCATCAAACTACCGTGTTGGTAGGAGTTGAGGCTGGCTGAACAAACTTTTCCCAGATAATTTGATTCATAGCAAGTCTCCAAGTGTGCTCAACGACGATTTCATGTATTAATATGGTTCACAAAGTTTCACATTAATATATTCAGAGTAATTACGATGACCATGCTCTTAATTGAATCCAGTAATTTTCAACATTAAATATTTTGTCTTTATGATATTTGAATTTCACGCCAGAACAGAAAGGCACTTTCGAATGTGTTGGTGCCAATTCCTGCAAATTGAGCATCCACAAAATTGCCCATGAATGTAGGATTGTTTTAATTGATTCAACTATCTATCAACTACAACTCAATCAAAACTCAAGGGAGAAATAAAATGTGTGGGAATCTCACCTAAAATTGCCATAACAATATCATCTCTCAAAATCTCTATAGAACCTCTTGATATGAAATAAAGCGAAGTCAACACGTCACCTCGATGCACAAGTGTATCCCCAGGTGGGGCATGAGTTGTTTTGAACTTCAACGAGAGGGCCCTATAAAAAACGATGGATGAATTCAACAACTCAGTATCAACTAATGGGCCGTATTTTGTGTGGATCGGTTGCTCATAAATTATTGTCGCGCAGGGTTAGTAGCATTTGACAAGTTTTAACAGAAATCAGATATCCTTACACCAAATTAAAAACAGTGTTACTCAACATATGTTTCGATGACCGAGGTAAAAGCACTTGGTTGAATCTTAATGATAATAATTTATTAGGCCATTTTGGTACATGAGTGAGTCAGGACAGTTGAAATAATTATATTTAGTACATACACAATATAAAATTTAAAAATATTTGAAATAGAAAAAATTTAATATAGAAGTATATAAAAGCAGTAAATGATATCGATTGGACATGTTGAACATAACATCTAGATGTGTGGTAAAAAGTAAAAATATGTTGATATATAACAATGAACAAAGTCAGCCGAAAGAAGCATTCAAATATACTTGTGTACTATAGGTACATTTGTTGATGAGAAACTCACAATCCCTATAAAACATATGTTTCTGGCTTCAGCTCATCAAAATATTCGGCGACTTATCAAAAAATACAATTGCACAATAGTGGCCTAGTTCTTCAATTTTAATGAGGCATTGGGTAGAATTATTAATAAATCACGGAGTCACAATATTCGCATACTCAAGCAAATAAATGGTTGGAGCCGTTGAAATTTTAAATTTTTTCATGGTCCTACAGCACCCTCTAACTTCCATTATGGATATCATCCGTAAAGTTTGTTCTATGCTTTAAATACTTTATTGACGTTTCTGCCTCGACCCGATGCCATTATTTTAGAGAAAACATAAGAATAAATGAAATACCACAGGCCTTGTTGATCAACGCATGATTTCAGCTGCTCTACTGCGAAGAAGGCTTCATTTAGACACAACCAATGTGTAAGTTCCAGCTCAATGATTCATTCCTGCTAGATATTTTACTTCAAATGAAAGTTGATTTCTCCACAGGAAAATATATATTCCAGTCGTTTATTCATTCTATTTTGAAATTTCATTGATTCTGATATTGATATGTTCAAAATTAGTCAACTGGAATCGTTCCGGCATCTGACCTGCTCACTTACCATGTTAATTTTACTCAACATCCTTTCGTTCCGATTAAACTGAAGCTACACATGGCTATCTTTATGTTCATTTAGGAGCTGAGCTAAAGTATGCCAATCGGCGACATTTTTTTCAGGAGGAGAACACTGATTACTGATAAGGCTTAAACTATATGTTTCGTTTCTTGTTTCAAAGTACCAGCTCAGACTCATTGAAGCCTGATGATTGTTTTTGGCTGTGTATGTTGGCATTTACTATTTCATCGCTTACGTTGATTTTCGTTTTTAAACATGGAAACTTCCAATGTTCAAGGAAATGAAGATTAATATTCCTTCATACAGTCCGATTTAACTGATTTTGTATTCGGTTCAATACTTTTGAGCTGACCGAAATGTTGTAGTTGGTTATTAACAATTATTGAATGCCTGCTATTTGTTTGAATAAATTGTCCAAAAACATAATTTTTGCTTATTTTCACGCCGAAAATAAAATGAAGTACTAGCACGATATTGGCAACCAACCCTTGAAATATGAGCAATCGATTCGAACACAATACGGTCCATTGTTTCCATGAACGGATTGATAGAATGCTCCCATTTTTCATGCCTCCGAAACTCACCTCAAACAACCCGGACTGGCTCCATCGAACACGCTGCAGTTCTGGAGAAGATTTCTGTTCAAGTGGAGACAAATGTCCGCTTGAAGGCACTCCGGGAAACCCTTCAATACCGAATTCATGTCGATGCCGTTCGTGTAGGTCCACGCGTGCTGGAAGTACTCCTCCAGGCGTTGCCTAAGAGGATTCGGGATCTGGTGGAAGCGGATGAACTCTCTGACGCGCAGCATCTGAGTATGGTATCTTGCCGTGCCCGAATATAACCGCTGGATGATAGCCGAAACGTTTCCGAAGATGCTGGCATACATGAGAGCTGAAATGTAACAACAATATAATAATAACGTAATTGATGAAACAATATACTAGACTGTTCACTAAAAAGCTAAACGTGTTTCATCATAAAATCTACAATGAATGATGAATATAGTACCTACCATAACGCGTGGAAATGTCGTAGACTAGTGAAAATTTTACAATAAAGTGTTTATTTTTTCAAAGCGTTATCATGTAACTAATCAAGTATCGTCCAATTTCATCAGTTATTCGATAAAATAATGAGTTATGATGAAAAAAATCAAACGAAACATGAGATGCGACTGGGTATGCTCACGACAATTCGATTGCTACCATCAATCTGTAATCGTCTTTTGGTGAAAAAACCAGACCCATACTGAGATGTTATCAAGACTTTCACTAGGGGGCTCCGATGAACTGTTATTGGGTTAGATAAGTCACTTTTACAGAAATGGGCTTGACAATTATCATACTGTTTCACGGCAAATTCGCGTACGTATATTCAATAATTGAAGATATATGTATATTTGCCTTCACGTAGTTGATTGCTGTTTCGCAGGAGCTTTGACATAATTTGCATAAATGACAACATCTATCCTGAATGAGGCTCCTGATATGAGGAATCTTCAATCACGGTAGTTGTGATCGACTCGAGGAGTACATTTACACAAACATCCCGTTAATATTTCGGGTATCTATAAAATATTCTTTCCCAGAGCTCACAGCTTTCATATTGTTTGAATACTGAAACATTCTCCGAGGCCCGTAAATTTCGAGATGATGAATCATTATTTAATCTGTAAAGCTGCTATTCTATGAATTGAAGCACTTTTTTTTGGAAAATCCCTACTTGAAATGCTATCTTCTATACCTACTTCTATAAACGGATTTTTGCTCATTCGGTGTACAATTTGAATTAATATGCCTCGTGTCATCTGGCCATTTAATCATTCAGAGAAAACTAATTAGCGAAGTGAAATCGCTGTTTACTTTCAAAGAGTATGAGCAGACTATTTGATAGTGATATTTTTCAAAAATGAAATGGAATGGATTGATGTATTTATTCAGTTACGTAATGAAAATCTTTCACTTTACAGGTGAACTATGTTCACCATTCATATGTGTTTTTACTTATATGCAGATTGACATGAAAAAAAGCCCTGTAATGTTCAAATACACTGCGTGAATCGAGGGACAGAAGATACGAATTAACACATTCACTTGGAATTTTTGAAGTTTGTAAGTCTCAGGAAGGACCTCTCTCGGCAAAGAGTTCAAAAGTTCAGCTGTTCTACTGAAAAAAGATCCATGAGCAAGAGAGGTTCGACAGGTCTCCAAGCTCAAAACAAAGGGGTAGGAATTCTGTTCCCCTCGGGTCATCTGTGTAGATACTGCCAAGGGTGAAACGATCAATAACAATTCAGAAAAGCACCGATCGTGATAATATCTATAGAAAAGAGATAAGTCTGCGACCCTTCTACGATGCTCCAACGAACTGAGCGAGTCTACGAGCAATGAGTAACCAACAAGACGGATTGCCTGTCTCTGAATAGGGAAGCTTCAATTAATGTTTCGGTGCCGAGCTCCATAGATGAGAACTATATTCCAAAGACATGTCATATCTGAGCTTTGTAGATCATTAGAAGTGGGATATTTCTTCGCTCGAAATAGAAATCCAAGTTTCTGGGAGGCACCCTTAACGATCGATCTCACATGGTTTTCCCATTAGAGATTATTACTGATCGTAATTTCTAGCATCGAGATACTTGACTTTGTAGGAAGAGTTACTCCTGACATCTGAATATTAGATAATGATAAATCGGTTTTCTTTTAGAAGAGACATGCCTGGGTTTTCCCGGCATCAAATCACACCAAGTTCATGTTACCTCATTCAATTATTTTTGCCAAGTCATCGTTAATTCTATTGACGTGAATTCTTCTCTGAATTTTTGTTTCTCGTGCTGGTATGGGGACTCTGGAAGAGAAGCTAGTAGGAAGAGTACTGTCGTCCGCAGAACTATGGATTGAACAAGAAGTTTTCTCCTGCAAATCATTGATGTGAAGCAAAAATAAAGGGGGCGCCAGAACTGAATCCTGTGGATCACCAGCATTTATTGGGAGAATAGCAGACGATACTCCCTCCATCAACAAACACACATAGAGACCTATCAGACACGAAACTCTTCAACAAAGCACATAACTTAGGGTGCAAACCATAAGACGGCAGTTTAGAAAGGATACGGAACTCGATCAAACGCTTTCGAAATGTCGAGTGGAACAGCTAACGTTTTTCTCAATTTTTTGATTGAATGCTGCTAAATATGAGAAACGTGTGCCAACAAGTCACTGGCTGATCCTTTTTGGCGAAATCCGTATTTCCGATCATTAATTATTTCTTATTCCTCTAGATATTTGATAAGCTTCAAATTGATTGCTTTTTCCACGACTTTGAAAAGGACAGAAAGCAATGCAATTAGTCTATAATTACAGGGTTGATATGAATACTGACCATTAAATCCATTTATGGTTTTGCTGGATTAGATATTTAGTTATTGCAATTATGGTATCAATCAGAGAACGTAAACTTTCACGGCCGGAGGTAACTGATTCTGTGAGGTAACGGACGCAATGATCCCCTTCTCACAGTAGATACTACTTCATTGACGTTATGATCGGCTTTATACCTGTTCTCCTGTCCGACGTCCGATGTTTCCTATTGACTGACAAACCAGTCAATAGGAAACAAGCCACGCCCATCTCCAACACAATAACATCGGACGTCGGACAGGAGAACAGGTATAAAGCCGATCATAACGTCAATGAAGTAGTATCCAAGAATCAGTTATGGTATTGTTCATTGATTCTGATGATTTCAACAATGAAACAATGGCAGCCCACATCCAGTTTGTCCGAACGTGCACCCAAGTTAAATGGATCCTTTCATATTTTTCTGGAATGGAACTAAGCACTATCTACCCGAACTATCCCCGAATAAACTATGAGATTGGAACCTTTGGTGTAAAAGTTGAAACTTCTTCTAGAGATCAATTACCCTAACACCAAACTGATATTGTTGTACTCGACGCGTGTTTCGTTAACAAGATTAGCATCTTCAGGAGGAGAAAATTGATAGATTCAATTTTTTTCTTCTGAAGAAATGATATTGTTATCTGCTCATGACCGTCGACTTGGTAGCCATCACGAATCCCATCTGCTCATGAGATGAAATCCCCTGTATGAAACGTTTCAAAATTCCAATGAGGTCCATTATAAGCTGTCCGTTCTTTGCCTCACACAAGAAAGAGCATAACTCCATGACTCCTATTTCCTTTACGTCCCTGCTCGAGAAACGGTCTATTATTATGAGGAATAAATTATATTGTGAACTCTATAAAGCCAAATCATTCTGTTACACGAACTTCAGATTCGCTGGCTCACATGATCACGTCATTGTATCGAATATCGATAGGGAACTGCGACTAGAACACCGTATCGAGTATGAGGTGCCGCCGAGCATCTATTATGCACAGCCTCTTATGTTTTTATCAATCCATCGAGAGATGATCGAAAATGGACGGATTGTGGAGACGAACAGAAAACGAATCCTCCTTTGTTGAGTCAAGACAATATGAATGGCGTACAGACCTACGTTCTTCGAATATTGATTCGAAACAAAAAATTGAAGAAAAATTCATGACAGCAACAACGCAATAAAGTTCATAACTTCAACCACATAGAGAGTGGGTAGTTATCGAAAGAATAGAGTTAATCACAAACAATGGATTAAGTGATGTTGGTTCGAACTTCTAGGCCCTAGAAGTTCGAACCAACATCACTAGAATCTAGGGAATTAGGTACGAGGCCTAATTGCCAATATGCTCGTATCGAAGTCGATGGCGTTTGCTACAAAATATTATGAATACCATTTTTCTACAAACGTCAGTAAAAGTATAATTTTTGTCGCATGCTGTCAGTGTTTAAAATGCCATTTTATGACACTGGTGTTAAAAGTATATCATTTTTGGCACTAGTGCTTAAAGTGATTTATTTGTAGAGAAAATATAAAAACAATTCAAATTGAAGTGTTTATTCAATTCAACGTACAATTAGTGAAACTACAATTATGATAAGAAGTCTCATTGGTAGATGTAACAGAATTTATTTTGGTGAAGCTTGTATCAGGGCAGAGAACAATGTTATCCGCCGAAGTTTTGGACAAAATTTGATCCGCAAAGTTCTGTTTCCTTTGTAGCGAGTCTTCTGTATAACCCTCTGCTAATGTACTGGACTTCCATCCACCGTGTCTTTTAATTGTAGTAAGACTAGCCCCAGAGGCCGCCAACAAACTTGCTGAGGAACGTCGGAAACAATGTCCAGTATAAAGATGGGAATCAGGCAAATTTAGCAATTTTGGCAAGCATCTTACCAAATGTGTTGATTCCAACTGGAGTCCTGGCACATTTATTTTTAATGCATATTATAAAAACTCTTGATTGATTAATATCCACTGGACGGAGGGCTATTTACTTTGGTAATTATAAGTTTATCGGGCACCAAGCGATAAAAAAAAAATTTTTGCGGGAACTTACGTATTTCGACCTCCTGAACAAAAAACTTAGATCAAAATTTTGGCGCTCTCCAATAGTTTTCAAGATACAGGGCATTTTTTGGGTCAAAAATGGGATTTTTGAATACACGTTCCTGCATCAAAATTACACTTGAAATTCCTCCTTCTTTCTATCAGCACAATATACTCATTCTGTATATCCTTCTTCATCACTTTCCAACAGAATTACAAGCATTTTTCTATTTTTCACAACAAAACTCTAAAAGGTAAATCGTCATAGAAATTCGAGGTTAGCAAAACAATAGAACGCGCATCGCGCGTTCTAATGTTTTGCTAACCTCGAATTTCTATGACGATTTACCTTTTAGAGTTTTGTTGTGAAATATGCTTATAATTCTATTGGAAAATGATGAAGAAGGTGGTATAGAATGTGTATATTGTGCTGATAGAAAGAAGGAGGAATTTCAAGTGTAATTTTGATGCAGGAACGTGTATTCAAAAATCCCATTTTTGACCCAAAAAATGCCCTGTATCTTGAAAACTATTGGAGAGCGCCAAAATTTTGATTTAAGTTTTTTGTTCAGGAGGTCGAAATACGTAAGTTCCCGCAAAAATTTTTTTTTATCGCTTGGTGCCCGATAAACTTATAATTACCTTTACTTTTTATAGTAGTTCACATACAATGTACCACTTACAACAAAGGTGCGTGGCACATTAGTTTTTGTGTCTGGTATATGCACAACTAGTGAAGTTCCGGAATCCTCGATATTATTTAATGTCAAATTGCACAGTTCCTCTCGACGACAGGCAACACCAAAAATTGCAGCAACTTTCTGCGTTAGGTATACTTCATCCGACGCTTCTGCGAGAAATTTGTCGATTTGTTCCCTTGTCAATACTTTTGACTTTTTCGATCGATATCCTTCTCCCTTTCGCTTCAAAAAAGCCACAATCTTGTAATATCTGCTTATGTCATGATTATTTATGTTCATCATCGACTTCAACATAGAGTAATTCGACCAAAGCGTTGACTATTTCCATATTTTGTACTTTTCTTCAAAGTATGCAAGAATTACTTTTTTACTGGCCTCCTTACCACTGACATTTTTCCGATCACACCATTTCAAGAAATTATCGTATGAAAACTCGAACTGTCTTGACAGTAGGCAATAATTCGAAAGCAGCTTTATTGGCAGCTTTTTCGATTACTGGCGGTAGGAATTCATTTTCTGGATCACTTTCCATCGAGGAACGAATAAACGAGAATGAATAATTCGTGATTTATTGACGTTAGTAGTCAACAAAGACGAATCAACAAATTCTGTTTTTGATTACCTTAGCAACTTGTTTGATGAATAGATTAGATGAAATTGGATTCAAAACTGATAATCTCTAGGCTATTATTCTATCAATCAATCAATGTAAACTAGGTATGCGTTGATTTGGACTTTTAATGGTGTTTGTAGAAAAAATATTGCATGATATACCTGCTGAAAGTGATTTTATTTTGTGTCCCAAACTTCCCTTCTCACAAAATAAAATATCACTGTTAGCACTTATATCATAATAAATAACTTTAAAAATACACTTATATGCCCACAACCCGTTTTATAATGAAATCCATTACAATACAGATTTTTCATTATGATACAGATTTCCAACCAATAGAAACCCATTATTTTTCAATCAAGCATGATGTGCATGCTCTGCATCTGACGTTTGTCATGTCAAAATCGGTATAGGTATTGAATTTTTGAAGAATATAGCCAAACTTCGATAATCATAACAAAATGTCTGATACCAGCGATATGGGAGAATCACCTTCGACACCTTCACCGGCAGAAATACAGTTGGAATAATTAAATTTTTCATTTGACAAATACATGATTTATTCAATGAAATTTTCTGAGCTCTCCGTAGGCGAGCGGTCTAAGGTGCTGGATTATATTAGCTAATTGGACTAGTTGGAAGAGACATGGGTTCGATTCCGGCTTGAGTAATTTTTGTTTAAATTTTTGATCTTCTCTTCATTTCTCGAAGTAATACCATCAATTACAATTTCGTAGAATTTTTCAAAGAAATGCGTTCAATTAGTATTATTGTGTGCAATATAAATATAAATATAATCTGTGTAGTTCTTCACTATTCACCGGGTGTAGGTAAAATAGCGTATGTAACTCTCATGTAATGGTTATCAGTACACTCGCATCAAGCATACGGAACTCACCTTCGGCTCGTTTCATATCCCGGTTGATGCTCGTGTAATAATAACCATCATCACATTATTTTACATTATTACTTCTACTGAAACATACTAAGGTCGAATAATAAGCCAACTTACATCCAGCAAGCATGACGCAGATCGTGAAGATTTTTTCAGCATCCGTATTCGGCGCAACGTTGCCAAACCCCACACTTGTGAGCGACGTGAAGGTAAAGTAGAGCGCTGTAACGTATCGACTTCGTATACTGGGTCCCCCAGTGTTATTGGGTAGATAATACTGTTGGGTGTCGTTGGCCAGAATATCCAACCAACCGATTCGCGCGGGAAGCATAGGCCTCTCGGCATTTCCTATTGCGTACCTGAAAAAAAAACCCTATGTAATTATTTCGATGGTTCGTTATAATCTTTGTGTGGCCCTGTTGAGTTTTGTTTTCATTCGGAAAACGGAAAGGGCTCTTTAATATGAGATTTTGAATAGGATTCCGACCGTTTATAGAGATATACCCTTGGCTTCGTTCAAGAAATAAATCAAAAATAATATTTTGGACAGATCTTTGACACTGAACTTCGACTGAAATTTATGTGTAATTTACAGTAGGATTTTTTTTCGAAATTTATTATACATTTCAACTGTATCATATTCGCAGATTATTAATGTTTCAACGTGCATCCGTTTGTGATGCACGTTTTGTGGTTGAGTAGAAGAACAAGTCTTTTCTTCGGACCAGACTTGAACTCTGCCTTTGGGCTGATTTTGAAGATGTTTTATCTTATTTAATACTCAACTGTTACCTGTTTATTATTCAGTCAATAAAAACCATTTATTATTATTATTATTTTGAGATAGTTCCGGTTCGGTCATTTTGACATATGAAACCTGTCATAGATGATTGATCAGTGGTAGTAAAATGGATTACTATATTTGGTTGCTTGGTGAAATTATCCGCACGAGACGGAGATATCTAGTAGGTTCAGTCGAGTTCGGTCAAATATAGGAAGTCAAGAACTGTTCTAACACGGATGAACCTTTACTCTTCTGACACCTCTCCCGTACTGGAAATCGTTTGAAGATTTGACATCTTCAATCCATAGCTCGCTGACGTTCGTTCGTAGAGGGATGTCAGCTAGGAGAAGTTTCAGAATGCTGGTTCGCGCTCAATTTTCACAAACTCTTTGACACACCATCACAAAGGCTGCGAATGAACAAAAAATGAAGAAGGCGTGAAAATGAAAGCCCTTTTTTTCGCAAAAAAATATGTTGACTTGATCTCGTATTCCGAAAAGGGACTCGAAACTGTAATTTTTTCTCTGTAAATACCCCTTTTGGAAATGAAACGTAATCAGTCACCATTCCTGAAAATATTTGGAATATGGGACGTTCAGCACCCGTGAAATTTCATATTTTGATGAAACTTGCAAGGACACCTAGAAATGAATAGAATCGAACACATACAACTTTTGTGCGGAAACCATTAGAAACAATTTTTTGTGATTTTGCATTGCAGCTAGATGTAGAAAACACATGAAACATCAAGTCCAATTGAAAGTTCAGCAGTTTGGGTTGAATAAGAAATAAGAACTTTAACAGATTCAAAATATTTATAAGCCTCAAACTTTCATAAGCCTTTATCTGTAATTGGTAATTGAAGCTATGACTTTGAACCAAATCCATATTTGTAACAGAAGGGACACCATCAATTGTATAATGCAGCTCAGAAATATTCAATGAGTGATGATTATTGATTGATCTCAACTTCATTCTACAATATTTAGAAGCATTTTACAGCATACCTTTCATCAAAGTCTCTGTTTGTCAACATTAGTGTTTTCATGTGATCACTCTTCATTCAAATATCACTCTTTAAGCTCACTAAAACTCCAAAATAGTTAGATATTCAATACTGTTACGGAATCTACTAGCGCCGGCCCTGTCGCTCGTAAACGCAAAATAATATAAGTCCTGCAAGATTCTCCATAGGCGTACGCAAGTGTTGTGATAAAGAGTTGTAATAAAAGAAGTTTAGTGTTGTTTGGAGTTTCAATAAACGAACCCAAGGAAATATCGTAACAATATATACTACCAAAGGACTAGTAAGACAATAATACTCGTATGGCGAATACTAGTTTGTATGCCTAAAACCGTCATTTTTGTTACGTGATCAAGATTGTCTACTGGGACAATATTCAAGAATGCGAGGATAATTTAGGATAGGTTTCAGTTTTCTCGTTTATCTTAATAATGGAATATTTTTCGAGTGTTGCTAGGCTGGGTTGGGTGCTGGGTTATGATATGATGGATGAAAAAGTGAGTATTGTTTTTTTTGGCTATTTTTCAGTTCTTTCTCCAAAAATAAGGGTTATTCATGGTTTCGGCACAAAGTTTTGAATTCTTTCATAAATTTTAGGTCATTTGGAGCGTTTTTCGGTATTGTTGACGTATTCTGAAACTATACCGCAAGCGGAAAACCGAAATGATTTCAAGGCATAATCAGCTCCGACGGTATTATGGCAATAAAAGCTGATACATAGGAGGACACTCAAGGTCCTACCAATTTAAATGAAAGCAGCATCAAGAGTCTAACATGTCTATCAGAAGCTAATGAATAAAGGCGTAGCTGGACCTACTGGTTTTAGAGAAGTGTAGACGATGCATTGAGTTGAATGTCGATACATAAATAATTATACCAACAAATAATTTAGAAAGCCATAATGGGATTGAGAAGAGTTAGGACAAGCAATCGATAAGTACTATTTTTTGTAAAAGGGCCAGAGGTGGTCAGAGCACATTTACGTCAAAAAGTTTATGAAAAAGGTGTTGTCCTCATTACATTCAAAGATTTCGGTAAAACTTCACTGTTTAAGGAAGATTCGAGAAAAATCTGCAGCAAATTGAGATCGAATTGAAGAATGTACTTGTTATAATTAATTTTTGAGTTACGGAAGAGTAGTTGACAGAGGAAGAACATATGTTCACACCCATAAATAAAATGGGAAAATGCGGACTTCTTCTGAATAGTAATATAATCCAGAAAAGAACAGAGCATGGAGGAGAATGAGGCCACATAATGACAAACATCGTGTAAATCCCCTCGAAGTGCTTATCGCGGAGTGCTATGATTTTTTTTGAGCGGGAGATTCGCGAATAAAGTGACTTATTTACTAGGGAGGAAGGCGTTCCATATCCTTCTAAATTAAGAAAATCCTGTGGCAATGCGGACTTTCACTGTGGAACGCTACGAGGAGTATTTTATCATAAATTTCACTACACCCAGGAATCGAGTCTAACAAAGCTGAGCACGGAAAATGGAATATTTCGTGATCTTGACGACTTCAGTGGTGAAGAGCAATTATAACGATGTGTGTTTTTTTCGGTTCTGGGAAGAGGGGTAGAGTGCACAATCTTCAGGACAATAGCCCCACTGGGAGGGCTCACGCTACGAGGTATCGATATCTTTTTATCCAAATCTTGCCTCCTTCCCCTCTCTACCTTATCATAGGTACTTCACTATGCGTTCATTTCTGTGATATATATTTAAAGAGCAGTCCACCTCAAAAAAAGGGAAATAAAGTTAAATGCAATTCATCAACAAAAATATTGGAAAATTAAAACAAAGACAAATTATATTACAAGAATAAGTTAATTAAAATGATAATATTTTTTCGAAATTTAATGCAAAACATATCTCATGATCGTAGCAGTCCACCTCAAAAAAGGCGAATAAGGTTGAATGCAATTCATCAACAAAAATATTGGAATATCAAAACAAAGACAAATGATATTACAAGAATGAGTTAATTATAATGATAATATTTTTTCGAAATTTAATGCAAAACATATCTCATGATCGTATGTTGTCTGGGTCACGGTGTAAAGTGCCTCTCACCTTCCGACCCAGGTTCGAGTCCTGGGAAATACCAAAATTTTTCAAATTCGGTATTTGCCGACCAGCCGAAGCCATTTAAACTGTAGGTCCCGAGTATACCTTGATCGCACAAGCTCTTGAATAAGCTTCTGAGGGGTTTCCTAGAAACCTAGGATATTGGTTTAATGAAGAAATCCTATACATTTTAATGAACAAACCATTGAGAAGAAAAACCAAGAGCTCCCAAATTCATGGGAGTTCTAAGAACTAGCCTGTGGAGTCTCGTAAAGAAGACAGGGCTAGACAAAGAACTCTAAATGATCTCGAGGACAAACACAATAGATCTGAAAAGGTCGCGGTGTAAAGGCTCGTAGCACGGAAGTCCCTAATATATAATCTATTGAGAACCTCATGAAGTAAAACTTGTTAAACGGACGACTCTTTCTACAAAATTAAAAAATTTGTGTAAGGAACAAGATAATTACTCATGATGTTTTGATAATCATCCATCAGAGCAGAATAAAACACTTTTTATTATTCATTATTTTCTCGAAAAACGCACCACCCAAAGGTCGAAAAACCACCGAAATTTACCATTTTCAAAAAATCATATCTCCACTTCCTTCAAATATTTTTTACCAACCATCCTCATGCGCATTACAATTCTTGAGAGTTGTACTTGAACGTGATATTTTTTCATTTCCCGTAATGCAATAATAAATGTATAATTTTGGCTGAAAATATATTTTAAGTAGTTTTCAGATCGAGTATTTGTCATCATCAACCACCAAACGAATTCGTAATATTTTCTAAAAATTCAATTGCAAATTTCAGAAGCTGAAAAATGTTCAATGGAAGTGAAGTTTCTGAAAATAATGAATATCGGTCATTTTTCGACCTTTTGCGTTTTTCAAAAAAATGTTGGAAGTGTTTTATTTCACTTAGTTAACCTGAAGAAATTATTATTGTGGTGTTATTTGCCTTCGTTTTGATTCCACAATTGTTTTGTTGATGAAAATTAAAGACCATTCAGTTAAAAATATGTTATTGAGTGTTTTAGGCTTTCTTTCTCTACGAATCAAAATATTCAAATCACATCTTCTTTGAAAGAAGTGAAATGAAAATTGATTTTACAAACACTCTCTGTTGAAAGCTAATTGTTTGTCATCCAAAGACGTACGATTCATTTACAAAAAGCAAGAAATAGTAGATATTATACAGCTACTTCCCTGCCTATATGGTACGACGGCCCCTGAAATCAATTTTTCTTGCTCAATTTGTGTACCAAGTATATGAAAATCGAATCAAGTAGATGGCATACACGATAAAGCAAAATTTGAGAGGTATTTGTAGAAAAAAGTCTCACTGATCAGGATAATATCCTTTTCAAACCCAGACAAGATTTTGCCCCTCTCAGGAAAAATCATTTCTCGAGCTCTTCTGTGGGAAAATAGATAAATTAATGAAACAATTACACAAGATACACCAAACAATTCCAAAATAATCAATTCGTGTCAAGTCTGTCTTCAGTTTCAAATGTCAATTATCAAATCTAGTAAAAGTGCTTCGTAATTCATTCATTTTCCAACTGAAGAGCTTGAGAGATAATTTTCTCTGAGCAGAACAAGATCTTGTCTGGGTTTGAATGAAATACTACTTGGTGAGTGATATTTTGTCTACAGAAAGTTCTCTATTTTTGTTTTATCGTGTAAACATTTCCTATGTATGCTATCTATTTGATTCAATTTCCATATGCTTGTAGGAAAAATTGAGGAAGAAAAAGTGATTTTTATATATTACCCGTCGTGCCATATGGACAGGGGAGTAGCTGTTTCAGATGGCCTCCTTTTTTTCTGTGAACGTATAAAACATCTCTGAATGATATAGACGTACCTATCAACAGAGAATGTTTGTAATTTTTTTGATTTTACCTCTCCTGTAGAAGTTCTAAGTGATTTCTATTTTTCGATTCGGAAAAGAATAACGTCAAACAATAATGTTTTAAACTCCATTCTCTCCATAAAAATACCCAAGTTTTTATTGTTACTAAGGTATTTCGTACATTACATTAACGTTCCTGAATATTGTTGTTTAATTTACCAGTGTGATGACTCTCATAACTGGAATCGAGGACTTACCAAATGCAAGCCATCCAGTGAGCTATGAGCGCAAATGTGGCCATGAGCAGTAACAGGACAGCGGCTCCATATTCCGAGTACCTGTCGATTTTTCTTGCCACCCTCACAAGTCTCAGTAACCGAGCGGTTTTTAAAAGACCTATCAAAGTCGTTGTCTGAAACATAAAAACACGTAATCTATGATGCTGATGATTGGAGGCTAATGGTACTCAAAATGAAAAGAAGCGATTGAAAAAACTTCAGTTTTCAATGTTTGTGTAGACTCAATGATGTGGATGTTATCTTACTTATCGTCTTCATGTGATATTGCATCTTACCTTTCACCACGGGGATTTCTTCGAATGTAACGAATCCACCTTTTCGTAATATTCAAGATATCGAACTTTCGAAATATTCTTGAATTATCTTTTCGATCGAATGGTCTTCAGGAAAAATATCTTCGAGTGTTTTTGCCATAGCAAGGAAGTAGCCGAAGAATATTTCTCAAGAGAAAATGATTTCTTCTTGGAAGAATTTTAATTGGGACTGCTTTCTGGAAATCTAATGTTGCCAATGAAGAACATTCGACCATGAGTCAGCTTTTGGAGTGATTCAACAAACCCTAATCAGTATATATAGTTTATACAGATTCCTGAAGACATTTGATTTTCAGATGACCTCAAACTAGCCATGATCCAACTTCTCCAGGTTTCATTGAAACATATGTGTTTTCAGATACTACGGTCATCAAATCGCTTACAACATAAGGAAGGATCATTGTTAGTTCGGGATTGAAGAAGATGGAATTCACCGCAAAACTCAATGTCAAATGAGTCGGCAATACAAATAGATTTTACCGTATATATTCGATTTGTAAGTGATGAACGTTTGCAATAAAAATGCTTCTTATATCATGTAGCTAGTGACAAGCATATTTCCGCATGCGATCCAAAAGCGTGCAACAACCAAGAATGGATAAACAAGCGAAATTGTGTCAGATCTTAAAAAAAATTCTGATTGACGCGGCGGACATCTATGGAATGCTCAATCATTTATATTCAAAATGGTTCACATACTCGTGGTCGGTTAGTTATGAAAGAGACTCAAAACTCCTTATAAATTATCAGTTGCGATAGAAATGTTGAACGCTGAAGCTTTGTTTCATGGCGATATGATTATCATGATATTGAGTGCTGAAAAAGTCGGGAACAGGGAATTGATGAATAATCACAAGATCTGTCAAATTGAATATTGAATATTAATTCGAAAACAATATGTTCTAAGGGGTTTTGGTTAAAGACAATAAAGTCTATCTTTCTCATCCTAGAATCGACTGAGATTCCCATACCTAGTTCAAACTCTGTGTTTGAACCACATCTATATTTCCAAACGATATCTAGCTTTCGACAATACCCATCTGTTTCGTTTGCAGGACTACTTTTACCAAAAATGTTGTGAAGATAATGAGGAAATCAACACGTTTCATGAATATGAATGAAAATGTTCTGGTTCAACTGAACTGAACTTGTTTTTTTCTGGAAATGAAAAAAATCATCTTGAATGAATGAATCATGCAAAACATACTCCTTGAATATATCTTTCGGGCCCAGTTACGAAAATAATCCATTTTATAACACATTATATCTCGACAGTTTTCAGAAGATTCATATTATATTTTGGAATAAGAAAAAGTTGATTTCAAAATAACTTTTTTTGTATCATCATCGAATATCATAGGTACATATTCGAACCCCACCCATAACTCGCCTATAAAATTGGTACTGAAATATTATATAATTCATCGACACAACCTAACCTAACCATTGCAATACAATGATCTGTAAGCAACTGGAGTTTGTAATGCCCAAGCTCTTTCCTGAGTTTTTATCAATTACCTAATTTCCATACCCCTCCACCATCCATGGTGTCTACTTTTTGAAATTCACTCTGTATAAGCTATTTCCAGGAATATCGTTGCAGTTCCCTTACAGCTTTTTCATTTCCATCCAGCCGAGAGTGGTTGGTCTGAAGGCTGAAATATTTTCCAGATCCAACATAATCGATGCGGGATGCCCAGACTCTTCACGCTCACTGAACCGCCTCTCTCATCGTTGGGAAAATACGGAGTTTTCAGGATTTGATAAGGATTCAAGGAAGATTCGGTTTCATGCTGTTACGGCCAACCAAGCACGAGTCGTGACTTGCTCAGTTTGAGATCAAAATAAGTGCAGTGGGGAAGTTGTATTGTTAAACTCATAGTAATCTACAGAAATGATGTTGCCCATATTATTTCTCATGACCAGAAATGATTCCTGAACTCATTTCATAGTCGGGAAGATCAGGTTTGTTGAGTTTTTTACTGACAGGATTGCCGTTTCACACTAAATGACAGCTTATATTCCTCACATAATCCTATGGAAAGTGGACTTTGTTGAATTTTTCACACTATTACTTTAGGTCTAGTACTTTTTTATATGATTCTGAAAAATCTACATAGAAGTGCGGAGTTGTTCCAAAAATATCATCGCGAATCTCACCTTTAATGCAAACATTTTGAGCCACATACATTCGTAGGTAACCTATTTGGGGTACGTGCACTTTGAATAATTCCAACAGAATATCAAATATATATCTAAAAAGGCTCTAATAGTCTTATACCGACTTCCTCGTAGGATTCCGATGGAAGAATTATATAAAATCACAAACTCATTTTCTTTACAGGAAGTTTATGGAATTGAAAATTCCAAATTATGTTACAAAATCATGAATAAAACATTAAAATCAAATAACAAACTCGAAACTTCATACATATTATTATGTTACAAATTTTGTTCGTACTTCTGTAGGCGAAAGAAGAATATATCATAATGCTTTGAGAAATACCTGCTTCTATGAACGTCATCATTAATAGTTTCATTACTACATAACATTTTATATTATTTATATCTGTACCAACTACTACCAGTATAAATTGCTGATCTCGAGGTGGCCTATATAACTGGAGGTTTATACGCCCGATGATTTTATAATTTATCCTGTTTTCAAATATGTTATTTACAATAAACTTTATCTGATATATCGACCCCAAATTTGAAATTTCTCAGGGAATCTCGTGAACTCCTATGATCAAAATATAAATTATACTGTGAGAGTTTTATATGATTAGACTTTCCCCTTCAACTTACTAGTAACACTTCTCACATTGTTTGACGGTACCCCGTACAACATACTTAGTGATAGGTATAATCTACAAAAATTCAAAAACATTATTTGGCTAGCCTAGAAATAAACCGGTATCAGTAGCAAAAATTATTATTACATTATCCACAGCATTTAAACTATTTCTAGAGATCTTCATCCTATTACCAAAGTGATATTATTTGAAGTCGACAAGCGTTTCGCTTGCAAGTTCTTCAGACGAGAACTCATACTGAATCTGATAAATAGGGTTATTTATTTACATCTACAATCTAGGGTGGTACAAAACTAGCTGCAGGGATATTTTTCTGGTCCGATAAGGACTTCGTTTTTCAACTACTCACTATTATGATTGATTTCCCTACAATGAACTAAAAAGCGAGCTGTATATGGGATAGGCTTTTTGTCATCAATCATACTATTTTAACAATTCTTTTTAGACTGTCGAATGAATCGAGTAGCCTTGTTGCATGCACATCTCAAACAGTCTCAAGGTGGATTCATGCAAGCCAATTTAACTTGTATTTAACTTGTACTGAACTTAACTTACCTTAGAAAAAAAGGGCACTCATGTAACATCTAAAGATGAGCGCTACTGATTTTGAACTTGATATATAATTACATATGATGCATGAATGCCTCCATTTGCTTTCTATCATCGAACTTCTTGAGTTACTGAGTCAAATCAAATACAAGTTGAGTTGGCTTGCATGAATCCACCTTTAGATTGCTTTCACTAATTCTGGGATCATTGTCCAGAGTATGCAGAGGAACACTGGACTCTACTACCGATCGTATCATTCTTCGTCAGCTCTGACCAACGTATTTATTGTTGCAATTACAATCGTAAATTTCCGACTGTTGTGTTTTCCAATTCATATTTTGGATTACCAAGGAGCTGTTGTGATTCATAAGTGTTGTATGCAACTTTCATTTTCACTTTGAAGAAATTCTGTTCTCTAGTTTACTGAGGTTTATATGGGATTACTAAAACCTTTTTACTTTTCTCATCTTCTCGAACTTTGAAGATTGAAGAAATATTTTCCTAAATTTACATTCTCTTCAATGCTCTGTTAATCTTCGACTTTTCTGAAAGATGAGAGTATGGAAATTCACGAATTTAGTTGTCAAGATATCAAAATAAAACATTGCCCAGAGCTAACTAGCTATGAAAAACCTTTTTAAAAAACATTATGTTCACATGGGGTACAGAAGGGTAGAAAAGTTTGGTTTCGCCCAGCCTACTCTGGACCGTTATCACAGAATTAGGAAAAACAATCTGAGACTCATCAAGGTTGTGCATGTCTCAAGGCTACTCAATGTATTGGATAGTCTGGGAATAGGAAATGTTGGAATACTACTAATGGTGACAGAGGGCGCATCTCTTTATATATTTATTATCCTCTATTCCTTTCCACCTGCTTCTCAGTTTATTGTTGAATAATGTAATGGAATAATTAGTTTTTAAAAAACGAAGTCCATATTGGAAAAAACCTTTGCAGGTAGTTTCTGCCCCACCTTAGATTGTCAATTATATAAATAACTAACACATATATTTAGATTTCGAATCATTTCTTTTTTCCTGAATATGGTAACCATGTTATCGAAAAGCACGTGGAGTGCAATTACAATTGGTTTGGTAAGGGTAAGTGATCTCCACGAAGAGTTTCAACTTTCACCCCAAAGGTTCCAATCTCATTGTGCCAGCCATTTTGTCAGACATATCGAACATAATGTGTTCTCTCGTAATATAAATGTTCTGATTTCATAAAACTGAAATTCAATCAGTTTCAAAACAATTTCCTTTGTTTGGCGTACAGATGAAATGTAGCTGAATAAATTTACATTTTAGTATACATTTGAATAAGCACTCGATCTGGCTTGAATAAACAAATCTTTCATGAACATTATCAATTTAATTTCATACGATATCAGTCAGATTATGCTTGCTCAAGGAAAATATTTTTTCTTGGGATCATTTGATAAAATGACAATTACACTCCGAGTGAACTTTCGCGGGTTTTTCTCGAGTTCTGTCAACTTTCTGAAGCTAAACTACATTCATTAATTTATTCGGATGGGTGATAGGAGACTTCGTCAGACCTCGTTGATCCTCAGCAGTTTTTATTTTTGAGGGTTGTTTTTTTTTATGAATCGACATAAATACGTTAACGAAAAAAAAAACATTTCATTTCATACCCTTCAATTTTTCAAATATGATCTCTCTCAAAATGAAATAAGAGATTTTAGTCGCAATGTGAACCGCTCACATAAGTAATGCCTACTCATTAAAACTTCGTATCAAGACCTGGACCGCCGGGATAGTTTGTGTTCTCCAGTTAGCCAGATTTGTAGCATCAAACCTTCAATATATAAGCGTCTCATTGTTGGGAAGCAATTCTTTAGAGAACGAACCTTCTGTGAACCATTCGAATACTGAAAACGTGAGTTTCATAGACATCCGACCGCATAAAAGCATCAAACTATCATAGACTACCTCGTCTTTATCCAAGCCCAACTATAGAAAAGAATTGAAATTTATTCAAAAAATCATTTTTTCACGAAAAATCTGGCAAAACAATCCTTTAATGTTGCAGAAACATGACTGGTGAAGTGAAATTCTCCTCGAGTTTCAACGGAGACTTGAATGCTTCAAAAAATCATAGACACGCAAGAGTGTGAGGTGACTAAGTTTCGTATTGTTAAAGAAACACTCATTGTCAACTATATTGTATAGATATTTTCGAAGATTGAAAACCATTCATATGTTATTCCCCACAGCAATGTGTAAGCAGTCGTTGCCACTTTTATCATTGACGTTGTTTTTCATATCAGTAGCAAGTAGGATTTGGTTATACATCACGGTAATTGTTTGTTATTTGACGCTCAAACAATGCGCTCTTAAATAATTCTGGAAACAGTTGCACTCAACGCGCATTTTGCCATCAAAGTTGGTATCTTCAGAACTGATGACACCCATGAGGATATTCTTAGTGCTATTCATCATATACTTTTGGGAGATAGGTAGGTAGAACCTATTTGATTTCATTCAAATCCACCAAAGGAAAACCCGTCTGCAGATTATATATTACCTACTTTTAATGATGTGACAACGAATTTTCTGTTGGTGTCGCAGTAAATACTCAAAGGACGAAAATCTTTGAGAAGTCTTCACATTTACTGAACAATCAAAAGGAAATGATGTTGAACGAAAGGGCATAATAATGAAAACCTCTAGTGACTTTGATTTATGTACATTTCATTTCAAAGGCAAATTTTTATTTTTCCGGTAGCATGGATGTGCTCATTCGAATGTGTATTATATTTTTTTCAATGTAAACCGTATTCGAATGTGCAAATAGGAAAAATCGTCTCATATTGGGATATTTCCTCTCTTCAATTAATTTATCTGTTGGAAAATATTGTCAACCGAGTTATATAGGGATGAAAATTTTTATTCATCATCAAAGAAATGAACAATTTCAAATAACACATTAGGATGAATGGGAGAACTGTTAGTTAGAGCTGCTAACAAAATAATTATACAGAAACAAGTATCTAAATCATTTGTCATTGAGTGGTTGCCTACTGAAAATGACATTATTTGTATCATGTGTGCATTCACACGAATAGTAATTCACACAAAACATAAATACCTTCAATGAACGAAAAAAAAAGAGGTGAAGTGTATAAATCAGTTTTCTGTGAGCATTTACCGCATCATACGATACGATCAAATTTCAACAGTTCTGAAATGAGCGTCATGAGTTCCAACATAATTCTATTGAGAGAACATGAATTCTTGCGTGCTTGGGAATGTTGGAGTAGTCTCAGCTGTGGAATGCTTTGAGGCTCCTTCAAGGGGTTTCCAGTGCATGTCGTTCCAAGAAAAGAAAACAAATGTGTTTCATTCGATAGAAAGAGCACGAACCAATCGAAGACGACAAGTGAAAACAATTTCATTTTTTCCATCAATGCCAGGTAGAATAAGGATTACGAGAAAACACGAACGTTTGCTTTCAGCCTCATTTCTCATAAGAAATTGATGACACTGGTTTTGAAAGGGAACCTGAATAAATGAATCCTCACTACTGGGTGTGCACTGGGAATTCCCAGCTGCCACCGATTGGAGAATTTCCATTTATCGACAGAAATCCACCCTGAACAAAAGAAATTGGTTTGAAATAAGGGCTGATGGACTGGGAAAAATAAATTGAAATGAATCCCTGTTGTGTTTCTGATCCCAAGATAGTTTTGGTGGGTAGTTGAATTTTATAAAACTTTCAATCATTGACATTTTTGGTGGGATGTGAATTTTTTGGAGTTCAATACTTTTCTCAATCATTAATAAAACAAAGTACGGTTATAACTTTTAAATCAATCCTGATACATGTGCTGTTTCATATACTTATTAAATTTTCAAAGCTGTACAAATTTAATTGAATGCATTCAATCGGATGAAATCTATTAACTTACGCTCTAGGGGTCTCAGTGTTATCCCCTTTCATCGTACATGCATTTTTGCCAATAAGAAGTTGAATGGTCTGTTTTGGTTTACAAGAATATTTATCGTGAATGAAATTTTGATTGTAAACCTCTTTGTTACATTATAGAGGAATGAAATCATTATGTATTTTGAGGGCGAATGTTTAATATGGAAGTGTTCTCTTTTGCATTCATTAGGTTTCTGCTGATACAATTAATCATAGGTGCACTTATCTTGGATATGTCTTTTTTTCACAGTTATGGAATAATAACCTGTAGATGCATTACACAGAAACACATTCAATGTAGAATTACACATGTTTATAGAGAATGTTCATTCGTTGCTGGAAAGTTTTTCCTTTCTTGGACATTTTGTGTTTTTGATGTTGGAAGCAGAAACTGTGTTATCCGATTCGGTTCGGAGGATCAAGACAAGCACAAATTTTCAAATGACATTCAGAATGATGTCATACTATGACGGCAGATCAACCAAAACCAACCTCATGTTTCGAATTTTCTCACTGAAGTTGAAGTTGCTTTATGTTTATAGATTTCTATGCTGTGGATGCAGCCTGCTTGGTCTCAGTCTTCAAAAATCTCGTTCACAATGGAGGAACAGGAGAAAAAAATCTCTTTCCTGGGTGTATCATTAGATAGACGAGGGAATAAGGGATTGGGACATAATGTTCACAGAAAAACAACCGCGGGCCGCTACCTGAAGAGGCATTTGTTAGAAATAGGGAAACATATTTATGAACCAGGAGAGATACAACACATAGGTATGGTACTGAAAGAAAAATGGGTCTATTCGATCTCTTACAATCTACAACCTTCGGCAAAACACGGCTACCGCCCGATTTCTCCTAGAGAACATATCAGCAGATCTGTAGCAGATCGAAGCACAATTGGTAGTTGTGGAAAATAACAATATTTGAGCTGAAGGATGATCCTCATTTTGTTGAGGCGATTAATCGATGATACAACACTTGCAACAGACGCCAACACTCTCCTGAGGAGCTCCCGAACAAACTCAATCGATTATCTCTAGTATTCCTAAGTTGGTGAAGCAGAAACTCTTCGATAAATGATTCAAACAAAACAATTTTAATGAGATTCCATCATAGAAACTAGAGAAAAATGAACAAACTTCAAGTTGAAGTAAACAGTGAACTCATTGAATCGACAGAAAATACTGAATATCGTGATAGGTGTGTCCAATATAGGATTAACACTGGATATTATAAGACAATTGAAATCAGTTTCTGATATATATCTCAACTGATAAACCATTGTTTATTCTCACACCTGAGGTGAGCAAACTGGGGCCGCTCTTCTGATATAAAGAGAATTCTTTAGAGAGTTATTCGTTTGATGTTCAATATTTGTTGTAGAGAATTATGTTGAAAATATTTCATTGATAATGAAATCATGCGCGTTCCGTGGATATATGTATTATTCTATTTATGTAGAGATTTCATACACTTCTTCATAACACCGATTTTCATACCTATCCTACGAGACAACGAGAAACCATCAGATTACCAAAACATCCCACCGCATCTTTCCAAAATTGCCACTCCTATGCAGGAGCAAAATTTTATAATAATTCTCCGAGTGATATACAAAATGAAAAAGTATCAAACGCTCTCAAAGTAAAACTGAAACAATTCTCAATTGACGGATGTTTTAACAATGTCGATGGATATCTGAATAAAGAAGACTGACATCTTTTTGTGAATTGTCTATGCATATTGATTTGTGAATGATTTTGATTATTTATTGATTAGTGTGTATGCCGATTATGGTATTTGTGATATATGAACTGTGATAAGTGTGTAAAAATAAGTATTTTTTACAGAATTTTCTATGTCACCTTGTGATCATAAAGGAATCAACAAATTCATTATTATCACATATACTGCTTTCAATCAATGAAAAGAAGCACACACAAATGGAAACAATCGATGCCAGGTAGTCAAAGTGTTACAAGGTAACATGAACGTTTTCTACCAGCCAGCCGTACATCTTATCAGATATTGATGACATTGATTTTCCAAGTGGAACTAAATGAACTGATATTCACCAGTGGGAATCGGCAGCTGTTATCGCCCCATTACCGATATAAATTCACTCTGAACAGAAGATATGAATGTGAATTGAAGGTGAGAAAACAAGAGTATCGACGTGACTATAATTCGAAACGGGCATTTATCGAAGAGGATAACTTCTTTGGAATTCGATATTTTTTCACATTACTGAGGAAATCAAATACGACCAATAAATCCTGTTAACCTTGCAGTTTCAGTTACTTATTTTCGAAACTATAATATAGTTTATATTCATTTGTCCTGAAGACTATGGTGGTAGTAATCGAAAAGTCCTATTACACTCAACTTGAAAATTCTGCCTCATATATTGTTTTATCGTATATTTCATAGTTTATTTTTGTATTCGTACGTATTGATTTTTCCTGCTTGATAACATTTCAATCCAATAGTTCAGAAAATGAAGCTAAAAAAATGGTAAAACCTCGAGATTTTTTCGTCCAGTACTGATTTTTACAAAAAATTGGGATTTGGCTTATTTCACCGTCTTGTTCATTTTCTATATTGTGCCGTTGAACGCTTTTTGTTTTTTAGGGGTGAAAACTAGCTTATTGTCAAAAATTATAAAATAACATTAAAAACCTAAATATGGGTAGAAATTGTTGAATAATGAATGTTTCATGCTTTAGGATACAATTTCATAATGTTTCAACCTACCCTTGTTTTATTTAACTAAATTGTCGCTTTTTAAATGACAAAAATTTCCCTTTGTGCAGATTTTCTGTAGTGAATATTCGGCGAAATATAACCGTTTAACACCTACATTTACGATCGAACATCACCTAATTCAAGCGCTTTAAACTCTCCCCATTTGAAAATTAAGGGATTTCAAGTAACTCAATTCACATAGTCTAATAGCTTTCGAAAAGCCCCACAAAATCGTTCGTGTAAAAAAAATTCTGTCACCTAAAATGAAGGAGCTATGCTTAAAAAAACTTTCATTTTTTTTTTATTCGAATAACCCGCTTCGAGGCGTAGTAATCTACATAACCAGTATATTCGGCCGTTACACATTATATGTTCCACTTTTTTCATTCATATTCGAAAACAGCAGATAAAACATCTGCTCACGAGTATGCGTGTGTGAGTGTATATTTCGTTGATTTCTCACCAGTGTATTCTAAAGTTCGAAGACATATTATTAAAATTTCAATGTTTTCAAGGGTAGTTTTTAACAAGGGTAGGTTGAAACATTATGAAATTGTATCCTAAAGCATGAAACATTCATTATTCAACAATTTCTACCCATATTTAGGTTTTTAATGTTATTTTATAATTTTTGACAATAAGCTAGTTTTCACCCCTAAAAAACAAAAAGCGTTCAACGGCACAATATAGAAAATGAACAAGACGGTGAAATAAGCCAAATCCCAATTTTTTGTAAAAATCAGTACTGGACGAAAAAATCTCGAGGTTTTACCATTTTTTTAGCTTCATTTTCTTTTCGTATCTTTACTATTTTGGGAGATATTTTTGAGGAAAGGGTTAAAAACACGAAATAAAAAAAATTGTTTTCCCTCAAAACTCCATTATTTTTTAAATCAGGCATTTTGAATTGGTCAAACTTTGTGGGTGTATTATTAGTACATATATAAAGAGAATCACAGAAGGGTGGCGATCAGTTTCAATTAGGGGCTACTTTGGGGATTGTTTTCACAGATTTTTCTCGTAGAAAAAAGCGGGTACCGATTTTATTTTGATCATAAGTCAGACAATTTTCATGCTAGAGACATTTTTGTTTGTTTGTTTGAAAGCTCTTATTAGATACTTTAAAAAAGATGCTATGAGCTTTTTTAATTTGCTGTATCTCAGTTCGTATTTGTCGTAGGAAAATTATAAAAAAGCATTGTTTCTGTTTTTTCAACAGCTACAATTTGGCTCTCCACATTTTTTTTTGATAAAATGCATCTTTTAGAGTTAATCGCAAAAAAACATTTGAAAAAGTTGGTTTTTTCGTCAAAAAACTGTTACTTTCAACTTCGAATAACTAAATATTACTTTCACGAAAAAAACGTATGAAACATTTTTAACTTGGAATAACTTTTTCCGCCGGTTCCTACAGTTGAAATGTAATAAAAAAATTCCACCCCCGAGATGGTGTGGCAACCACCCCCAAGGCTCCAGCGTACAGCGGCATGATATAGAAAGTGACCCTCAAGCTTTTCTCCACCTGTTGTGAGAATTTCAAGTAAATCCATGGTGGACGAAAAATTTGCTAGCCAAAATGCTTCATTTCCTGAACTTCAAGATTTGTTATGCTATACGATTTTAACTTGAAAATAACTCAGCAGCAAACTCCATTTTTCATGTACACATATACTTCGCTTGAAAATTAGTTTTCTGACAAGTTTTATGAGACTCAATGATATAGGCAATTAAGGTTAGAACTATATGAAATCGATCACATGGAATCTCTTAATATTCCTCCCGAGTAACTAGGAGGATGCTCTCAGACCGTCGCACATCCAAAATCTATTATCAAAAATCTCTGGATCTGAGGGTGAAAATCTTTTTACATCTTTAAAATTCCCATGTGATATTTCACTTTCTGAGGAAGTCAATTCGAATATACCTCCAATTCAAAAAAAGCATCTCACATTAGACCAATTGCAGCTGGCACATTATTTAAACCCCTCGTTGCGAAACTATCCTGCTCAAAAATCAAGGACTCAGGTGACTTGTTCGGTTCAGTATAGTTTGGTATTGGAAATTCCGGCAGATGCGAAGTTGCTGCTTATGCAGCTCAACCATTTCTGAATCATCATCCAAATGATCAATCAGTTTCTGAAACTTGATTTCCAGAACGCTTTCAAAAAGATTTACAGAAACATAATATAGAGTCCAAGAAACGTTACCTTCTCTGCTCCCTTTAACCATTCAATGCCATCAAAAACCAAGTTTCCTGAGATTTTGGAAACAATGTCATGTCATCATAAAGAGGAGATCTGCCTCATTTTCTTCGTGCATTGATGAATTACCAAAATTATTCACATGTGATTTCAACTGCTGGTATCTCGATGATGGATATTTAGAAGGATACATTGATGTACTTTTTGAATAGCTTAGAGAAATGTGAACTGTGTTCATTGAGTCCGCTAAAGGAAGAAATCTATTGGAATTTCATACTTCTGCTCCCGACCTGAGAATGAAACACATAATTGATTGGAAATTATTAGTAGGTGCACTCTTGTTCGGGAGAATCTTCCCGTGAATGTTTGATTCAGAAAACAAATAGCCTCAATTTGGTTGCATCTCACATTGATTCTCTTTCATCACATATCGAATATTTTCTCCTCAAGAACTGTCTAGCAAATTTCTAAATCGATGTTTACTTCGCGGTTCGAGGTGTAATCCATATTTGCGGTACCAAATGGTATTGGACCACTTTGACCACACATTACAGAATATTTTTGAGGAAATCTCCAATAACTAATTTGGAGAGAACGAATGAAATCAAGCAACTCTCCTCGTTGATATGGGTGCTTTGGGTATCATACACGCTTTTTCCCTTGCTCATTCAGCTCTTTTATCCTCCTCCACCTAAGTGCATTGTTATATCAATTCGGTACTTTTTCCATTTAATTTTTACAGTTTAATTTTCAACCACATCATCTAGTGCTTGGCTCTACACGCTTCCTGTTCCATCTCTTGGAACTTTAGCGGATGACGAATGTTCAAGAATTTCTGTTGGAGTTCGTAGAAGTTTAAATAATATATCCAAAGAAGATTAAAGAGTTCGAAAGATGAGCATTCAGCAACAAACAAATTACTCCAAGCATAAGTTGTAGAAGTATGGGGTCCCGATTCATCAAGGCTGCTCCGTTCACGACGTATTCGATCAAACTTCTACACAGTGTTGAGATGAGCTACACGAGTTCTAGTTTGAAAATTGAGGGAATTGAAATTCTTGTGAGGTCGCATAAATTTGAATAGTTCCAGCTCTCATACTTCTAGTTCGAGTTTCTCATATCTTTCAGAGTTCGTAATTCCATGAGAGGTGGTGAATTTTACGTTTAACGGGACGGAAAAAAATGTAATTCCAAAACGGGGATGATCAAATAGATGATATTGCTTGTCATTGAATATATAATCAGCGGCGGTCTCAGGGGGTGGCGAACAGGGCAATCGCCCGAGGTCTCGCTCTTGCAGGGGCCTCGGGCAACAACCCACCCAAGCAAATTTTAAAAAATATAGATTTTTTTTTATTTCAAAACTTTTGATTTTGATCCTCAATTATTGTTACGAGCTAGGAGGTTCGATTCAATGAAAATTCAGCCACTATAGTAAGAGAGCTTCGAAGTCTTTAGTCTGTATCGCTTGTATCGCATTCAAATTTTAAATATCCTGCGCCTCGGCGCCGTCGCCGCGCTTAGGCCTAGCTAAGCTAGTGAAGCTTGGACTCTGTATGATTTAGGTACCCTGTGACCAGACGCTACATGAGAAGTCCGCTAGATGTAGCCTCTTCTATCGCTCGGGGAATCCCGGTGTTTTATTTCGTTTGTCAACGTAAAAAAGTCATTAGGTATGCATCGTACATATTAATTCCGTAATATTATTACGTTCCTATAGCATTTAAAATATCGAGTGAGCTGGAAAAGTGTAAATTACAGTATTTGAAGCATTGAGTAAGCTGAAAAAGTTTTGAAAACTGTGTGATACTTAAACATTATTTCTGACTTACCGAAACAAAACAAGATTTACGAAATGAGTTCGCGTGATCGTGATGCCGGTAGAAAATTTGGGTAAGGTAGTTCAAAAAGGAAACGAGCTATCAAAAGAAAGCAGGTACAAAAAAATCTACAGGGATCTTTATATAAATTTATAAAAAGTGATTATCAAGAAACCTCTACAAAACATTTATTGACTGAAAGTGACTCTAATCCTGATGCAAGTGAAAACATTCCATTCGAAAATGATGTAGCTCATTCGTTGGATTATTGTGCTTTAATTAAAGATTATAGTCTTAGGAAAAGCCGCAAACATCAATTTTAAAATTTATCATCTCTGTATTTGTTAATTCGGTAAATCTTTCTAGGTATAAATATATAAATATTTCAAAACTCAAATGTTATTAAACAACCAGACCTACTTTCGCATCACATACATTTCACGAAGAGCAAAGGGCCTCACGAAGGGCCTGCCGCCCAGAGCCTCGCAATGGGTAAGGCCGGGGACACATGGTCCGGGTGACGGCCCGGACGGGCGATTGGCCGGACGGACGATATTTTGATGGGCAGAACACACGACATCCGAGCAAACTCCCGTCCGGGCGATTTTATTCCACTTGTCGTCATTTTCGGCTTGATTATGGACGAAGATAGACGTAAACTATTAGCAGTGATTTGTTTACTGCGTCACAGACGTAAAAAGAAACGTAATAGAAGTGTATGGATTCATCCTGTAGTGCAGAAGAGAAACATATTAGGACACTTCAATACTCTATTTTTCGAATTAAGAGAAGATGAAGAAAAATTCTTCAACTATTTATAAAAAATATTATATTTTATTTTATAATATAATACTGTTCCTATTTTTTAAAAGTTCATGTGCAAAACATCATCGTCGTCATTATCAACTCTCCAATATATGAGTATATCACAACCAAGCACCAAACCACCAACTCTAGAATGCACACACGACGGTCACAACTGAACTACACATTGCACATGTTCACCCGGACCGGACCGTGTGTTCCCGCCTATTTGACACAATGCCCCGCTACCTGTCGGACGGGTGAACGCCCGGCCGGGTCTCGGATGATCAGTTGAGAATACATCCGGGCGTTTTTGCTATCGGACGGGCAAACGCCCGTCCGGGTTCCGTGTGTTCTTCACTAATTCTCACAATGTACTTCTGGATCATCCGGAGCCCGGACAAAACTCGGACGGGCGTTTACCCGGACCGTGTGTCCCCGGCGTAAGGTCGCCACTGTATATAATAGCAATATAATAGATCAGCCGGTGGTCTAGCGGTCTACAGCGTCGACATGTACCTATACCACTGTTGAACGTGTTGCGTAAATACTGTCATTTTCATTCTTGAAGAATAGATTATATTTGGTCTCCGTTAAGCGTATTTCTATGGATTCAGGTAGCCTGGAGTGATAATTACTTTTTCTGGATTCGGAGAATTTTCATTAATATTGATTGCCGTAATTACTGGATTGGGAGAAGTATCATCAGCATTTTTGATCTTAAAATGGGATTCCATATCCGGTTGGGGTTCATAGCTTCTTCTTTTCTGTTGAAATTATCCCTGTGTTTGTGGATCTCTATTGCCTCCCGTATCAGTCAACTATGGCATCCCTGGTTGGGGGCAATGAGTTTCGCGTTTTCGAACAGAATCCTGTGGTTTCCCTCACTGAGTGCGTGGTCCACATCGCTTGAATGTCGGTTGTTTTTAGTCAGTGGTAAGGAAATCAGACTGGAATGTGATGCACTCAAGCACACTGTGATTTTCGAATAATCAAAGTATTTACATCTCGAGAACTGAAAGATGAATTTTGATGAATCTTCTTCAGTTTTCAGTAACTTTCTGCGTAGATTACGAATATGCAATGTTTTGAAGAATCATTCAGCAGCGAAAAGAAAGTTTGAGAACCGTCGAAATCAAAACCCTCCTTTCAGAACCAGCAGTTACAATAAAGATGAAAATATTAATGCTACCAAAAGTAGTCCAAATGAGGGTGATGTCATCGAGATAAACGAGGAATATTTTCGAGGGAGCCTTCGGAGTACCCACTTTTCAAATCTAATGTCGAGAACTTCTTGCAGTCAATTAGGATTTTCAAGGGGTCGTCTTTGCTGGGTAGGGAGTAGCTGCCCCTTCTGGTGACATCATTAAACCCCCTATAGTCCCAGCAGAACCTAGTTGATCCATGCTCTTCAGTCACCAATGCGATGGGTGATGACCAAGGGCTACTTGACTCTTCAATAGTGCCCTCTTTTAGCATGTCTCACAAGATAGGTGAAGCTTTTTCTTGTTTATAACTCATTCAATCATTCAATCCCATGCTGTACAAAATCTGTTCGGCCCATTATCTCTCATTTGGAGAATGGTCAAACATATATCTATAAATCTTCACTTTACTTAGGTCTTCTATGGATAGATGTCTCCATGATTTCTGAAGGGACTAATTTTCTTCGCAGGATAACGAGAATGCTCTAACAGGGCTTCCTCTTCTACTCTAGCGATTTTTACAACGGGTTTATAGGTACCAATAACTGCAATGCCATCACAAATGCATTCGCTTTCTCCTCGCTGTTCAAGCAGTCATTTTCTGCAGTAGTCTCAAACTGGTTGCGAAAAACCAACCAGGATGATTCACCATAAAAAGTTGAAAGGTTGTAGGAGACCAGCAATCGAGGAAAAAGGTGATTTCATTCTGCTCTCTCCATTTCTCCTTGAATTTCTCGCAGCCCTTGGAAATTCCTCTTCAACAACCCAAACGTCTTTCTTGAATTTTTTGTTCAACTTTTTAGAGATTTTCCTCAACTTCCCCAAATTTATTCTCGATTCCGAAGGTCTTTTTTGTGTCTTCTACCAGCGTCGCGGGCCTGTGGCTCCGGCTATTCTCTGTTACTCTCCTCCCCTTGGAGGCTCTTGCTGACCACCCTGAGTCCATAGTTCTCTGAATGTTCACCGACGACACTACCGTCTTTTGAGTTTTGCTCTTCTCGGGCCCGCCGCGGTGGTGTTTGGGCCCGGGGGGGTTGTGATGGTTGGAAAGTTGGACCCTTCTGCCTCCGCTCGGTGGTGCCGGCCCCCCCTCGTTCCTTTGGTCGCTTTCCACCCCTTTCCCCCCCGCGGTGTGCTGGTCCGCTTGTTGTTTTCCGGGGTCTGGACGTTGCGGGACCTTCCTTCGGGGGTCCTGGCGGGTGATTGTGTCCGGGTCCCTTGTTTGGGGTCGTGTGTGTGGGGGTTGTTTTCTCTTTTGGCCTTCGCCTGTTCGGCGTTGCTTCGTCCTTTCTTTCGGGCGTTCGGGGTGGGGTGTGTTTCTGTTTTCTGACTGGCTGGTCCGCCCGGTCGACCACCTTTTCACCTCCCTCTTTGTGGTGTGTTGGCTCCTCTTGGGCCTCTCCCTTCCCCCCCCTTCTCTCCCGTTGGGCCGTCTCGTCTTCTCCTCCCCGTGGGGGCCTCGTCAGGCGTGTCCTGAGTTCCCCTGTTCTCGGGGTGTCCGTTTTGGCCCTAGCCTTGCGCCCCTGGTCGTCGTGGGTGTAGGGCTCGGCCGGTCCCCGTCCGGGGTTCGGGGACCTGCACACCCCCCCCCCTCTCCCCCCCCTTTCCCCGCGCCCTGGTCTCCGCCCCCTCCCCCTTTCCCTCCCGCCCCCCTTCTCCCCTCCTCGGCCTCCCCCTCGTCCCCCGGCGCTTCCCCCCCCCCTCCCCCCCCGGCCCGGCCTTTCCCCTCCCCCCCCCTCTCTCCGCTTTCTCGGGCTTGGTTTGCCCTTCCCCCCTCCTTGGCCCTGGGTGGTCCTCTCTCCTCCCCCCCCCCCCCGGGCCCCCCCCCCCCCTTCCCTCCCCCCTCCCCCCCCCCCCAATTCCCGCATTTCTCCCTCACTCGGTATGGAAGATTTCATATATTGTGTAGCCTTAAAACATTTTTCTCCTTTCATCATGTGTTTCTCTTGCTCATTCCAGTTTTCTTGAAAAGATTCCTCATCTTTTTCTTGTTTTTTCACCGACATTCGACGACAATGCGCGGTCTTCGTCTTTGCTTTATAGATCTTCCTTCCGCCTACGTTGTCGTTCCTCCCATCGGTTCTCTTGTATAGTAGAAATTTGCAAAGTAGGTGACACTGCCGCTGATCGTAGTTATAAAGTGCCTTCGCTTCGATTCCTTCGCTTGTCACCTTCAAATCTGACTGACTGACTGCTGATGATAGCCGCTGTCCCGCTTAATATATAGGTAGTGATTCAATACCTCGAGTTCTCGAGAATAGAATTCCAGAACTTCGTTTGCGGTATCTAGAAGGAATGATTCGAGGTCTACCCAGAAACTTCGAGACTGTTTCCTTTTCCAGAATTCACTAGCTCATGGAGAGTTCGTGAACAAGGTGGATACATCAGTCCTCGTAACAATACTTTTGTTTGAAACTATCATAATAGAATATTTTGGAATGATGTGAATCTTGTAGATATACAATTCCTTCCACGAAGGTAACTCTGACAAAAAAAATCTTCGAATGTATTTACTGTTCTTTATTGTAATCATATCTTTTGGAGTACCTATTTCAGAAATACTGACTGCTGAACTCGTATTTGATGAATCTATGTTGATCGTCGTTTTCTCGGCATTGCTGTGCTTTCGGCGTGAATGCCTACCAATTTAGCATCTAGATAACTGTCAAAACCAATTGAACTGTTCCAAACGTAACGTTTATTCGCGCTGGATATGCATTTTGCAAACATTCCTTCTACCGTATAATTTTGTTCCCATAGAACAATATAAAAAATAACCCCTATCTACAAAGACCTTTTTTCTTTAGAATTTTGCTTTCGAAAGATGTCTCGTATATCACCATAAAAAGCGGATTTTTTGTTTTTCGCATGCCATCTTCAGTTGGAATAGACAGCAGAGGGGTTATACAAATTTAGTAAGTATCTGTGTTTATTGTCGTTTTGTCCAGTTGTATTTCAATATTTTTTCTGCGAGGAAATATATCTTTGCTTCCATACCTATTGTTGATTTTATTTTTTGTTCAAAGAATATATTCTCGAAGATTAAAAAAACATTTTGAGCTTCAATTTTTACGGTTCCCAATTTTTTTACGTTGCTCACCTTTATCGGACGAACAAGCGTGCAAATTACAACTCTCCAAAGACTTGTTGAACAGTTTGCACAATACTATGAGTTGAGTTCACCGTCAGTTTTTGCCTTGTGCATAAGAGGTCTATTGACTGGAACAGTATATGTGCAACCGACTCCTATTATTACCTACGTTACCAATCTTTTCACTTAGCTCTTCCGTGATGTTGAAGGCCAATTAGCCAGAAACTCTTGTTTGCGCTTGTACTTATTTGTGAGTGATTTGTTTAGTGATTCTCCATAACGATAAAAAAAACTGTAGCTCTCGAGAAGAAAATTTACAAATTTCCATACAAATTACATCAAGAAGATTGAAAATTGACCATTTTCTTTGTATGGTAGTATTGTTTCTCCCAACTTACACTGCTTATATAATCCATTACACCAAAACCTCTGAAAAAACTAGTTGGGTGGAAAATCGAAATGAAAGCAATATATCTGATAAGAAAAGAGATTTCACAGTGAACAATTTTCCGAAACTAATTGAAAATTGTTATGGAAAAAAAGGTTTTTTTTTTGTGTACTGAAAGTGAATTATTTTGTGTCTTTTGAGAAAAAAATGTTTTTGGAGTATCTTGATCTTTTTCAATCCGTTGACTCCTACAAATACGATAAGCTGTTTTTCTGAAACAGATGAATAGAGAGCGTTCTTTTGTTAACTCTAGTTTATTGATTTCATTCATGGAATGGAAAAAAAAACAATCATAGGGAGAATTTTCTAAAACATTCAAGCTCCGTATAGCTCGCCGAAGTCCTGAATTATGACACCTATGACAAAACTACAAAATTTCTTTCAAAAATCAAACAACAAATAGACAACGATAGTAGAAATCTTGGAGACTAGTCAGAGCATTCAATTCTCACATTTCAAAATGCAACATTGAACATCGATTTTTCTCTTTCAGACTATTTATCTGGATGGCCGTGATGAGCATGTTCAGTGAATTCGTATAATTTGTGTATATTCGTGGTTTTTGGTTTAACAATTCAGTCAGATCGTTGAACGAATTAGTGTCAGGGAATTTTTCGAAACTTGTTATCTAATTGTTAGATTCGGATTGAAGAATCAGAAACCGGATTTTTTACATATCTCATATCAACCATAATATTTCCATGAATCAACCATCAGTCATTGAAATTATGTTTGAATACATAACAACCCTCTCGACTCAACTGCACAAGCATTGAGTGTCTTATACGGAAACATTTTTCCATAATTCATTTACTGAAATCAATTACCCGATAAAGTTCATTTGACAAGGTTATTAGCAAGAGTAAAAATCAATTCAGAGAACCTGAGTGGGAAACAATACTACTACGGCACTCCTCTCCGATATCGACGAAGTAAAATAACAAATTTCGAGGTAATGAAACCCACCTGGAAGTTCAGGGTTCAATATTCTAACACTATTTGTAGATTGGCTGATGATATTGAACTGGCTGTAGAAAAGTGACTGCCAATTTAAGGTAGGTCTCCCACGCTATTTGCACTTGAAAGTGAAATATATAGATTGAAAGACAAATGAACGGCATTTCCTTTTGGCTTCGCTGAATTAAAAATGAAGATACCAATTGAAATACATTTCCAAAAGGATATTGAATAGGAACATTTTCCATAGGGGTTACAGAATATTAAGGGTTACTCCACTCACTTTACTGTCACTACTTTTCTAAAATAGGATTGATCGTATTACCTCTTGGAGAAATCTCACCAACTCTTCCAAGCGAGCAAGAGAAGAGCGACTTCTGATAAATCGGTGCCAAAGATTTTGCAACAACAAATAAAGAATTAAAGAAAATCTTCTGAATGACCAATTGTCAACTTTTCACTGCAGGCCAATGCAGGACTGAGTTTTCTCGGAATAGAAGAAGAATAAAACCTATTTGAAACTCTAGGAATTCGGGGTATTGGAGTTGAAATTGGTTTTTCCTTTCATCAGCTGTGTCGTCCCTTTAACCTTGTGCTAACTGGGGATCAATTACGTATTGAGAAATTTCACTAACTTTCTAAGAGAAGTGCAATTTCAGATAAAACAGCTCAAAGATTCTGCCAAAACGATTAGAAGTTGAAGAAATTCTCTTGGAAATAAAACACATTTTTAATGTCTCACTGTAGGTTAATGCAGGTCAGACTGATTTTTCTCAAAGAAGAATAAAAGCTTATTGGCACTTTAGGAATTTTGGGTATTGGAGTTAAAATAGTCAATCAGCTGGTTCTTGGAAGTGTGAAAACTTATTGAAACTCTAGGAATTCAGGGTATCGGAGTTGAAACGGGGTTTTCCTTTTATCAGCTGTGTCCCTTTACGAACCTTGTGCGAACTGAGGATCAATGACGTATTGAGAAATCTTACCAACTTTCTCAGAGAAGTGCATTTTTCGATAAATACGGCTCAAAGATTTTGCCAAAACAATTGGAAGTAGGAGAAATTCTCTTGAATTACTTCGGAAATAAAACAGATTTTTAATCTCTCACAGTTGGTTAATGTAGGACTGATTGTTTTTTTCCAAAAAAGAAGAATAAAAACTTCTTGGAACTCTGGGAATTTTGGGCATTGGAGTTGAAATAGGTTTTTTTTTAGTGTAGAGGTTAGCACATCCGCCATCAAATGCATATTCGTACCGAAATCTAAGCATCTCAGGTTACCGGACCCGAGTCCGATGGGATGTGTAATGAATGACTCGCCCATCAAAACCGCCTATCATGAAAGAAAATGGCTGTCAGAGTACAAGCTCATTGTCTCATGATTTTTCAATAACAGATCTCAACTTGAAAACTGGAGTTAATTTTTCAATGATTGATCAGTTCAACGAATAAAGACAACAAATTGTCGAAAACATTTGTAACTCTATCTGCTATGAGGAACATGTACTCATTTTCAAAAGACGCGTACAACGTATACCAAGAATTTATAATTTGAAATAATTGAAACCGACTGAATGATCAAACCTGTTTGTCGCATGTTTCCGTGTCAAAACTTGAATGACAATTCATCACGACCACCCAAGCTAGGCACACGCTAGAAGGAACCATGCTTTCTACTCACTTCGTCGGTATCGGTACCAAAAAACAAAAGATCGAACGGTACAGCAGCTACTAGATCTATGAGAAACCATCCTTTGAGATAGTGGAACGCTATCCTTACCGGATCCGAGACAATTTCGTCGTTTCCGGCAACGTAGGTCGTCCGAAAATTTATCAGGATGTCGACTATAAAGGTGACGTCAACTGAAAAACAAAAGTCAGTTATGAAGAGGCAAAAACAGAAGTTCAAGAAAAACATCAAAAGTCATATAATCACAGAATTATATCAACTTCGGAATGTTGTTGTATGTTTAAGTAACGAGTGCAAAAAACATGGCTTCTCAACAGAAACTTCCCGCCCAGGTGCTTGATTCTTATCATGCAGATTTATTTCGATTAGGTTGACGTAAAGCGATATGTACGGTGGCGTATTGGTGCCATTGTAAAAAGGAAAAATCTCGCACTTTGGACTTTTAATCTTTCAATTGAGAGATCAAATGTGTCAATTGACAGATTCAATCTGGCAATTGTGACTTTCGATCTATCAATTGACAAATTTAATCTGGCAATTGCGACTTTTATGAAAGATTTTGATTCTGGTTCAAATTGTTCGGTCGAAACAATGTCACATTATCATCATATAAGGAATAACGTCAAGTTACCTACGATGGAAATTCCAACTTTTCATGGATCATATGAGCAGTGGTTGGAATTTTATAACATATTTAATAATCTCATTAATACTAATTCGAAACTTCTCGACATTGAACGTTTTCTTTATTTGAAAAACTCCATTTAAGGTAATGCAGCCAAAGTCATAAGCTCATCAGAAAATTCAAGAAAAAAATACACTGAGGCTTTTACTTCACCCAAGGAACATTATGAAAACGGAAGGCTCATTTCTCATGAGATTTGCTTATTATCCACATTACAGGAAATAACCCTGATTTCAGTATTGAAGGGGTTTGCTAAGAGGAGTGTTCAAGCAAAAGTTTTCCAGGAATGAAAAACTTGTCATATGACACATTCAATCTGTCAATTGACAGATTGAAAATCGCTATCGTCAGATAAAATATGTCATTTTTATTTTTGCAGTGGCACTAATACACCGTCGTAGATATGGATTGGATTTGTTGAACAATTTAACATCATATAAGGATTTCGGAATACTGACAAATGAAAATACTGAGAATCCTCTAGTCCCCTTGATGAAGGTTCAGTGGAGAGACACATTTTCAATGCTTTGTAACTTCTGACCGTACTCCCCAAATGTCCCATCCACTTTCTCAAATGGCAACATATCATTTGGGAAATACAATTTGAAATATCTTATGAATCAAAATATTTTCGTGAAATTTCAAAAGGTTTCATTCACCAAAACAAAACTGAATTAGTTTTCCTCGGGAACGCTAACCGAATGTTTTCGAAACGAATCAAAATTTTGTGAATGTCGGAAACGAGTTATTTACAAAGTTTAACAGCTCAACTATTCTCATTGAAGTAGACTTCTGAAATTTTGATTTATTTTTAGAGTAGAGTAGAGTAGTTTATTTCACCACGTTATGTACATTACATTGTACATTTACATTTATGGCAGGTCACAAAACATCAATAAAATAGTCTTGCCTTAAAGGCGTATTGTTCGAAGAACTTGAATTTTCAAAAACATATACACACAAGTGCCACGTTTCAATTACACAGTTGAAATAATGACATACAGAAAATATTAAAAAATATATAAAAAAATATAAAATATAATTGCGAGCATTCGGACGAGTGTAACTGAGAAAAAATTTGGGAATCATAGCGGGGACTCTAAAAATTCATCTATTGAGTAGAAACAGTGTTCAAGAAGGTGATTTTTTAGGGTATATTCAAAAGCATGATTGTTTGAAGTTTGCCATTTTTCAGGGATTCCATTGTAGAGTCTGATATCTACGGAGTTCCTCACCGACTTGGTCAGTCGGAACCGTGGTGGCCTTAGCATGTTGGCTGATCTTGTTGAGTAGCAGTGTAGATCCGACTGTGTTGAGTAGTTCTTGATGCCTTCCTGTATTTCCGATAAAGTTTTATATATGTATAGGCATGGTAGTGGCGTTATTCTGAAGGCAATAAATATTGGACGACAATGTTCAATATTGTTTACATTTGCTATGATGCGGAGAATCTTTTTCTGCTTACGGAAAATACTTATTGCTCTTGGTGAATTTCCGCATAGTGTCACACCATAACTGATTTGGGAGTGAAAGAGAGCAAAGTAGGTTGTTTTCAGAGTTGGTGTACTAGTGGAGTGCTTTAACTGACGAATGAGAAATATTATACTGGACAGCCGTCTGTTGAGAGCGTCAATGTGGTTATGCCAAGTAAGTTTGTCATCAATTGTAATACCCAGGAGTTTGACAGTTTGCCCCACAGTATAATTCGAATTTGTAGAGAACGTTATCCTTTGTGATTTATTTTCATTAAGCTTGAGTTTGTTAGACGTGAACCATTGCACTGCTTTCTTCTCTGTCAATTCAGAGGAAATTTGTGAGGATTCATAATTATGATCTGAAGATGGAAGTGTTGTGTCATCCGCAAAGAGTATGCATTTGTCTGGACAAAGGTAAGAATATAAGTCGTTGATATAAATGACAAAGAGAAGCGGTCCCAGGATGGACCCTTGAGGGACTCCATGTTTCACAGGTAGAAAGCTAGATTTGGAATTTTGTAGAGAAACACACTGAAATCTGTTTTCAAAAAAATCTGGCTTCATGAGGGAGAGTGGCAAGCCTCTTATTCCATAAAATTCTAATTTCTGGAAAAAGAATATTATGAGAAACACAGTCGAATGCTCTGGACAAATTGCACGTCGTCATGGTTGTGTGCTTTCCCATCTCAAGTCCCTCCACTATGCTGCTCATTGCTCTGTGCAATGCATTTGATATTGTATTGTATTGTATTGAATATTGAATTGTTAGAAAATATTGCATGAATTATAGTTGAGAAAATATCAATTCAAGCGAAATTTACCACCTCAATTTTAATTTGGGTTGGAGGAATGATTCAAATGAGTGTACTCCCTTGGAAAAGTTCATTAACCAGTTTCGAATATTTCTTCAGAAGAAACGCTGCCATTTTAATTTGAATAATTGAAACACTCCTGAATTCTGAGAAAATATTCATTCAATGATTTTCCTCTTATATCACGAAGAGTACCTATATTTTCATTCAAAACAGTTGGATGGGAGGTGATGCTCGGAGAATGAAAGGGGTAGATCATCAAATGTCGGTAGACCTTGCAAATATGTGACCCAAGCAGATCTGCAGTTGTGGATATTTTCCGATATTCACATCCAGTTAGAAAATTTTCGGGGTGTTAACTTTCTGTTGGGATGCTCTGTATATTCGTAGCAAGCGTCTGAGTTCGCAGTTTTGGGTTAAATCAAATGTTACAACAGTGCCAAGTGCAAAGACCGATTTAAAAACGGCGTCAATATTTCAGAAAAATCAACGGACCAGTAGATCTTCAATTGGAGGTGGATACTCTTATCTGGTAGTCTCGACTTCTCTTATTCCCCCCAAGCGGGGGTGAGAATCGTTCCAGACTTTGTTAATGGCAGGTGGTAAAGTAAGATTGAATGAAATTTCCCCATTAATCTTATAAAACATGATTATTTTTGTGGAGAGGAAGGAGTTTTGAGGAGGTGATTTTTGTCTTTTTCTTCTCTAGTCACCCCCCCCCCACAAAAAAACTTCTATGAAAGAAGTAATATCGAATATTCAGCAACCATTCTCTGATAGGTGTGAATCATCCGTAGACGTTCAAGTCAGTCACAAAAATAAAGAAACATTTCAATGAAAATGGATACTTCCTACCTGTATGTTGCGACGGCAACTGGATCACATAGAAATTACTCTTTCTTGCTCAATATGAAACTTGAATGATACAGATCCATTCACATTGGGATAGCATTCCATTTTCAAACCCATACAAGCCTGTTTCGATCAGAGAAAAATATTCCTCGAGTTTTTCTTATGTCGTCTTCGATTGATTTACACAGAGAATGTTTGCTGAATGTTTGATTACTACTACTTACTAGTTTTATAGAAGTTTCGTATTCTTTTTGCATTGACTGGACAGGAGAAAAAGCCAAAAACCACTTTCAAATTTCGATATACTGTCTGATAATTTATGAAAAATTTAATTTTCAAATTCATATCAGTAGCGTCTGTGAATATTATAGATGTTTTTTTATACCGTAAATCATCGCCTACTACCGAATTTTTTTAACAATAAGGCTTTATTACTGACTCTTTTCCTGTGCAATTGATAAGAATTCCATGTCGTCATTGATTGTGGACGAGAAAATTAAGCATATTTTATTCTATTTTATTTTCACGGCATTCAAGAGTTGCAATGACGAACTACGAACAGTTCTTCTACTATGAATCCATTCATTCGAATCAGATGAAAGTGAAAAACAAAAATAAAGATTTTGATTTTTTCCTACATATTCATAAGATTGAGAGGTCTATCTGTTGAATTTCTCAACACCTCAATGATGCGCTACATTAATCTCAACTTTACTCCTATTCATCATCATCATGCACCGATACGAATTCTACCCACCCGATATAGTCATGAAACTTTCCACGGAAAAAGTTCTCATTTTCCAAAGATGTTCAAGTGAACATAATGATAAACGAGTATAAAATGGACGTTTCAACTCGAATGCAAAACTCCGAGAATAACTGTACTCTTGAAACGTATTCACATATGGATATAATCGTTTATACGTTAACCGTTAGAGCAAATATGTAATTTGTGTAAACAATTCCCCAAAAGTCATTAGCACATCCCCTTTCCTGTATTTTTCTCCTCTTTTTGTACAGATACTGGTGTATTATAGGCAGCCCTTAACATGTTCAGAAATAGAAAATATCCTAAATTTCCGTGTGTACTCAAGAGTTACGACCTATTTCCTTTGTTTTCATGGCGATAAAATTCTACCCTGACAAGCGAAAGTTCTTGTGTAGACAGTGGTAATGTTTTTATAGCAAACATACTAATTTACTAGGCTCTCACCATAAAAATAACTTTCGAATTGTTTACTGCGTTATTAATTCTATCTAAACGATCTATTATGTCAAATAATGATCCGACAAATAATTTTGGCATTGAATGAAGCAGTCACCGACTTGACCATATGATAGTGTCACTTAAAAATTATGGAACTACGGGAAATCAACTATCTATTTAATAGTTATTAATGTACTAAGGATATAAAGTATATGTTTATGCTTCCAGAGCGACTATTTTACAAAACCGATGGCCTCTGTCTCAAGGGCTTGTAAGTCATATACATCTTTTCATACACGTGGTATAAAACATTTTTCATGCCATAATAGTTCGTTTTGCATCAACATTATAAATATTTGTAAAAAACATCAATAATTCTATTCGATTTCAACTTGATGGTTGCTAGGGATCTATTACTTGGAAAACGGAGAGAGAAGCTATGCCTACACGCTAGGTTCCTCAACAACAGTTTTCCAAGCAGAAGTGACATTTTGGAGGCAATCACAATGATAGAGGTGAGGTCAGGTTCGGAGAGACATGTATATGTCTGCTCCGACAGTCAGGCCACTATCAGAGCTCTGAACGCAACCAGAATCAGTACAGAGACGCCGTTAAGAATATAAAAAAAAATTACGCTAATGTGGGTCGCGGGCCAAGCAGGGATCGAAGGAACGAGCGGGCAACCTTACTACAGGCCAGAACCCGCACTCGACATAACAAGGAGACTAGTAACAACGGCATTGAAACATTAGGGAAATATTAAGAGGGTTAGACAGCTGCAGGCAGTCAAAGCGGATGATACAAGACAAGGACGACCAATATACTGGAGCTGAGCCGCAAAGAACTCCGACTCCTGGTGCCTCGGGAGGCATCTGACTCGCATCACAGTTGAGGCAGACTCACTATGCGCGGAATGCGGAGAGCAGGAGGACTCCTTCCACTTACTTTGCGATTGTGGAATATACGAAAGGCCTAGAAAAAACGTCTTCGGAGCCGCCACTATCAAGAAAGATCTTTATAGGAAGGTCGAAGAGGCTCGAACTGGTATTCGCCATGGGGTTCGCGAAAGGGGCCCACTGGGGAGTAGTCGCTGACGTTTACGTCCCCCACCCATCACCATTGCTAGGGTATTACTAAAAATGGAAACATCAACTCGCAGAAAAAATCATACTATACAGCCAGTGCGTGCCATAAATTTAATTTCATGCCCACACGTGCTGTAAAGTGAACTTTATACCCGAACAGGCACACAGTCCACTGTTGTGTAGCTGGTAACTGAGCAGTGAAAACAGTATTGCAGAGTTAGTTGGTGGATTCGATACACAAACCCCACCTGCTAGTTTTGGTATCTAGACAAACAACTTTGCGTTGTGTGTATCGTGCTCCAAGACAGACAAATTTTTTGACTCGACTCTGGTCGAACCAGCAGTAAGCATGTACCAACCACACTGAGCCGTTACCTCGCATTGCTACCCAACCGACCATGTGTAGGTATGAATTCATCATATACACGGAATGCATGCCTAAGGACACTATCTTAAATTTGTTAGAACATTTCAATTCAGTATTCAGGGGCTGAGTCTGACAACCCTATTCAAATAGACGTTTATGCCAGTGAGATCGGGTGAGAGGTGACTCGCAGTTCCGAAAAATTCAATAATGAAATGTCCAAGCGGAGAGTAGATTGGGTTCTTCAGATCTACAGATGAAATTGCTCAGTGCTGGTTCCAGGTTCATGTGAGACTTCGTGCTTTTTTTTCCCTTCAATAATTCACATTCCTCTTTGTAAGAGTAATATCTCCATAATTAGATCATTTAATATTTGTTACGTATTTGTTAACAATTTATCATATAAACTTCAATACATTATGAAAAAATACCGCGTATGTATTATAACTGGATGATAGACAGGGATTGGAATTTTCGACGGATACTTGGAAAAGAGGAGTATGTATTCACAACCATGAGCTCATGTGAGAGATTTTCATAACAATATCACCACAACCACCACCACCACCACCACCACCACCAAATATCTCCAATTATCCGCTCGTGAAATAACAAAAATTCCGACAGAGTGGTGAAGACCTTGGGTTTAACATTAAGAATAGAAATTGGAAAGAAACCATCGACCATGTGTTCGGAGAAAGTTATTTGGGGTCAAATGTCAGAATTTCAGTTTTTTTGGGGTTTTCCTCGAAAACAGTGAGTTTCATAAGAAAAATAATCCCGACCAAAGTTGCAGACCTCAAAAGTTTCTACCAAAATAGTTACTATAATTTCTCCTCATAGTATCAACGTTGCTGAGATATCGCAATTGTAAGGTGTCACATTCTAAATAATATTCACATATTTGCCACATGTACATATAGGGTGTAACATAAGTACTTTAAAATATTCAAGTAGTCGTATTCCAGAGACAATTTCGAGAAAAAAGTCTATATAAACTTGTGACCGAAAATGCTTCGTTTCGGAAGATACAGGGTGTTGAAATTGATTTTTGTTCCGCTTTTTAGAGATAGATTTTGCAAAAAATAAGTTCTTTGTACGAAATATGGTACATGTTTTTTTTCGACGTGGGAAATCATGATTTCGTATCAATTTCCATATAAAATCTGGAGAGCGCTGCGTACCCTGTCATCATTCATTTCAAATTGCTTGGATTTTTTTTGACAGTAACTTTTGGCTACTTCTCAGGAAGAAACCTCATTCCACACCTTTTTCAAGTAAAAAGGATACACTTCCTCAACAACGCTGGAAGTAATCGTTTTCGAGATTTTCACAACTATCTATATCGATGCATATTACTTAGCTCATAGTGAAGTTGCTGAGAACATAACAAAAACTGGAAATATGGTGGATCTCGTCAGAATAAACAACTTTTTCCTATAAAATGTTAATCCAAAAATGATTCATTTTAGAGATACAGATTATTGAGCTTTTCCAAAACATAGTTGGTTTTGTCATAAGTTTTATGCAATTTTAGTTATTTCAAATGAACTTTATACGCAGTATACCCGGGCAGGCTTCTGAAGCGAGCATTATCAAACTGCTCAATCAGTATAGCCAAATTTGATTTAAAAAAAAAGTTCGCTGTCAATGTTTCAACTTTTCATTGACAAATTCACAGTTCGGAGTTTATAAGGTGATTTTTGGTATCATGCCCAACTTTACGAATGCTGCAATGGCTGATATGGCTTTTGCATAGGGCTCGGCTGACGGAAATTCAAGCGGGGCCAGACGCATCCCTCAGGAAAGGCACCTCCATGTTTTGAAAAATTTCAACAATCTGTAACTCGAAAACGAATCATTTTTTGATTAACATCTCATAGGATAACATCTCATAGGAAAGAGTTGTTTAATTTGACGTGATCCAACTTATACTTAGCTTATGTAATACTCTCAACAACTTCGCTTAGCGCCCTAGGAGCTAAGTAACATGCATCGATATAGAAAATTGCAAATATCTCGAAAACGATCACCCCCAGCGTTGTTGAGGAGGAAGTGTACCTTTTTTTGTCCGATTCGGTGCGATAACATATAAGTTTTCAAGGGAAATGGTCTTAGTATGTCCACTGCGATCCTTTCGAATGGACACCCTGAGAGGTACTGATTCAATTTTTCTCTGAGTCTTGTTTAAGGACCCTTCTTAGTGGAGCACATCGTCGCATCGTTTGTACCATTCTTCCACATCTTGGCGACAGTTTACCCAGTAGTATCCAGTGTTCTGTTTATCCCAAAGTGTCCTCCCGACGTGGAAATCTTCTTCAGCACGTTTGGTACGCATGCTCTAGGGAGAATAATTCGATAATGAACCTGGTTTCCATGAGGGCTTCCCCATTTCCGAGTGATTAAGTCATCTCGAAGACTGGTTGACCATGTTTTGCGATTTCCTGCCAGTGCGGACCTGCTCCTCTATGGATCCACTCTCGGATTATTTTAAGTCATTGTCCATCTGATTTCATTTTGTTTAAGTCCATTATCATTTTTATACAAGTTGTTACGAACATTTTCCTTCAAATTCATTCAAATCGTCATTTACAGCGTATAAACTGTGATTTCCCTCTCTCTCTCTCGCTCTCTCCCTGGTACCAATACCGAAAAAGGTACAGTCTCTACCCACGTCTCAAACCTACAAGTTTGCTATATTCTCGATGTGTTTCGAATTCACATATAATTTTTACCCTTTCGTTGGCACCTGCGAAAACTTACCAGTTACGAGCTACATCTGTGACCTCCAATCAAGATTTGGCTAACGAATGCAGGGGTTCATATTCAAAGGTAGGAAATCACAGACGAATTATTTTAGATATTTTCTTTTTTGAAACACGAGGTAATGATTTCCATAGAATATACAGTCCAATCTCATGCCAACTGAACATTAATTGGACCTTTCTCGCCGATTTCAATTGGTTTCAAATTATTACGTGGTTTGTAAAGATAATTCTCGAAACTGCAAATGAATACATTTTTTGTTGTCGTATATTATTTGGTTCTCGTTCTCGCGCTTCGAGCCGTGACAGACTTGTTTTTTTTACTGAACAAGTTTTTCCACCTCAGCTCACTTCATAAGCTGTTTACCGGCAATCGTACGCATTTCGTTCCACAGGAATGAGTTGTTTGTTTCCGTGGAGTTACCCGCACCTCATTAGGGAATATACTTTGTAGATGTTTCTGTCATTCTCTTTTTTCGCTTGACACAGTGTTAACTGACGACCAATTGAAAAACAAGAGGTCTCACCCAATTCGAGTTTTTATTTATTAGTTAATAAATACTTTCATCGCGGCTCTTAAAAAAATTACTGGTGTTGCGAATAAACTCAAGCTCTCAGACAAACAACGATTGTTCGAGTAGATGATTTGCACATATCTGCAAATTCTGCAAAGTACCACGCCTTGGCGGGGAGGAAGGAAAGCGGAGAGAGAGCTGATCAACCAATGCTGTTTGACCGATGAAATCTCAATTGATTTATCAATAGTCGGATCGAATTGTGAGGGAGTATTTTAAATACCAGTTACTCAAACGCAGGGCTTTTTGTCGAAGTTGATATCATAGTTTTCCTGGTCTAGTCGTAAGGGGGTAGATCAGCTGAATTGCTGTATTGATGGAGAGATGTATTTAAGTTATTGATAAAGACTCCATATGGAAGTCGAAACGTCGAACATTTCAACAATTCGCAGACGGATTGATACCCGAAAGGACTATTTTCAATGGCTGCAAAGATTAATAAAAATATGGTTTTTCATTTCAAAGCTCGTTACTCACAGTTAGATGCCATTTCTAATTAATTGAAAAACAGAATATTGTTGTTTTATCACTTCTTTCAACGACCATAGTCGATGAAGATGAAAATATAAATGCTCAACGTGAAATATGTTCGGAATTTCATGAAAAGTTTTTGCTATAAAAGCTGCATACTTGGAGTTCTTTGATGAAGACACAGCTTTTCTGAATGGTAATTCAGATATTAAATTAAGCCGTGTGAAACTTTCTCGAATTGAATTATTCAAATTTTAATAGTTCTCCGAAAGATTGTAAAATGTTTGTTGATATGTTTCAGTCGTTGGTTCATAATAATACTGAAATGAGCAAGATTGAAAAGTTCAACTACCTCTCTAAGTGGCCCGCCGTTAACACTAGTGAAAATCATTCATCTAACCGATGATAACTATATCATCGCATATAACACGTTGAAACCAAGGTTTGAGAATAAGAGAGCGATAGCAACAGCTCTTTATCGAGAATTAGAAAAAGTCCAAAAATGCTGGAGCAGAAAACTACTTCTTATGATTTAGGCATATTGATAAAGATATTTGAAGAAAATTTGGCGGCATTGAAAAATATGACATTTCCAACAGATCAATGATACTTTCTAAATTAATGCTTTTGACGAAATTGAATCCTGATTTAGTTGCTCGTTTGGAATTGGATTGGATGAAATTCCCAAATTCGAAACTTTAAAAGAATTTTTCCAGAGGCAATATGGTGCCCTTGATCGTACGTTAGATATAAGAAAACTACTCAACTATCCACTTTGGTGGAAAGGTCCTCCTTGGTTGAGAGATCATAATTTTTCGGTACTCTAACTCAACTGGAAAACGTCAACAGCTTAGAGAGTGAACTGGAGAAGACTCATGTTTTCACCCCAACGGTGTCTCCTCATTTTATTGATTTACTACTCGATACAGTTTCGAGTTTCTCAAAAACTTCAGCGTAGAGTAGATTATGTTCTCATGTTTGTCCACAATATCTCGAATGATTGTAAGAGTCAGTCAACACTCGACTCCTCAGTTCTTGGAAAGTCGCTAAAAACTCTCGTGAAACGAGATCGACAAATGACTCCGCAAACTTAGTCACTCCGTAGACGAAGAGGGGATTCTGCGAGTTGAAGGTAGATTACTGCTCTCTGATCTGTCAGTTCAACGACTCATCTCATTATTGAATATACACATGAAAAACATGTACACCCAGGACTCATGTTTTCCCTTGTATCTCACCCATGCAACTCTTAAAATGTTTGCAAAATATTTTGTGAATATTATGGTATCAGTAGTGATAGTATCATACTTTAATTCACGTGTTATTGGTGTCAAATATCTACCGGCCTTTCCAAAAAACCCTATTTTTTCACCCATTTTTTTGGATATACGTCAACAAAGACATTGAATTCAAGATCACTGTCAATCCCCAAGTACTTAAAGTTCATTAACCAATTTAATTACTTCATAGTTCAATTCAATTTGTAACTCTTCAATTGTTTTTTTTTCCAATAATCATTCCCTTTGTTGAAGATACATGCAATTTCAATTTATTGATTTCCATGTAGTTGCCAACATTTTTCGATATCACATAAATATTATTTTCAAGATCAATAATTGGTTTGTTTGATAGGTATATTATAGTATCGTCGGCAAATAAATTAAACTCAACATTTTTGAAGATCAAAGATATATCATCGATATAAAGAACAAATAGGAGTTGTCCTAAAATACTGCCCTGTGGAATACCTATATCGATCACTTACTCATCTGATACATATCCTTCATATAAAAGCGGGAAGAACTCCACGCCAAACTTCAGTCACAGGAAAACTTCAAGGAACTCAATCAAATATCTCAGTTCACTTACCGATGAGGTCTATGATGACGATCGGATCCTCGCCATATTTTTTATTTTTTCTGTTGTTGAAATCCGGTTCACCAAGTAAGAAGGCTGCGACGTACGGCGTGAAGATGGCCGTGTAGATGACCAGGATAAGTATTATCCAATCCCACACGGCCTTGAAAGGGGAATAGTGCAGAATGGTGTAGTTGTGGATACGCGGGTTCTGGAGTTTGTATTCTGGAAGAATATCGGCGCCCAAGGATAAAACCTGAAACAAGAGAACGGTATGGTATTAGCATACCCCAAACATAAATAAAGATTCCATTTATGATAATTATAACAATCATAACTGTTATTCAGTAATTCATGAATATTCTCGAGATGGAAATATCAAAGATTTCTTGTGAACAGAATTTCCACCATTTTCGAATGGTGTAGAATATAATGTCCCTGAGTAATTCGTTTTATGTGTGATATCACAATTCTGTGCAAATGCGGTTGTGCTTGATATTTACAAAGGAGATCATGAAATTCAAATGAGGGTTCTACCAGTGTGAGATACGTTTATTATTTAAAGTGAGTCGCGATAGTCTGTTGACTCCCCTAAAATGAATTTCTTCAGATTCCATTCCTGGAGAATAACTGATTCCGATATGGATTTTTCGAAAAAAGAAGCCAACAATATCAAATAAAAATATAGTGAATATTGTCTGAATATTCCTTGAGGGAGAAGACATGCCATTAAATCCGTTTTTTATTTTCTCTTCCCTGAAAATGAAAAAGAGCTTCAAATTCTTATGATATCTGTGTTTAGAAGTCCATTGAAAAGCAACATTCGGAGTTTCGTTTTTCAGAGGACGCAATTTTATTTTCTGGTGTGTGGGGGAGGGGATGGGTCAGCTTGAATCCAAGTATGCGGAATCGTCTCCTTTGTCCCACGGTTACCATATTGGAAAACGAAGGAGAAATGTTTTTCCCGCTTTATCTGACAAACTATACATCCTTCAGAAAATTCATAGAAGCATTTCAGTTGCAAATTGAATTCTCCAAAAGTTTATTATATTTGTCAATTTGGAATCGAAAACAAAGTTATGAATGCAAATAGTTCAAATGTTTGAAACAAATTTTCTTCTAGGTGGAATAATTTGTAAAGAGGGGGTTCTGATGATTAATTTTCACTATGAGTTGATCTTATTCTCAAATACTACTTGAGATATATATGAAAATGAATGATTGGGCATATTTTTCTAATATATTTTCCTTTTTTACCTGCAGAGGATTCTCGTGAATGTACAGTTGGGTTAGAAATTATTGTGAAAACCAATAAAATCAAAGTTTTATCGTCGGTATAAGAGTTGATAACTCATTGATTAAAACATAGCAATGATCGAAAAATTTTAAATTATGTAGATATTAGAAAACAATAATGAACTAACCCAGTTATCCACTTTAATAATAATATATTAATCCTAAGGAGTATTTGAGAATACGGTCAACTTTGGACCGTTGTGAAACTGATGAATGAACGAAATTATAAAAACTCATAATGGAAATTATTCATTCATATTTCATTTGAAATTTTCTGATGCCATTTAATTGTGAAATGGTTTTCTACTCAACAGCAGAAAGTATCACTTTATCTGTAAGTGTAGATGAAGTATCACTATATCCGCAAGGATATTTTGCACTCATATTCTTGATCTTTACTGTTGAAAAAAATTATAATGAATATTTCCATCGTATGTTGAGAATCCCATATGGAGCGGGACATTTTCGATCAATTAGAGTGAATATTTCCATCGTATGTTGAAAATCCCATATGAAGCGGGACATTTTCGATCAATTACAGCGATTATTTCCCTCAATGCGAATAAACGATGAAACAGTTGAAGGCTAGACTGCTTTTACAGAGTTTTACAGCGATTAAATGCACTAGACCTTTTAACCGATTAAAATTAAAATAAACCGGGCGTTTGGATCACTTTTCAGGTACTATCTCTGGTACTATATTGTTCCTGTGTTCGATTATGATGTTTCCTGAGTTTACATGTTTTCTGGAAATAATCTAAACATATATCCCTCCTTCACCAAGTTCAATCGACCAAAATGCGTGCATTTCCATGATTTTCAAAATTTTGCTTTCAAGGAAATGCTTTCGTGTATAATAATTTAATCATATCAAATTATCATACATTCAAATCATTTGCTAAGCAAAATTTCGAGAATCATGGAATTGCAGCACACATTTTAACCGATTAAACTTGGTGCACTCGGGATATAACCCCCGATAAATTCCCGGCGGGACATTTGTCATCTTGACAGGCATAAATACTGAATTTCAAAGGTCGTTGTTTTAATTCCGGAAATATTCTACCGAATTACACTCGTGCATCAAAATAAACCTGATAATTTTCCATTCAAGCATGTTGTCAGTAAAAAAACTGCATTCGGTTATTTTCATATTTTGCTAAAAGAGCCCGACTCCGAAGGAGGAGGGCTATTTCGACAAATTATGAAAATAAACTCATGCAGTTTTTAGACAACATGCTTCCATGGAAAATTATCGGTAATTTTGAAGCACTCGTGTAATTACTCCCGATAATTTACATAGCCTAAAATGTCACTGGCTCCATGACTTTCTTCATCTTTCCCCATTTATCGAAAGCCTTATATTCTCTCTCATAAATTACTTTCGATTTTTCGATATATCTCAGAATAACACTATTATTATTATGACAAGTGGCAACACTGACTGTCAAGTATTCCTGTGTGTTCTGTCTTGAATAAAGTTCAGCGTCAGTCGTTTGCTGATGCTTGAAAGAAATAGTCGTGTTTTTAATTTTACTGCCTATTTGTTCCATTCCCGCCAGTTTTTCAACAGGTTATGGGCCCAGGACGCTAAGTTGAATAGTAGTAAATTAGTATGAAACAAGTTTCTTTTTCGAGTGCTACGATGGCAGTTAACTATCTAAGTAATGTTCCAAAGCTGATGGGACGAGAAAATTACCCGAATTGGGCTTTCGCAGTGGAAAACGTGTTCGTCCTGGAAGGATTGTCGAAGTGCATCGATGGTTCCGAGACAGATGCCGTTGAAGTGAGTAAAGCCAAGGCAAAGCTGATTTTGACTTTAGATCCGTCATTGTTCATTCATGTGAAAGATGTTTGGGACAAATTAAAAAAGCTATATGAAGACTCTGGTTTCGCGCGTAAAATTGGTTTGCTTCGTAAACTAATCTCATTGAGACTTGATAATTGTGAATCAATGGAACTTTACGTGAACCAAGTGATAGACATTTCTCAGAAATTGGAGAGAAGTGGTTTCAAATTGAGTCAAGAGCTAATTGGAAGCTTGATGCTTGCTGGTTTAACCGAAAAATTTGAGCCCATGGTCATTGCAATCGAACACGCGGGAATTGATGTGACTGCAGATTCCATTAAATCTAAGTTATTAGATATGCACCTAGGTGGCGCAGAGAGTCAATCGTGCGGCGCGTTTGCGACCAAAGTTTCAAACAAAAGTGGTAGAGATGGCAGCACTAAAAAGGCAAACAAGGACAAAAGTGCAGTTACTTGCTACATATGTAAGAAAATCGGCCATTTCATGAACCGATGCCCTGAAAATAAAAGGAATAAAGAAAGTTCACCAAATGCTTTCAACGCTGTATTCCTTACTGCCAAATTTGACAATTCAGACTGGTATATTGACTCTGGGTGTAGTGTTCATCTCACATCCAGAAAAGACTGGCTTAAAAATCCCCAAAACCATTTTGAGGTTAAAGAAGTTACTGTGGCAAATGACAACAAACTAGCTATAGAATGTTCTGGTGATGTTGACATTCAGACAATAGTTGGAAACGAGGAACATTCCATCACAGTTCGTAATGTTCTTTATATACCTGAATTGATGACAAATTTGTTATCAGTGAGTCAGCTGATCAAAAACAACAATAAAGTTATGTTTCATGAAACTGGCTGTGACATTTATAACAGTAAACAACAGCTGATTGCTTCAGCAAGTCTAGTGGATAATGTTTATAAATTAAACTTCAAGAAACCACAGTTGAACTTAGCAGGATTAGCAATTTCTGGTGAAATCTGGCACAGACGTTTCGGCCATTTGAATTACAAAGATTTGAAATCAATGGAAAATGGACTTGTTGATGGTATGCAGAGTAAAGGTACTTTGGTTAAAAGTGACTTTGACTTGTGTGAAGTCTGTTGTGAAGGCAAGCAAGCCAGACAATCATTCAATCACAAAGGTAATCGAGCAAGTTCTGTATTGGAAGTAATACATGGAGATTTATGTGGGCCAATGGAAGTAACATCTCTTGGAGGCTCGAGATACTTTATGGTTCTGGAAGATGACTTCACTAGGATGACTTCTGCGTACTTTCTTAGGAGCAAAGACGAAGCATATGGAAAATTTCAGGAGTTCAAGAACTATGTAGAGAACCAAAGAGGTACAAAAATCAAAGTTTTTCGTAGCGATCAAGGTTCTGAGTTTGATAGTAATCAGTTCAGAGATTTCTATAAAAAATATGGAATTCTGCATCAACAGACAAATGCTTACACTCCTCAACAGAATGGTATGAGTGAACGCATGAATCGTACCATTGTTGAAAAGGCTCGTTGCTTGCTGTATGATGCACATATGGAAAATATTTTTTGGGCAGAAGCTGTGGCTACTGCAGTCTACCTCAGAAACCGTTCGTCAGTGTCTGGACTTGAAAAAACTCCTTTCGAAATGTGGTATAACAGAAAACCAGATGTTAGTGGCATACGAATTTTTGGAAGTAAGGTCATGACTCTAATCCCAAAAGAAAAAAGACTAAAATGGGACAAGAAATCAAAGAGGATGATCTTGGTTGGTTTCAGTGATCACATTAAGGGCTACAGATTATTTGATCCTCATGAAAATAAAATAATAGTAAGCAGGGATGTAGTCATTGAAGAAATCACACATAAACCGAATCCGATAGCATACGAACCACGAGAATCAGGAGATTCAGTGGGGGCTGAGGCAGAAGCTGAAGAAGACCAGTCTGATGATTCATTTCATGATATTTCCACAGATAATGAATCAGAAAATTCTGTAAGCGATGATGAATTTTTAATTAAATTGCCACAAGCACAAGAAAACAGAAATGAGGAGATCACAAAGAACAATAAAACCTAAGCAGTTTGAAGATTACGTTACTTATGCTTGTTTGCAAGATTTAAATTCTAATGATGATCCAGTTACAGTAGATGAAGCTATGTCAAGGACAGATGCAGAGTTATGGAGGAAAGCCATGTCTGAGGAAGTTCAGTGCTTTGAAGATAATGATGCCTGGGAGTTGACAGATAGACTTCCTGATTCGTCAACAGTTGTTCCATGCAAGTGGGTCTTCAAGCGGAAAGTCAGTGACAGTGGAGAACTGAAATATCGTGCTCGTTTAGTCGCAAAAGGTTGTGTTCAAGAAGCTGGTGTTGACTACGATGATGTTTTCTCACCTGTAGTGAGGCATTCTAATTTAAGGTTGATGATTGCTTTAGCAGTAAAATTAGATCTAAAAATATTTCATCTTGATGTAAAAACTGCTTTTTTGAATAGTCCATTAGATCAGCCGGTTTATATGAAACAACCTGAAGGTTTTGTAATCAAAAACAAAGAAAATAAGGTGTATAAGCTAAAAAAGGCTGTATATGGTTTGAAACAATCGTCCAAAGCTTGGAATGATAAAGTAAATGAAGTTCTGTCCGAATTGGGTTATACTAAATCAAAACATGAATCTTGTTTATTTATGAAAAGGGACAAAACATCATTGACTTTCATTGCTCTGTATGTAGATGATTTTTTTGTTTTTTCCAATAATTTGAAAAGATTTGAATCTTTGAAATCAAAATTGAGTGCAGAATTTGATATAAAAGATCTTGGGGAAGCGAGAAATTGTTTAGGGGTTAACATATCAAGAGATTATAACAGAAACATTATTTTCTTAGATCAAGAGGGCTACATAGATAAAGTTTTGATAAATTTTGGCATGGAGAATTGCAAAACTGTTAATACTCCTATGGAGACTGAGTTTGATGTTTTTAATGGTAACGGAATCAAATTCAAACGCTACTAACTTACCATATCAAAAACTTATCGGGAGTTTAATGTATCTATCAGTGCTAACGAGGCCAGACATAACATTTGCAGTTAATTACTTGAGTCAATTTAACAGTAATTATTCAGAATATCACTGGCAATGTGCCAAAAGAATCCTTAGGTATTTGAAAGGTACAAAGCATTATAAATTGTCATTTTATAAAGGCAACGGCTCTATTGATTTAGAAGGTTTTGTAGACTCTGATTGGGCCAATGATAGTGACAGAAAGTCATACACGGGATATGTATTTAAACTCTCCGGGGGTTCAATTTCATGGCAAAGTTGTAAGCAGAAAACTACTGCTTTGAGTAGTACTGAGGCTGAATATATAGGTCTCAGTGAGGCTTCTAAAGAAGCCATCTATTTAAAAAACATTCTGAGTGAATTAGTTGATTTTAAAAGCAGTGTTGTAATTTACAATGACAATCGAAGTGCACAAAAACTAGCTTTGAATCCAATATTTCATAAAAAATCAAAGCACATTGATGTGAGGTACCATTTTGTTAGAGAGTGTGTTTCAAACAATTTAATAACTATTCATTATCAACAAACTAATGAAATGGTGGCAGACATTTTGACGAAGGGTTTGGCAAGAGTTAAGCATTCTTATTTTGTTGATAAATTGGGCTTGGTCTCTTAGTTATTTGAGATAGTGGGGGTGTTGGATATATCTCAGAATAACACTATTATTATTATGACAAGTGGCAACACTGACTGTCAAGTATTCCTGTGTGTTCTGTCTTGAATAATGTTCAGCGTCAGTCGTTTGCTGATGCTTGAAAGAAATAGTCGTGTTTTTAATTTTACTGCCTATTTGTTCCATTCCCGCCAGTTTTTCAACAATGTTGATACTACCTAAGCTACTTCCATATCCAATTCGACCGAATCATTTGAACGATTCAGAAGTTGGCAAAGTAACCAGGAATTAATAATAATAATAAATGCAGTATATTGAACAAAATGCAATTTTGCTCAAATGACTATCGACCGAGGTCCTTTGGCCCCTTATGAATAATTTTTCAAGGTTTTCTACAAAACGTATGCTATAGAAAAAATAGAATATTATACTCGACGATAAAATGCTTTATGGTCTCTACATAGTCTTGTATAATAATAGTACATTACGTAACAAGAGGGATAAGTGCATAGTGCGGCAATTCGCGAATGGACATAATTGGCCTCATCCCCTTCTGGTTCACTTACACTACACGTGGATTGCAAATTAATGGTGGCCGCCAGTGGGAGTAGAAAAATGACTATTACTACGAACTGTTCGGATAAATTGGATAGAAAGGAAGCTAATCAGAAAATTATTCACCTTTTACTAATGAAAGTATAATACGGAACGAGCTTGGAAAAAAAAGGAACAAGTTCTATATTGTGATATATTTTCTGTTAACAAAAGGTGTTTAAAGTGTGCGATTCTGCAACATGGGAATCGTTTGATCCTTTGGAACTGGAAATAACGGAGTTTGATTCTTGTTGAAAATTGCGAATCTGAAAAGAAATTCCTTGAATATTGAAATTCCTTTTTGTGAAACTATGGAACTCGAGGCGTTTCCATTCCAATTAATGTTCTTTGGATTTAGATGTATTGGTTTCCTTCAGATACAGGTATGCCAAATGAAAACGAAGCATGGCGGATTTCTCGTACCTAGCTGGTGTTTGGAAATGAACAAAATATGAAAATGTCAATGTTTATTTCGAGGAAGAAATCTTTCGAACATATTTCGAATTTTGTCATTTTCTACCTCCTCGGGGAGGTAAGATCCAAATGTTTAATAGGATTAGGGGTCGAAAAATACTCCGTTTGAGAGGTCATCAATTTATCTTTTCACTGCTTTTGAAATTTTTGAATTTGATGTGACGTTTGTAAGGAGTCAGCTGGTTAACAGAACAACCCATTTCGAAGCCATTTCTGAACCTATTCATCGCCAGTATTGAAGTACACTAACCGACTATGTCAAATCTTTTTAACAGTTCAGTACCTTATGTAAAAACTGTGCTTGCTACACGATGACCAAATACATATCTTGACAGTTAAATGGACAATTTTCTTCAGAACGTTTCTTCTCAGTATCTACTGCGGGAAATCGAAAAATTTAAACAGCAACGGAAAGAAAACTTGATGATCTTGCAAACGAGGTATTACTTAATACTAAGATGTCTAGGAAACCCTGGTGTATATAAACTTGGCGAAAACCGATTGCTTGATTTCTGAGATCGCAAAAGCTACAGATCGCTATTGTAGGAGGCGATCAGTCATATACCATATGAAGCTTAATTTTTAGTAGAGAGGAATGTGCAACCGAATATTCTACCACTTTATTATTTGCCTACTGAGATTTTGACAGCCCTGACAGCCAATTAAATGCGTTTCAGCCCCCAGATTCTATTTCACGAATTCGATTGTCGAGTAGCTCAGACTCTGACTGTAGCATGAGCTGTACCGAAAATATACGCATATTCAGGGGTAATATAATAAGTGGTATGATTATTACCAATAATTTTTTGGAATATTAATGAATTGCAATCCCAAAGCTGAAAATACAACGAGTCCGCAGGACGAGTTGTATTTTCTTGCATTGGGATTGCCAATGAATTGATATTTCAAAAAATTATAGGTTATTAATCATACCACGAATTATATTTAGGACGACAATATAACCCCTGTTTGAGCAAAAATTGTTGAATTGCCTGGTAATTGATTCTTTATTTCTGGCCGTATTCAAGGGAATACTCTTTTCCACTGCTTCATCTATGATACCAATCGCCATTTGTCCCCAACGATCGCTCATATTGATTAAGAAATATAACTAATCAAAACACATAGATTTGACGTTTATAATTTAAATCATTATTTTCACTTGACAGCTAGTAAAACAAAAACTAAGCAGGTTTATCACCGTGAAAATACAGCGACAAGCTATATTTTCACTGTAATTCGGATTCTATTGGCTGAATTTCAAAATTTGAAATAGACTGATTGGTTGTTAAGCAAGGAGATATATTGTCTAAACAATTCGATAATCGAATTCGTGAAATAGAATCTGGGCTCAGAAAACGTGCATGTAACGTGGAAACCTACCGTTAACAACCTGTCAATACTGTCACTGTCACCTGCTACCTCTACAAGTTTTTAGTGTGTTTAATATCAGTTTGTAAGATTAGACTTCCGAGAAAATTTATTTTCCCCATTCACCTGAGAATGTACGAAAAGTTATGCTAGTGTATTGAAAGTGATAGACTGTCTTGGAATTGGGGATACACACATCAGTTATGCAACGGTTCAAAATACGTATCACATCGATATTTCCTTTATTTAAACAAAACTTTGTTTTCAATATCTCATTGATAAGAGCTACAGGTGTTTCCTCCTCGATATGAGACTTTCGCTCAAGCTGAAACGAATAAAATTAGCTACAACGCCACATTCATGTTATTATTTTGGGGACGATTTGTTTTGTACCTACCTTAGTTACTGAATAAAGAAGAATATTTGGATCCCCAGATTTCGACTGACCACACGAAATACGAATTCTTCTACACATCGTGAAATAGTACTTGTAATAACTTCAAAACTTATTCTACTTAAAGTTACGTCAATCTGACAAAACCGACATTTGACAGATTTTCGAAAATGCTCATATAACGCCCCCTATACAAAAATTAGAAAGCTTTTGTAATCGTCGATTGTTTTTCGCCAAGAAATTCTAAACAATATCGAATCACTAGATACACCAGGGTTTCCTAGGCATCTTACTTAACACCTAATCCTACTCAACATTAGAAGGTTGGATTTCACCCTTCGAGGGAGTGGAAGTGATAAGCATTCGACATAGTCGGTGGGCGTCCTCGGAGACTGACGATGAATTGAATAATCCTTTGAAAAATTTCAACAGGCCAGTCTCAAATAACTATACAGTTTTTCTGGTCTGACACCAGTCAGAAAACGAGTACTTCCCTGGGTAATACCAGGAAGGGTCGTGTTCTTCACAGAAGAAAATCTCGACTATGCTTTTATCGACACAAATGCCGGAATTCATTTTCAATAATTGGAGTGAACGCTCTTACAGACGGGATTCGGGCTAAACAGCCTTTCGGCAGAAGTAAGTCCCCATTATCAACATGACTTTCCATAATTGAAAATCAAATTCGTTCCATAGTATCATACCTCGAACAAGACTGAAACCGACTAGCAAAATAAGCTGTCCTTGCGCCATCTGCCTATAGACAAGACGTCCCAGAAGCAAACCTATTTTGCCCATTCCTCGTGAAGGGAAATGTAAAAACATACGACATGGTCGGTGAGCGCACTAGGAGACTTAAGAGACAGATTATTGGTTATATTGCAATAACAAGCAAAGTATTACCAAGGACTGAACAGCTTAAAGAAGGATCTTCAGAATAATGGTTACCCGAGGAAGTTAATGGATCAGGCATTGGCTCGGATGAACCAAAGGAATGCCAAGGAGACATTGGAACAACAAGTTCTTTCCATTCCCTAGGTGAAAGGACGAGAGTATGGGGAGGATAGGAGGGAAATACAACGTCAGAGTATGTTTCCGAACAGATAACACAATACGCAGCCAGCTCATAAAAACTCAACCACGGAATAAAAACAGCGACACCAACAACTCCGTTTATCGCAAACCATCCATGTGCGGCAAATCCTACATAGGAGAAACCAGAATACCATTGGAAGTGATTATGTGCGAACACAAGGAAAATACACAACGAGGAGAAACCACAAAAGAGACAAATCATCACAGCATAAAATGGTCTGAAGCCGAGGTCATACACAGGGAGGAGCATTGGTTTAAGAGAAAATTCAAGAAAGCCGCCTCGATTCTCAACAACGATGCATTCACTCCACTGTAGAAATCTGGGATGTGTAGAAACCACTCATTCAAAGGATGGACCAACTTTGGCTCAATGAACGAGAATCTCGAGCCTGCTTACAATATATTTAATGGGAATACCATTCTGAAGAGACTTTCTCATAAATAAATGCTCAGAAGACCAATAAATGACTTTTCAGGTATACGCATGATATGCATAGAAAGAAAGCAAATTTCGAAAGCTTTCTGAATTTTCAAGAATGTACAGGGTGTGCTATTGAAAATAATCAACTTTCAGTCACTTTTCAGGCAAACGAAAAAACTGCATTTTTCTACTATCCTGTATTGAAGTTACGCGGATCAAGTTGAAGTGTGGGAAGCTTCCAAGTATCACCTGACTCCAAACCAAATTTCGGTAGTATTTCTCAACTAAGAGATATCAGCATTTTGAAGTCATGATTTCCGATAAAAAAATTGAATGCAATCCATATTTTGAAAACGGTAACAGATAGGTATAGGAAAATATCATGAAAGTTGCCGAGCTATTGTTTTAGATTCCAAACATTATATTATATCCAGGGTGTTCCATTTGGAAAAATCGATGTTGCCATTACTTTCTTATAGAAGTGGCAACACCGCACTGTCGAAAATAATTTTGTTGAGTAGAGAATGTCAGAACATGCTCTCCATGAAATTTTCAAAGTGATCCGCTCTCTGGTTCACCAGATACGTCTGACGTACCATCATCCACCATGAATCGCCTTGTATATAGATTCATATATATTTTTGGCATTGTCTGATCAGATTGGCCAGTTATCAAAGGCCGGCAAGAAGGTACGCACTCTAATGGCCCGGTAATAGTCGTGGCTGGATTGTATGAAACTCGACAGAAAAGCAGATCTTCCTGAACTGAACCGATGACTTAGCCATGGTAAATAATGGACTATTAGTTCATTGAGCGGACAAGTTAGTCAAAAAGAGAAAAATCAGACCATCGCGTTTTGGGTTGGTCTTATTTTTAATCTAGCGTCATAATCTTCCTTTCGAATTTGTCTTCCACGTATTATCATAAGCACATTCAGAAATGCTATCCAACACAATGATAGCTTTCATTGAATAATTGCTGCATTACATACCTCTTGAAGTTAGCGGCGAGTACTGGAATTGTATTTCAGGTTGATAGTAATTCAATAAGAACTTGTAGAGAGGATAGTTAACATAAATCCATGGAATGAGCTTTAATCAAGATTTTACTTCTGCGGTTATTGAAACATGTATGGGGACCAAAAGGGACAAAAATCAGTAGCTAATCTATTACTATAATTTTATTAAATTTTTGTTGCGGAAAAAGATCAACTTGATCTTCTGATGAGAATACGTTTTTGATAAATTACGGTGCATAAAAAGGGGATGCTTGGCTTATAACACCAACCTTCTTCAAATGCCATATGGCGTACAGCCAGTCAACCCCAGGGATGTATTCAAAGTTCCAAGAACTTTCTTGAAACTAACACGTGGAACATTTTCGTAACGACTCCTCGGGGCCATTCAGATCTACGCCAAAGCTTCTGAATTTATAGTTGATCATGGAAACGTATATGGAAAAGTTTCAAAGAATTTCAATTTGTCTGGGAATGGTAGGATGTTGGGGGAAAGGTGAAGCAAAATATAAAATTCACAAAGTAGGAAAGATGATGCAAATGCGATTTGTCTTCGTTAGAGTATCAATGGAGGGGATTTTGGTAAATTATGGTTATGGTACGTATACATTTCGTACTTTGGTATACATATAGTGGGTGGATGAAAACTAGGAGCAGTTTTGTGTGTTGTGGAGCTCACAAGGGGAGATTTTATCACGTTCTTTCACCTTATGCAATGCAGGGGTATGCTCAAAAAGCAGAGCTTTGTGCGGACAAGGGTTGCTGATTATATCAAATGCTGATGCGCTCTGGGGCGTCCTACTGATTTTTCGGTTGCGCTATTGTTTTTTCAACTATAGAGCCATCCAAAAAACCCCACTTCTATAGGGCCAGTTGCACGGCATAGAAAAATCTGAATCGCATGAAAGCCTGTTCCGGAAACAACTTTACAACTAGCCGATACAGGGAGTGGAGTTCCTTCTACTTGATAGCTTGGCTTGATTATGTAGCTATTCCTGAATCATTTTCTCAATAATATATTCTACCGATGTAGTTCTCCAAACCACACCTCGCAAACATTCCGTATATATGCTTCATTCACTATGAATATATTGCTAAATTCTCTGTCAGAAGATCATGAATCAAATGGTCTCGGTAGTGTAGTGGTTAGCATATCTGCCTTTCAAGCAGAAGGCCGGGGTTCGAATCCTCGCCGGGCCACCGTGCTGGGTAATCGCACGTTAAAAGGTAAGGCCTCGTTGATCCATTGCTCGCACAAGTTTCGACTTCTGAGGGTTGACGTTCGTCAGCTGGTTAACGGAACGAACAATTTTAGAACAATTTTGAAAATGTCTTATGTCTTTCCATCCCAGGAATATACCACAGAATAGTCGATCATGTATAGGACCTTTGTAAACTGTTCAGATCACACAATGAAGTGATCTCTTCAGCTACATGTTTCTCTCATTGTCGTATCTATCCTCCTTTGAGAAGAATGTTATCACCTCATCAACGAATACTATCATCTTATGTTGCGGACAGTGATGAGAGTTTAGATTATATCTGAAAATGATTGTGACTTTCCCTTCCATCCCTAACCAATGCATCTGAAAAATCAGAAGGATTCCTAGAAGAAATGGAAGATATTGAATAACTATTAGGTGAGTTATTGGTATCATCAACGAAATGAATTATGTTCAAGCATTCCAAGTCCAAACGCTCTGGAGTATTTGAAGAATTTTCTGAGATTCAATGAATTTGCCTGATATTTGAATTGAGTTCGGGTTCATCCTCTTCTCCTCATTACTAATTTTTTCTCAAGGAATGATTGAATACATTATTTCATGCTACATCAGAAAAAATATTGGCGGCATTAAACCAAAAATAGGATACATTGAAAAATTATTAAAGGGTATAATAATCTGTTTATTGCATTCCAGTCAGTATAATTTTTTTTATAGCTTGCCAATTCAAATAATTTTATTACTCCTACTGTAAGGAAGTGGCTGATGGTATTTGATTAGATCCTGTGCAATATATTATCAAAAGAGAATGAAACTATACTTTCCCACGTCCACGTGAAGTTTACTCTGATCGTTATCCCACGGAATAACAACGTTATGGCAAACTCTGGCCCTGAATGAGATAACTTTATATTAGGTCTGGTTAACACCCGAGCGTAACTAGAGACGAACTCGTTAAAATATGAATAGAATAACGTTGGGTTAAATTGGTGGGGTGTTATAAAAGTATCAATCTCTTCACCAATTCAGTCAACAAGCATAAATGTTATTTCGCTTGGCGAATTCGAACATGTGTGGCATGAAAACTATAAAACTAATCGTTCTCAATAGAAGACGATCCCTCACCAACTCTGACTTCACTTCACCTATAGATTCTAATTTATTCGATTTGACGTTTTGCATTGAATTGAAAGCAGTTATAATGTGATTTTCACTATACAGTATACAAAACCGCTACACGTGTACCACTATACAATATCTTCTTCAGGCTAATGAAATGAAACATGTGTCGTGGTTTCGTGAGCGGTTGAGTGAATATCACAAAATGAATTGTTTTTCAATACGTTATCATGTAGAGAGACATCCACTGAGTGAAAGTATCTCACATAGCTCACCAATGGGACAGTATTTTTCCATATCACAGAGAACATCAAGGACATGACACGAATGTATAGAAGACAAAAAAACTGTTTTTCTGCGAGTGGGAAATATGGTCAATTCTGTATCTGATAGTATCAAAATAACACAACAACCGTTGCAGCCCCTTCTTTCATGGACCTAATCATGTGAGGGTCGCTTCCATTTTCTTGACCTTCATAATTGGCCAATCATAATGGCATCGCAAGGTGAGTGATTATTGGCTCCAAGAATTGTGAGTAGGCGCAACAACTTGAAGATGTGGCGGACCAAGATCTTTGCTAAATTTCTATCAGAATTTAATTTTTTTTCTGATAGCTCCTCTCATGAAGTTATTTTCTTTTCTGAGATATCCATGAAATCTCAAAAAACATCCATCCTTCCCCGAGGTTCAATTCGCAAGTATAGTTATACCCATTGGGTTTCTGTCCTCTGAGGTTCTGCAGGTGGCAGTTCGACTACATACGATTGCATAATCTTATTAAATAATGCGTTAGTTGTCCTAATATTTGTTATTTGGTAAATGAAACAGAATATTTCATAACCATGGATTAACGATTATGATTGAAGTTCTTCAGAGTGAACTGAATTCGTTCATAAAAATCATAATACTCAATCATTCATATTTCAAAAATGAATTTGTATCGTATTGACAATTTAACAAATTTCGAAACAGTTTTGAATATTTGGCGAACGCGCGGGCTACTGTTTCAACGTAGTTATTAATAATTGGTGAAGGGGCATCTGCCAGTACAGTATAGTACGTCCATCACAACTTGAAGTTGCGCAAAATTCCGATTGAACAGAAATTGTTCGAGATAGGTATGGAGGTAAATGTAGGTGTTGGTTCGAATCCGGCGTCGAGACCTTTTTTCCTTTTTTTCAATTCTTTGTTTTATCGGCTCTCCTAATTTTGTGATTTCCAGGAGCATGCTATACTGTACCTAATTCTAAGCTTTAGTTCTTTATTTAATTTTATTTGTTTGTTTCATAAATATTTTTAATGACTTGTAAGTCAAGGTTAGTCTTCGATATACAAAATTGCTATCGAATTGTTCTTTTGAATTCCAACATCCTCTAGAGTTTTATATATGGAACGAATTCGCAGAGAAGTATTTCTCACGTATCAGTTCCGATACTATCGATGATTGAATTGCTTCGAAATTATGTATCAGTTATTTTGAAACTTCCTCAATAATATACTGGTATGTTTTCGATCATTCTGGAATTATTGTTTTGTGACGCCGGTAGTTTCATCGAAAATGAAGGTCTCCTACTAATAGATCTCTCAATACTATTGAGCTAGCTGAATATTCCTCATTGCATGTGTATTGGGGTGTGATATTTTGTTTCTTCTCCAAATTGACAACATCAATATCATTCACCGGTGATCAATTCATACTTTCATCTCGGAATTTCAATTTCGAAGTCGGAGTCCCGACTTTCGTTTAAGAATCCCGACTTCTATCTCGGAATTCCGACTTTTATCTCAGATTTCCGACTTCAAAGTCGAATTTTTTCTCACAATTCCGACTCTAAAGTCGGAATCTGTACTTTTATTTCACAAGTCCGAGCCCAAAGTTGGAAATTCGAGTTTTATCTCGGAATTCTGACTATTATCTCGGAATTTCTATCTCATAATAGTCGAATTTTCGACTTTACAGTCGATTCGAAAGAAATCTAGAAATGTTTCTCAATACTTCACAAAAATATTCTCATTTTATGTCCTTATATTTCAGAAGGGAAACTCTAAGGATTTATAATCAGTTAGAAGATCCACAAAGATCGGCAGATAACGAAAATAGATCATTGAATTATCAAACGGACGAGAGGTCTATGTCGAATTATACTAGATGCAATAGGGATCACTCTGGCTGGAAACCTATAGGATAATTATTGTGGTGAGTCTTCCTTAGGAAGTCATAGTCAACAAGCTGTTTTGACAAAATATATTGATTGAATGAATTGAATTGTAAAGCAGCTCACGGGATTAGATATGGTGTAAGCGTATAAGATCGTCAGAGAGACTTCGTACCCACTTAGAGTGTGTTTGATTAGGATTCTGCTAACTACCAATTTGGATCCATGAATTACATTTTCATCACATGGGAGGAACGGAGCGTACTGTATGAATTGCAAATGAAGCCATGCAATTTGAAACATCAGATTTTGGTTTAGTCATGTTATTTTAGAAACAAAAAGTGATAAGTTCAGATAGATTCAAATCTATTGCAAGCTCTTGGTGGAATTACAGGAAATCCATTTCGATTTGATCATTTATATTTGATGGACAGTTTTCAAGAACTAATGAGCAGATGAATTGAGGTAGATATCATTATAATAAGACTTCAATGTAACACCATTATATGTATATTTGGGCAACCAAGGAAAATACAACTTTAGTTTGGCAATATCGGATTCGGTTTCACCGATAATAACACAGTCGAAAAATAGTTGGTCGCCAATTCGAATGGAAGCATGTGATTTATCCAAAAATATATTTTGATAAAAGGTACAGCGGTGTGCTAGGAGTCAAAATTTCACCATTAGCGAAGGATGGCGTATACAGTAATTACACGAAACGGCTCTTTCTAATAATAATAATAATCTTCATTTCGAAAATAGGTAAGTACAGCAAACAACTCACAGTATCAGTACCTAGAACGAAATAGGCGTCCTTGTACATATAAACATTGAAAAAATCTGAAAATTGGCCAGAATTTCTCATTTTACCAGATGGCATTCATATATTCCTTTACATCGTACGGTTCTAGTTCTACTAACATTTTGTGTATGCCTTTTTTTAAATCATTCAATAGATTTCATACTATTTGGAAGCTTATTGAAAAATTTGATGCAACTATAGTGAGCTCCTTTTTCTGGCAAAGAAAGTCTGTGTATGGGATAAGTATAATCTAATGTTCTGGTACTATATGTGTGTATTGTCTGATTTGTATTAAAGTATTCTCTATTTTTGAACAAAAATAATATACACTCCTGAATATATACTGCTGTTACTGTTAAGATTTGTTTTTCTTCAAATCTACCTCTACATATCTCCCTGAAACCCAGATTGAAGATTGTCCTTATTGCTCTTTTTTGTGCCGCAAAGACCTTTTCAGTATCACTAGATGCTCTATGAAAATCACCTCATATCGATATAGTGCTTCAAAGTTTGAGAAATATAATATTTTCATAACTTTTTGGTCTACATATTGTTTCATAACTCTCATTGTATAGCCCACCGAATTCAGCTTTTTACTTAGTATACTAATATGCTCTTTCCATGACAAACACTCATCTATGGTTATCCCCAAAAACCTGGTGCTGCTAGTCAATGTAATTTCTTGATTATTCAAGTGGATAGTATCTGACACTTGCATATTGAAACGGTTTGTTTTGAATAGTATGCAATTCGTTTCCTCTTTATTTAAAATCAGTCTTTCGTTCTGAAACCAGTCACACAGTGAAAGGAATACTTCAGATGAGCCATTGACTAACCTTTCCAAGCCCTCAGCCATTACCAGTAAGTTTGTGTCATCTGCATAGTTTGTTATTGAGCAATTTTCTATTTCCAAGCACTTTGACATATCATTGATATATAATATGAAAATCACCGGACCAATCATGCTTCCCTGGGAAATGCCCAAGCTTATTTTGCTTGACTTCTCCCATAAAGATAAGACTTGAACCATGAAAGTGCCTTCCCCTGTATCCCATACTTCTCTAGTTTTTTCATCAGCAATTTGTGATTTATGCAATCATATGCTTTGGTTGAATCTAGGAATAATCCCAAGGCTACTTCATTCTTTTCTAGTGTTTCATAAATGACATGAGTGAACCTATATATGGCAGTTTGGGTCCCTTTTCCCTTCAGGTAGGCATGCTGGCCTTCATAGAAAAAAATGTTTCGTGTCATGAATTCCATCACTCGGTTACACATACATTTTTCAAAAAACTTGGAAAAACCCGATAGCAAGCTGATTGGTCGGTAATTTTCATACTTTGCGGTATCACCTTTTTTATATAGAGGTTTTATTAAAGCTATCTTCAATCTGTCAAAGACTCCTACTTTCAAGGATAAATCTACTACATATGCCAATGGTTTTGCAATTTCTCTGATACAATATTTTAAAAGTGATGTAGGAACTTCATCATCACCACTGCTAGACTTGTTCTTCAGTCGATATCCAATTTCAATTATTTCCTTTTCTGTTACTCTTTTTACATATAAAGATCTATCAGACTTCGCGACATAGCAAGCATGATTATTATTTTCTGCATATTCTGTCACCAGACTAGAAGCACACCCAATAAAATGTTTATTAAAATTGTTTGCTATCGTCAAACCTTCTTCCGGTATTTGTATATTGATGTTTTTATTTTTTGCAGAACCCTTTATGTCGTTTATTATTGACCATACGCATTTTGACTTATTGTCGGATTGTTGTTTATTTTCGAAAAAATTCGCTTTATTTTGTGATAACAATGATTCATATCTTTTTCTAGCATTTTTATATTCATCTTTATACCTATTATCTCTTGAACTCAAGACCAGTAGTACATCTAATTGTTCCTTGCATCTAATTACCTCAGGGTCATCACAGATTTTATTAGTTTTCTTTCTAGCATTGATTTTTCTCGCCGGAAAATATTAATTGAAATGATACATAAAATACCTTTCGAATTTTTCTTATGCTTCATTTACCTTATCGGACTTGTACACTTCTGCCCAAGTTACTTTTTCTAGTTTTTCCTTAAACTTATCTTTATTTGTTTGATTGAATACTCTTTTGACAATATTTTGTTCGTTCTGCCTTTTTATATAGTAAATCATTTTTTGTATGATCAGATATCCAATTGTGCAATACCTCAACACTATGATACCCTCTACAGTTTGTAAAAATGTTGTCTATAAGTGACCTTGATGTACTTGTAACCCGTGTAACTTCTTCAACAAATGGAAATAGATTGATTATAGGAATTCATTAGTGCAAAAAAAATTCTTTATCTTTGTTATCATAGTGCATAGGAATATTCCTATAGCTTCCTATCCTAGCTCAAATCCTTATACTTTCTTCGAGTGAGTTTCGTTTACCTGAAAAAAAAAACTTGGCTAGTCCACAAATGTAGTCGAATTTGTTTATCCACAGCGAAGCTATCAGTTATTATAATTCTGTATATTTCTTTTCATATTGAATTACTTACATAGATTGTTTTCCTCTAGTCCCCTAGTATTAGTTTTTCATTATACAAAGAGAGAACCTTCCATTGATATTTCAATCATTTTTATTTACTTATCATGAATGAACCAGAATCAATGCGGGCTGAACGTGTTTTTTTCTGTTGATATTTTAAAGGCACTTCATGAAACTTCGTTTAGAAGTCACCACTTTGTTTGGATTCATGATACATAAATGAAATTAAAATATTGATTGCTGGAAATGATGTAAATGTTTTGCCAAACTCGTGGAAACATCCTGATTTTCCTTTTTATATAGATGATAAAGAAGTGAGGACATAAGTATATATTCTCGCATGAAAGAAATATTATTCCATAGTCGTGTTGTGTATAACTGTCCACGGAATTTTACATTGTCAAAATCACAGAATCAATAAATTCAAAAATGTCCTCAGTCTTCTGCACATCTTGGCATCTATTATAATACATGAATTCCCATTAGGAACGTTACATGCATGTAGTGAGCAGAATAATAATAATAATAATAATATGTTTATTCAATAAGCCACTTTACAACTGGAGAAATAAAATAACATCATAAAAATACATATGTACAAAAGTGGTCCTATTGAAAAGGACTATATTCACTGCCATAAATCACAGGGACACAATGGAAGTAATTTTCAATATAGCCTATGATGTTGGAAAAAATGTCCCAATGTTTCATGACGAAATGTCAGGGAAAATGACGAGAGTGGAAGTATTATACATTCCATGATGTCAGTAATTCGAAAATCATAGTAGACAAAATATTGAATGAATCCCATGACTACTTTTATCATTACAAAAAAAATTAGACCAGTGTTAGTGAACCACAATGGCTTGCCTATCAAATTATGGTCCAGACTGAATACAGTGAAATTCAAAAATTTCTATCATGTGAAAAACATTTTATATTCGATTCGTCAGAAAATTTCATTTTCCATGAAGTTAGTGTATTGCAGAATACTTGCATATGAGTTGTCATTTTTGACATCATCAAAAAGTACATTTGATGGAGTTGTTTAGACTTGAAATCACTATTCAAATTTTGAATCATATTCAGGGTAGATTACTACTCTTGATCAAAACTCTATTTTTCGTTCTCCCCTGTACACTGTTCGGAAATTTGAAATGTTCACACGCAAATATTCTGCAATACACCAATTTTTATAAAGAATGAAATTTTCTGACGAATCGATAATAAAAAAGTTTTTCATATGGTGGAAATTTGTGAATCTCACTGTATATAGTCTGGACCACATTTTGATAGGCAATCCATTAAATGCGTATTCGTCCATTCATGAAACCCTATAAAAAGTATGTTTCATCCGGTGAACATATAGGTGAAGGTCGACCTCTATTCCGTCTCTTGGACTTTTAGTGCTTGCTGCTTGGCGCCAAATGAATTTGAACTTAGCCCAATTTCTATTGCCAAGTAGCTGGAAGTCTTGTAATTCTGACCAGAAAAATATACATGCCCATTATGCAAGTTATTTCACTAGGGTTCTTATTCAGTAACTCTAGGTTGAAAAAGTGAGATTCAGAAACATTATTATGAGAAAATCGAGCTTTCAGGAACAGGAAGCGGATGCTAATTTTAATATGTTAGCTTTTTCATAGGAGTTTTGTACTTGATTTGAATGGTAAAATCCATAAACAGGTTCTTCAAGAGGTGTTGTTTCATTTCACCATAAAAATACATCATTGCATTTTAATGAGTATATGAATTATCGACTCCAGATGTTTTAGTTAGGCAATAGATATTATGCGACGAATAGGACATTTTTATCTTCGAGGTTTCCATAATAATTTTATTCTATTATTGAAAATAACGTACCATAAAATTGAAAGCCATGACATCCAAGTCTAGGAAATTCGGTTAGTTTATTACTGTTGTTTAGAAATATTCATCATTTTGATATAATGGACTGTTCCAAGCAAAGTAGAGGTTGACCAGAAAAATGCTTTTCAATGAAAACTTTCTTTCAGAAATGGTATGACAGAGTCAAGCTGAAGTTCATTTACAAATATTCGAGATTGACTGGTAGTAGTAGAATTTCTGCACTGCAACCCTAAGTAGTTCGACAACAATGAAAAATCAACTCTGGTATATTGAAGGCATAAATACACGAAATACAAATTCATGCCATATAAGATCCCTTTCATGTGGCTTGCATTCCATTTCCCGCCCGTTGAAAAATAGGTAACGAAGTGTGTGCATAGAACCTAAAGAACATTGAAAGCTGACGATCCCAATGTAATGTTTCGTCTGCATCAAAATATCGTTACTTGCAAGGGCAAAGTGAATCTATCATGACTACGACGGAACTATACCCACATTGTTAACAGTCTTTTTCAACTGTAGGAACGATCATTGTACTACGAATAGGTGAAGTTGATTTTTGAAATAAAAAAAATGACTAATATAACCTTTATCATATTTTTGACGCACTGAATTCAGTTCCATACCCCAATACCGAATGAAAGACATCGAAAAAAAAAGCGTGTTCATTCACCTGTATATGGGTTTGGAGTTGTTTCAGTATAACTAATTGGAAACGTGTCACACTTGTACGTCCCTTGGAAAATGGAACTGATCTTCAATAAAACAAGAGATGGGCAGAACGGTTTCCTTATACCGGGTGTTTCACAGTGGATGGAACATTAGAAGTATCTGGAGAACAGAAAGACAGATCATTTCGAAAATTTGTGGGCGTGGATAATCAAACTTGCTCTATCCGTCTAAAATATTTTCATCAATACAGTGTTGCCGCTTGTATCAGAAAGTAGTAGCTACTTTGTTATTTCAAATGGAACACCTCGTATATTAAATCATTTTTGGAATCCTTATAAGATTCCTCACAACTTTCCCACATAATTCCCTATACCTATCTGTGACGATTTCCGAGATAAAAATTATTTTGTCCAATTTTTGTGCAAAACCTGACCATTGAAAAATATCAATTTTTTCCCAATGCAAATTTACAAAATATTGCAATTTGGGTTATAGCTGCATAAGACCATTAAGTATTCTGTCGATGAACTGGATCTCAGTTTCAGCATACAGGGAGGCTCAGAAGTGAGTTCCTTCCGGGGACTCATGAAAATGACTGAAACTCCGTTTTTTTAAATGAAACACCTTGTATATTATTACTTATTTGAAAAGCTGTAACATTTTTCAATTTAATTGAGTATACTTTTCCTATACCTATCTCGTACAGTTTGTTAGTTATGATCACTTATGTTATGAATTCGTCTTCAATAAAATAAATATTGGATAGTGATTTAGATAGTAGGCTATGAACTTCATTCTGACAGAGAACTAACATGTTATTCCTTCATTGTCATCCTGTATTCAAGTTGCATGGGTGTGAAAGTACTATGGCAGAAAATAATTACTCGAATGTGGTTTTGATGGATTTATTCATCATTTATGGTCAATGTAACAAGAATATCAGTAGAACATGCAGAGAGTTTAATGAAAAGTATGCTGATTTACCTCGAATGAATTTGAGAAAATTCATTAGATTGAAGAGAAATTTTGAAATGTTTGTATCATCATGAAAAGCTAAAAGTATCAAAGTCTAACATGTGTATTAATAAATAAATCATTTCAATAAATGTTCAAAATGTGTACCATTCGTTTCCAAACACTTTCTTATGCGAACATCAACGGCATCTATTGTGGCTCTTTGAATTTCATTTGGATCTAATTCCTGAAACGCTAGGCTCACTCGATGTTCTAATTCTTCCCTTGTGTTGACCGGTGTTCTGTAGACTCTTTGCTTGATAGTGCCCCACAAATAAAAGTCTAGGGGTGTAAGATCAGGGGATCTAGGGGGCCAGTTCCATGGACCCAAACGTCTAATCCATCGATCGTCAAATATACGGTCCAATTCCAACCCGACTTCTGCAGTGCAATGAGCAGGAGCTCCATCAAGTTGATACCAACATGTTCGATATTGTTCTAGTGTCAGTTCTTCAATGAAATCCCCAACCGTTGTCCTCAAGATATTCAAATATTTTCCAGAATTAAGGTTTTCATCATAAATCAAAAAGCGCAGTTGATTGTCCATAATTAAACAGAAAACGTTGAAACTAAATTTTTCTTGAAATCCCATTTCTCTTGTGACATGCGGATTTTCGGTTGCCCAGTAATGAAGATTTCTCCTGTTGAAAATACCTTCCCTCGAAAATTTTGATTCATCAGTCCATATTATCTTCTTGAGAAAATCTTCGTCTACTTGTGTACGCACCATCAACATTTCACATAGTTCGATCCTTTGCTGAGAGTCTTGGGGCTTGAGAGCTTGAACTTTATGGAATTTGTAGTCATGCATTCCGTGTTCCTTCAGAATCCTATGAACTGATGAAAGTTTCACACCTGAATCGTGAACCGCACTACGAATGGAAGCTTGAGGATTCCCGTGGAAGTATGCCAAAACATTTATTGCGTTGTCCTCATTACCTGTCACAGGTCTAGGCAAGTTTCTTGTTCCTTCCAAAGAAGATCCAAACATTTCAAAATTTCTCTTCAATCTAATGAATTTTCTCAAATTCATTCGAGGTAAATCAGCATACTTTTCATTAAACTCTCTGCATGTTCTACTGATATTCTTGTTACATTGACCATAAATGATGAATAAATCCATCAAAACCACATTCGAGTAATTATTTTCTGCCATAGTACTTTCACACCCATGCAACTTGAATACAGGATGACAATGAAGGAATAACATGTTAGTTCTCTGTCAGAATGAAGTTCATAGCCTACTATCTAAATCACTATCCAATATTGATTTTATTGAAGACGAATTCATAACATAAGTGATCATAACTAACAAACTGTACGAGATAGGTATAGGAAAAGTATACTCAATTGAATTGAAAAATGTTACAGCTTTTCAAATAAGTATTAATATACAAGGTGTTTCATTTAAAAAAACGGAGTTTCAGTCATTTTCATGAGTCCCCGGAAGGAACTCACTTCTGAGCCTCCCTGTATGCTGAAACTGAGATCCAGTTCATCGACAGAATACTTAATGGTCTTATGCAGCTATAACCCAAATTGCAATATTTTGTAAATTTGCATTGGGAAAAAATTGATATTTTTCAATGGTCAGGTTTTGCACAAAAATTGGACAAAATAATTTTTATCTCGAAAATAGTCACAGATAGGTATAGGGAATTATGTGGGAAAGTTGTGAGGAATCTTATAAGGATTCCAAAAATGATTTAATATACGAGGTGTTCCATTCGAAATAACAAAGTAGCTACTACTTTCTGATACAAGCGGCAACACTGTATTGATGAAAATATTTTAGACGGATAGAGCAAGTTTGATTATCCACGCCCACAAATTTTCGAAATGATCTGTCTTTCTGTTCTCCAGATACTTCTAATGTTCCATCCACTGTGAAACACCCGGTATTTTTTATCCTCGATTATCTCCGTGTAGGCAAGTACAACTCACTAACTTACGGTATCATATTTGATTTCAAAATTCAATTCCTGTTCACCTCAGTGCTCAGTCAACCGGGTTGTTAGGAAAGAGGGCTGATTGTTATACCTCTAATTGGCCTGGGGAGGCTTCCATTTGAATTATCAAAGTGTTTCCGCACACAATTGTTACATCGAGCTTTCTTTCCCAGTAAAAACCATCACATAATAGCGCGGTTCCCCCAAGGATTCCAAAGCTGAATTGTTCTTTTCATGTCAAAATTTCATAGTCGCTTGACATTTCACATCAAGAAGACTTGAAATTTCGTTGAAACTCGACTGAAATCCTGATTCGAGCAAGTTTGTGTGAAACAATTTGTGTTGAGATGATATATTCTGGTATCAAGTGATTACCTCATAAGCAGATGAAAACGAACGTTAGCTGATTTATTTCAAAAATTACAAACCGAGTAGAGAATATTCGGAACGAATTTGGAATAAATTGCCTCTTCAGTGAATTTAATTAAATTGGATATAACAGAAAAAGTTGAAAAAAAAACTAGCCTAGGCTGATACCATGGATATTATTATAATCTTTATAGGTAGTTTCTGAGATATCATCTGGAATCTGGCAGATATAAGTGCAAAAATCTATACATGAAATTTTAAACATATAACCTAAACCATTCCGACAATAGACACGAATATGGAAAATATTGGGGGACACTTGCAGTCTTGCACAAACTCTATTCAATAATAAAAAACCGAATTTAATATACGTATTAATCGACCTCATTTTTTAATAATATTCATTCGGGAACTAAAACAGGCAATTTCAGTTACTTCGATGGAAATTATTTGTCGATTACGAAAATAACAATGATGAATCGGCCGACACGACTATGGTCTTAGAAGAAGGGCAAAAACTGAAAAATTATCGAGGTTTACTCTAGCATATTCACAGATTCTATGCGGATTATTCTGTTGAATCGGTAGCACTGATTATAGGCGCTCTCGGCGGTTCCAAATCAACGTTATTCAGAACTCACTGGCATGCAATATCTGGTCGTAAGCGAAAGACCGTAAAACTTGTTTTATTGCACTTTTTCAGGACTCACTATTCTTGGAATCAGTGAGCACTGACCCTGCAGCGCAGTGCGAGAAGTGGTCGTATAATCTTTTATATGACGGAGATCTCATGACCCATTCTCCACCCAACGATATATTTGAAAATTTTCAGAGAGCTTGACTAAATACGAAAGTGATGAGGTTTCAAATATAACCTAAAAATAATCGAGAGCTTTTTTTGGATTTTTAACGTCAGTTTCTCCAAGAAGATCTATTTGTATATCTGAAAGATGATGAGGACCGCTGATCCTAAGATTCTTCGGTATTATTGTAGATAACATAGGTTGTCAGATAAAGAGCCATCAGAATAAACGCAACCTGAAACATCTGGGAAACATTGAAAAACATAATTTTTTCAAACGTATCAGTTAACGGTCTGTTGTGTCTATAGCAAATGGAGAATTCTCAATGCTGGCTCACCCTTCATATACATATATAGACACAAACACACATACTGTGTAAAATCCATGGAGTTCAGCCCGGAAACTCTGTGCGAGAATGCCTCTGCACACATCACTCTCCATCTGATGGATAATCCATCAACTTGTTTGATGAAACCTGAGTCAGAAAGAATATTCAGGGTTCTGGTTGGAAGAGGATTAAAGCACTACTTTTCGTTATATTCCATTTCACAAATAAGGCCATGCCATCACCTCGGGATGGTATATGAGTTGTTCTTCCCACATGACACTTCAACTCTTTTCTGACAGTAGATAACCTTTTATCTCCCACTTCACAATATAACTCATTTGAAGTGAATACAATTTTATATCTCACCTCCCTCCCGTGTTTTCTCTCATGTAGTGTTGAAGATGAATAAAAAGACAAAATTATTGTGTTTCTTCCGATGATAATATACCCGTTTTTCAACTCAGCAATGTCAGTTCATGTATCATCCATTGAAAAACTTGAACGACTGTATTGAATACTTATTCCCATTATCACGATATCCAAAGAATGGTCGGAGGCCCAGTTAGGGACGGTTTGTCAATCTACTGTTGATAAATTTAGCGCACACCTGAATATTCAACAGCCAATGGTATATCTCGACCAAGCAATTCTACTGGCTGCTGAGGACTCAGCTGACAACTCAATATGTTATTAGTAGATTCAAAAACCGATCGTTAGTCTGATCTGAACACAACTGAGGAAGGGCAAACACAGAAGAATGCTTGCCAGGCCAAAATATTGGTAAGATATATCTTCATAAAAGCTGTTGAACTGCATTGTTCAAAGCTCAAATATAACATTTTAAAAACAAAAAATGTGCGATGTTTTTACAAAAATTTCCAATCAAAATTTACTGAAAAATCAGGACAAGAAAAAAAATGTTGAGAGCAATGATTTATACCTAATAATATTTGCGTAGTAACTTCAACGTCAAGAATAACGAGTTACAGCAAATATATTAATATCAACTATATTATTATGAAGTAGCTTTATTTGATGTCTACCCCCATTTTATTTTTTGAACGGGTCAACTCATGAAAGGAAACTTGGGATAATGAAATTTCTGCATGAATATTTTGGAGTAAAATTGATTGATGAAAATTTTAAGGTGGCGGCTGAGAGCCACCTGGGAAAAATGGGTGGAAAGGGCGGGTTGTGTGAAACCCCTTCAGCCCTGCTGTCGAATACAGCACAATATAAAGTTAATATATTCACCTACTACAAAATGTCTAAACATTTAATAATTGCCCGAATACTTCGACCTTCAACTTCATGATTCGAGGAGAAATGAGCTGAGTTCAGTTCATAAGAAGGTCAAAATGGTTGCCTTGAACTTCATGACATTATATATATATGATATTTCACGCCGAACATTTTCGAATATAGGAACGTGGATAATTCCATAAATATTCATTATACCAGGAGAAAAAGCCCACAGGTCATTCGTCCATGTGGGAAGAACAGCAAGTTCAAATAAATGTTCTATGTATCATATGTACAAAATCAAAATGGTACACCACTCAACTGAAGATGACTCTGATCGAAGAACAGAATTTTGAGAAAGATAAAAATGCCGTTATTGGAGTGACACCAACCCTCACATTTTCTGGGAAACTCATACTCAATGTCCAGGAAATATCAACGTTTTGGCAGGAATACCATATTCTAGGACCTCTATTCGTTGAACAAAATTCAAAACGGGAACTGAATTTGAATATGCTGGAAACTACTGTTGACCTTGTAATCACCAAAATCACCGAAGTGAATCCTGATGAATTGGATATGGAAATTGTATCCCAACAAGATGGAGCACCGCCATATCACTCCAAACAAAAAAGAAACTATTTGCATAATACTTTCCTCGGTCGTTGGATTGGCTGTCGAAATGGCCAGCCCGCTCGCCAGATTTGACACCTTTAGCCATTTTTATGCGGCTATTTGAAACATTCTTAGAGAAGGTTTACTGAAACTGCATCAATATTGGATATACGGCAGAGAATTATATATATATATATAGGGAGATTATCAAATTCTCTGGTCTATCACAATTTGCATTCAATTCGAAATGCCCACCACTTATGTGTCGCTTGCCGTTGAGGCACGATTCATTTCAAATCCTCTTGGCATCTATCACAATTTGTCTTCGATACGAGGACTTTGCCAACCCACAGCTGATGAAGGCCAAAGCCAGAAACAGCTAGCTGTCTTGTGGTGGGCATTTCGAATTGAATGCAAATTGTGATAGACCAGAGAATTTGATAATCTCCTTATCAGTTTCCTGATTTCTCTGCTTCATAGCAAATAACACTTTCTTTATATATATATATATATATATATATATATATATATATATATATATATATATATTCGAAGAAATATCGACGTTCCTGTATTCGAAAATGTTCTGCATTAGATATCGGATAGGCCATGAAGTTCAAGGCAATCATTTCGAGAATCTTCTGAACTGAACTCGGCTTATTCCTCCGAATTATGAAGTTGAAGTTCGATGTTTTCAGGCAATTATCAAATGATTTGTAATGGGTGAAGATATCGAAAGGGTGTGTCACAAGACCCCTTTTACAAATGATTTTTTTCCTATATGGTGCACAGTAAATCGTTAAAAATTGATGTTATCAAGATCGCACATTTCTCATTTCTTAACTTCTTTATTTGAGCTTTCAAAAATGTAGCCCAACAGTTTTTATGCAGCATCATTGACTTGCCCTGGATTCCCAGGTTTAGCAATTTTTGTGCCTTACGGCACTCCAGTAGATATAAAATACTAAACCAACTTCAATGGGAGGATTCGTGTTCATTATCATCGAATCTGAATTTCAAGACATTCTGATTGACGTGGAGGATTTATCATATATAACATTCATTTTTCTGATTTCCGACGTTTCACAAAATTATATTGTCCTTTGATAAATTTTATATAAAACATACCCAAATTCAGGTGAAACGATTTTGACTTCATGCACTTTTCACAAAAGATTGAAATGATCTGTCAAACAAACGAAATTTTGCATTACGTCGACATTTCGAAAGAAGTATATTGCAAAAACAGGAGGGAAAATGCAGTTAACAAACGCCAGACCTTAGCGGTCGACAGAAAAAGTTGAATTTCTGTCATGACCATGGTGATGCTCGATCGAATTCGGATGAAAAAAATTACAACTGTTGTATATAATTGGGAAGAATTTCTACCGATGAGGGCGCTGATGTCTGTTCAAAAATGTCGGCAACAAACCGTAATCAGCCGATCGTAATCTCTCAAAAACATATTGTTTACTATTGTTTACGTTGTATTTTGTATTGTACCTTGTGTTTTTCGAATTTTGGCAAAGTTCTGTGTAAAACAAATGTGTAGACTAATCAGTGTGTGAATGTGTTAGAGAAGTGTACCATAATTTCACATTCAGAAGTTTGTTTTTGTTTCACGTGATGAAATATTTTTCGATAGAGGCTTATCTGGATGATGAACTTCCCAATTGTTATTTTCGATACATCATACCGGCTGGTTGAAGAATATATATTGGATTATTTGGCAAAAAAGTACATTTTCTGTGGCTAACATGGGTATTCTTGACAGATGAACTGTGGGGAAGTCCACCAAACATGCCAATCACACAGAAAACATTTTTCCTGGAAATATATTGAGTTGAACTGATGAAAATGGCCACACTTACTGAGATAGTCGACGCTCGACTTTCGTATTATACCTGCTATTTTGCAATCGACATCTACTTTGAATTATCATCACATTATCCCCGAAAACATGTGGAGACATATTTTCCGTCGTTACTACTCGTGATTCAACGGATTCATTTGTCCGCCAACTCAACCATATAACACGATGTTCTCCCGGGATGTTACAACCTTTCATCGGTGAATTTAGAGATATCGATCGGGCAGACGCATGTGCCACATTCCTAACCTTTCTGGTGCAGGGATGAATTGAATGAATTAGGCATCCGACACGGGAGGAAATATATTAGATTGGAAATTTATTCGGCAACCTTGAGGCATCTGCATGTGAAAGTTTGGGATCACAATAAAACTTTTAAACGCTTCCGTACCAGTGGAATAGTAGATTGAAAAAGGGGGGAAACCTGTCGATCATGTAGATGAGGTTTGCAAGCTTTCTACCTTTTTGTTGATTGTACAATGAGAACTACAGATTCGCACCGAGTGATTGTAGGTGGACGTTCTCACCTGCAAATGATAATATACGCAGTAGTTTGCTTTCTTGCAGTTAATTTTCCCCAATATGGATAGATATAGATAGGATTGTCTGAAATTTTCGAAACGTACGACACAATTCACATGTTAAATTTTTATGAACAATGGTATTTAGTGCCCAGAAATGGGGTGTTGCAGAAAACACGAGAAAAAAAAATTGTTTTCCATGGATACAATATTACATTTCAAATTGTTTTAGAGCCATAAAATGATTTCACGGCAATATTTTCAAGTTTAAGAAATTGAATCGTTTGTCATTGACAGAATAGAGGAGTTTATGGTTGCTTTTTTTTTTGGAAATCTTGGCGATGTGTGTGGCGAACATGACCATCGTTTTCACTATGATTGATCAATGCGAATAGGTTGTGTGCCCGGTTCCTGACAGAGAGGGTGGATAATTGATATTTTTGATGAGAATATTAACTGTGAATGGTTTGATCTTGAAATAATTGATCATTAAATTAATAAATGCCTCTCTTTGGCCGGTTGAGCTTTATTCTTATGCAGATTTTTTGGTGGACTGCTGGCTTGTTACCTTGATTTGGCCAGTTGTTAGAATTGTCAAAACTTTTCGGTTAGTGGAGCAAAATCTTGTGATAGTTATCTAAATAACGTATTTGCTACTTGGTATCCACCATATCCACTATGATTAACATTTTATATAGGCCCATCGTTCCAACCAGTGATGGGGGAGCATGCTGAGAAACTTTCCGTTCGTATGAAGTGATGAATTTTTTGGCATTCAAGGGTTTTTAAACTGTATTAACTATGACAGATCTGAAATTAAACCACAAATCATTCTTTTTGAAAGCCGTAGCACCAAAGGTTTCACGAATCATCATTCGTTAATTTGAATATAATATTCTTGATTTATAGTTTTGGATATACCTTCATAGAATATAAATTGAATTTCTCTTGAAATTATACACCGTGTCTCATTGAAAGCTGCATGAATTGAGCATATTGGTATACACACTAATATTATACCAACGTTTTTCCATATATCTCATACATTTCATGAGGGTGAGTACATAAAAATAAGGGAATCTAAAATCCCTGTAGAAATCTGAAATTGACATCGATTCAATTTTACTTAATGGGAATTGTGAATGAAAGTCAGCAAATATGTTAATCACGGACTCAATGAACAGATTTTCCATTCAATTTCAGTACTAACACTTGCTTGAAACTTCATATACATGACCCAATGATTTGTGCGTCCTTTATGATCAGTTATAATGGAAATATGACATTGCATATGAGAGACGTGAGTATTGTTTTCATTCTATCTATTATCAGAGCCACAATTAAGGAACAATACTTCACTTGAGGATTATCAAATGTTGCTTACTCTCAAGAGTATTCAATAGAAAAAAATGTTACATGTGAAATGAAAAAAAGAAGATATAGTTAAATAGCGAATTTCGATATATTGTTGTGTCTTTCCCAACTACGGAATCGAGAAAACTAGATTTCGTTCATCACTTGGTATGACAATAGAATAGGCAACTCCGCCATGATTCAATTTACTTCAATGTATTCATCCATCCATACAAACAATTCATTATCAAATCGCATATTGAGATTACGTCAAGTTTTTTGAGAGCCTACTCTGGAAATGTCTCTTCTGAGTTGAATTGAACCCACTCTCCATCTTTTACCGTTTTCGAAATCCCCATGCGTGTACTAGAATTTGAATAGGCCTCTACAACAATCCTTTGAGAGTATCTTTCTCAGATCATATAATTCAATAACGATCTAGTAACGGTTTGGTTATTGAAAAGGTAACTCTAAACATCAAAGGAAATGTGTTTCCCATTTGCAAGCGTTATAATCTGTGAGCAAAGTTCCACAAAATGGACCGCTGATTGAACTTTGACGACTCGCAGAACAGGGAAAAGTGAGTGGCTTTGTCATCGAAACACATCAATTATTTAGCGCGTTTTGGAACCCGATGGAGTAAATTAAACAGCAGATTGCTATCATCGAATGACAGAGAGTGCGGTCGTTGATGTTGCATAGCTTCCAGAGAACATAAAACTCCCGAATTAAACTCAGCAGAAATTGATTTTTCTGGTCATAAGCTCTTCGCTACGATCTAGTTGTGGAGTATATTATTTGCTATGCCACAGACTCAATAATCAGAAACATTTTACTTGTGAAGTGAAGAAGGAAGGAGAAAAGGTTCGGGACTTTTGAGGAAGTTCACTGATAATGGATTCGAATGGAACATCATTTCATTGATGAATGCTGGAAAATCATTCATAGCTGCACCAACATGTCTGTAGTTCATTGTTAAACCAAAATATTTCAAATATTCAGTTCGTGGGCTCTTTCATTGAATATGAGATGTTTTGTCAAAATTTCATTTTCATTTTTTCAGTTCTTCTTATCATTTCTAATGATGAAATTTCTTCAAATCTATTTCGAGATGAATTCTTATAACGTGGAACTTTTGGCTCTAGTGAATGTTAAATTTATACTGAATTAAATCAATTCCCGCCTTCGTATATATATTATGTTTCGACGACTTCAAATTATTATCAATGAAAAAATATAGGAATCATAGTTGAAATGTATTTTTTAGAACATTGCGGAGGAATATTTCGATCAATTAGCAAAAATAGAATACAAACCAAAATTATACAAAACTTAGGTATGAACTACAACGCTATCTGATTATGGCGTATCTTCATCTAGATTGACATAAATTGACAACATAACATTGTCTAAAATACATAATTCTTGAATGTAGTTCTTTATAATTTTGAATAATTGCTCGAATTTAAAAATCAACCAAAATTTGAATCATGAGTAATGTTCAAAGAAATTCTGTTATTTTTATTTGAGGTGAGATATTTCTTCATCGTCCTTTTTTTAGCTTATAAAAAAGTCAGAGAGAAAATATCAGCAATCACCCCAATGAAACATCCCCGGCTGAAAACAAAGATGTCGAGAACCATATCCCTCTTTCGACTTCAACAGGAAATGAAGTGAAATTGTGAAAACTGTAATATAAAGTTGTAGTTGAAAAACACCCTGTTTGTTGAATTACCCTGAAACAACTTCGACATGAACTATGACTGTATTCTTTATCATTTGAACGGTTTCGTATCTCTTTGGTCTCTGACATCGATAAACTGCCTCGTACAACAAACTCTCGTGAAGTGTGTTGAATAATAATCGATAACACTTGATGTGAGTGGACAAATCCTGTTAACAATCAATACACGACTCACTAATAGGTTCGGAAAGTCCGGAACGCCACGGTTCAAAATGGGAGTTGGAATGATTGATTTGATAATAGCCTCTCCGATAGTTCGATTAACGAAAGTTTCAACAATTGTTGGTATATACAGGTTGGCCAAATTGGGTTGGAGAACGGAACAATGCCGATTCTTTTACTCGGTACGTAGAAAAAAAAAACTCGAATCCGTCTATTTTTATTTCGAGGGGAAAACCCTTTCAGCAAATTTCTAACCTTGTCAGTTCCACCTCCTCGGTGGGGTGAGAAATAACCCTTAAATGTTGAATAGGATCAGATGTTAAGCGATACCTCGTAAGAAAGGTCATCAAATTTCCTTTTTCATTGCTGTTAAAATTTTTGATTCGATGCACTAGATCCTACGTTCTGGAAAAGTTCCTCGGAAAACTAATGTTACGTTTTTTTACTTTCGAGACTATATATGCATTGTGTAGCTTGAGCTATGTTTAACGCATTGCTTAGAGGTTAAAGAACTTTGACATAGTCGGTCATCGTATTGGAATACTGGCCATAAAGCAACTCTTTTGAATGTTTAATGATTTTCGATTCGTTACAATGATTTATACAGGCTCAGTTACCTACACAGTGGCTTAATGAGCTGACTTCTGTCAGAAAACAACTTTCAATGATAAAGGTGCGCGAATGATAGTTAATTATGCTTTGGGTGGAAAAAACCTTGCAGTGATGTGTGGCCAATATGCCCGAAATCGACCTGTAAATGAGTGACGTCCCCTTTATTGAAAACAATATCCAGTACTTTCAATACAAAAACATACAAAGAGGCATATGCGGTCATTTCTTCTGTGAAAAACTGTGAACTAACACTGACCGGATTGAATCAATGCCTTTCGTGGTATTAGCCAGGAAGTTAGTTGTTTTCTGACAGGTCTTTCGTTAGCCTTCTGAGTATGTGAGTTGAGGCTGTCCTGGACGAATTGTTCAAAAGATGATTCATTCATTTAAAGCCAGTCTTCAAGTGAGCTCAGCTACAATATGAGAGTATTTTAATAGTAAAGCAATTTTGATGAACAGCGTGCTAGCTAGCGAAGGCAATTAGTATTGGAAGTGAAAAAACTTTATGTCCACATGTCTACCGCATTGAATTCAGAAAACGAAGTAGGGAGAAATTGATGACCTGTCAACCAAGGAATCGCTTTTCCCCTAATCTCATTCAATATTTAAGGATTGGATCTCACCCTACCGAGGATTCGGAAGTAACGAGGTAGAAACTATGCTCATAAGATTCACTGACGGGTCTGGGATATTTCTAAATGCCAGATACAAGCAATTGCCCTTGCTTCGTTTTCATTTGGCCACCCTGTATGAAAAGTGCTAGTGTTATGGCACTTTTTTTAATGAAATTAAAAATCTGAAATTGAAGTTTTTTGAGGTAATACACCAAGTTCAATAAAGCAAATTTAGGGAGTGTAAGTTGTATGAGAAATATATCTTTTTACTCCCACCCGTTAATATCCTGACTTCTTTATAGTTTACTAAACGGATAGATAGGCAATTCCAGTCAACTGGATATGAATTCCACCAATCACAGAGAAGAAAATACTTGGTTACCATGGGAAACCTTGTTAAAACGTCACAATTCTGATCTACCTACCAACACGTAATCCAAGTTGTTTCATCACTAGTTTATTGTCACAAATGAATTTTTTTCTGTGGAATTGGAGGACTTATATCTACTTTTCACACCAATAATTGCCTAAAATTATACAGCCCCAAGTGGTTAGAGCATTAGAGCGTTAGCCCTCTGGTACGATCCATTTCAATGTCGTGGGTTCGAATCTCACCATTTTTCTTTTTGGATTTTTTTTCAATTTGACATTACCAATTGAATTTGTATCGTTCAATATTGAATTCAATGAAGTGCTTTTCCTTTGAGTTTTTTATAAATTTCGTAAGAAAACTCTAGAACTAAAGTTGATCATCAATACGAATCTTGAGACAGAGTTCTGAAATATTAACCCGGTCGAAGAAAAAAGTAACTGAACAACTCGATGGATATTGGCCATATCGCTCTCGAACTTCGTCCTCGTGCGATATGGCCATCGTATCCACTCTCGTTGTAAAACTACATGTTTATATTATCTGCAAAATACGAAATACGTAAGTTCACGCAAAATTTTTTTTTATCGCTTGGTGCCCGATAAACTTAACATTACCGATATATATTTCAAAGACTTCGAACGTTATAGGCACCCCTTCGAACTGTCAACTGACTCACGGGAGACGGGAGTTATAAAAGTTAACATTGGACCTAAAAGCAGCTGATCACTATTGCAAACTTATCGATTGTAATCATTGACAGCTCACTGTCTTCCAATACACTATTCAGATAATTATGCGATGATAGTTATGGTATATATCGATAGTGAGTGAAAACGTGTTTTTTTGTGGGGCGACTATGAGGATTGACGAATGACCTGATGAACAAAAACTATTTCTGCAGATTATACAAGTTATTATCACATTAAACGCGAAAGATGTGATACTTCGAAAGAACGAATATGTTGTAGTCCAGTTGGTCGGATTGTAACGGGTTTGATTGATCGGAATACTAATGACAGAAATCTGTCTATTATTTTTCGATGAAGACCCCAAGTTGGCAGTCGAGAAGTCGAACACCGAAACATCTCGGACAGATTAACTTGCGAAACGATCTTCCATACTCAAGCGTCTGTGGAATTATTGAGGCCTCATTTTTATTGCAAAGGAAATAACTGATGACGACAACACTCTTGAAAAACTACATTATGAAACTATAGGAAGGGATATAAAAGTATTGCGCTCGATTTTTTGAGGATGTAAGCAAAAGGTAACGTCCGCAATGAGTTACAATTTTAGTTTCTGGTTTCATAAGTCAATGTTAGAGATCTGATAGAAAGTAATGAAATGTCAGTGCTTGGAAGAATTCATGGATGGATACTAAAATTTGGAATGCATTAAACTTAGAATCGAGTTTTTGTATTATTTTCTTGTGCTGCATAAGAATAGTTTAGTTTTTCGATATATATATATATATATATATATATATATATATATATATATATATATATATATATATATATATATATATATATATATATATATATATATTCTCTGTTTATAATCTTGAATAGCTTTCCGGTATCTTGTCTCGGATCATGTTTGCTTAAGTGAAACATATATTTCACGAAAACCTCATTGAATAGGATATTTCATTCGAAATCCTTCGGGAAATAAACGTTTGTCTGTCAACCTTAACTCTGAAAGCTCGACTTGAAAAATACATCACTACAAGTAGTGTTTTTTCTAGTGCATTCTCAGTGTGCCTCTGATGGCTAGAAGGTGATATAATGAATACTTCATCAGGTGTAACATTGAAAGGAAAAAAGAAACCTACAAATGTCTTCGTTGTATTCGGATGAATTGAGGAGTGAACTAACGTCAATTACATCATTAACGGATTTGTTTTGAGCCAGGATGTCAGGATTTCGACAAAATCCTCCTGTTTGCTTCTTCTGATATAATAATCCATTGAAGGATGACGTAAATCGTAATTGTATTTTATTTCCAAAGAGAGACGACTCCAATAAAATCGAGACTGAAATTTATTTCACTTGAGCTGTTCGTGTTCTAATTGACACAGATGGATCATTAAACTGATGATGAAACAAATTCCTGGTGACGAAACTGAAATGAAGAGCGCAGAAGGTTTTGGGAAGTGATATCATGAATGGATCATACGATATAATTTTTATCTGACTAGAACAACGCAGAGTGATTCAATATATATGTGAGGAACTACCAATCATCAATATTATAATGAATTATAGACATTTCATGTAACATCAAATTTCTATCTGGAAGTGAAGAGCATTTGTTAAATCTCAACTTATTCTAATTCTATTTGTTATTAATATAAATTTTTTGTAATTATTTGAACCTGCGTTCATTCGACTGTATCTGATGAATTGAATAGGGAAAAGGTATTTCAATATGAATTAAAGAATAACATCCTTCGGAAATCATGGAAAGACAAAATATAACCCACAACAAAGAATATACTAGAAATTCGAATGGTAATGAATTATGAGGGTAATATGCAAGTTCTGGACAGAAACAACTATTCAATGAATACTTGAAAAATTCTCATGAATTGCCACTAAAAATAAAAAAGTATGAGAGTTCAATGAGTTCAAGGAATATTGCTAAGTTTTATTGTGAATTCTGAAATAAGAGACAATTGGTACGGCAAAATAAAAGAGCTTCATTTCAGCAAACTCAACAAATCACTCAAATAGCCAAGTCGGTCGGTTTGGCCAAGAGGTGTGAGGGGTGGTCTTTACTTTCTATTTGGATTTTCTACTGCTGTGTCAATCCGCGGTCGTGGCAGAATTTTTTGGCCGGCTTGGTGCGATGTGAGAAACGAACATTGAGTTCATGAACAATTTGGAGTTTTCGTCAGAAAATACATGCTTCGTCTAGTTTGAAGCTACGATGTTTCCATTTTTCCATCATTCTGATTGAATTGAGTGTTGGAAGAAAATATATTCTGATTCTACGTTTCATGTAAATTATCAATACTTTTAATTCATTCGATGCTATTTGATAGATGTATTCAGTTCCTCAATAGTTTAATGAACTCATTATCATTATATACTCGGCCCATGAAACAAATACATTGATTTGCATTCACTTCCATGACAAATGAAAGCATGAAAGTTCATTCTGGGGAAATATACCACCTTTATATTTCACCTATTGATGAAAAATGAGCGCAAGAGTATTGAATGATAAAGCAAAGAATAACAACTCGATGAATTTGGATATTTTAGAACTGAATTATGATGGCATGCCATTGCATAAGAAAAAAAAATATTAATAGATCTGAAATAATATAATTTGGAATTTCGGAAAATTTGGAATATGGTAATAAATTCTGAAATACATCTATTTCAGGGGTCCCATATGAACAAACTGCTCATTTTAAAAAAATCGAGGAAAATAAAACGGTTTGTGTATGGAAGCCTGACACCGTGATGGAATATGAAATGAAAAAGAGTCACACAATAACTAGACATTCAACTTACGTTTCCGATGTTGTTTTTCTTGTTGTTCTGTGTGGGACTCCTCAGGTTGTGATAGTCCACGTTCATATTCGGAATTCCGTTACATGGTTCGATTTTCACAACGCTTTTTCTCGATTCATCGAAGCTGGTTCCTTTTATCCGCACGCTCGACCATTTGATCGGAAAGTTCAACAAAGTGGCCGCCGATTGGTTCCTACCGATTTCGTATTTTAAGCTACCACCGATGTTTCGGCTTTTCACACCAAATACTTCAGATTCGGGCGATTTGCTGTCGCTCGTATTTCTGCTCTCGGACTTGCTGCTTTTACTGCCGGTACTTCTCTTGGAATACTTTTTCTTCCGGAATGCCTCTGGTGTCGAAGTTGGGGAAGTTATTATTAGAGGTATGTCTGTTGGTAGAGTCAAATTATCGCCCATATCTCAATTGGACTGGTTTTTTCGTTTCGACGATCTTTTTTTTTGTACATTTATGGGTTTCGTTTACTTGGCACTCTGTTTTTTGATGACTCGAAGGGTTGTTTGTTTATTTTGAGCGAAATTTGGTTTTTGAAGACCGATATGTATTCATAGGACATGTATTTTTATTACAGATGAATTACTAGAAGTTGGAGAAATCTAGTAAGTTCATATTCTTCACAAACATTGGATACCGAATTGTACAGAAATAATACCTTGTGATATTTTCGAAAGACACCAAATAATCATAATGATTCAATCATAATCTTTAGGAACTATGCTCATTTCTCATCAAGGTTGAGAAGTGAAGGATTCATTAATTTGTATACACCAAAGTTTTTATTCAAAACAATCTAACTCTGACCCGATGATATATATTATCTTGGTATCGGATACGTAGAGATAAAAATGGGTAAGCACTAAGTCCATTGATAACTACCGTCAAATGAGGTGACTTCGAACAATGGGTCGTCATCCCCTTCAATCGCATTTCATTCGGAAACTGTTCATCCACATGATTAGTGACCAACGCAAGATTATTCTCGTTGGTTTGCTTTCAGCCTTGGCGTAAGTTGTTATGCTGCTCTAGTGATTTTCAGTGATATTATAACGTCTTTGGAAAAAATAATATTCTACAAGTTTTGGAAAAAGTTTCTGTGATATTTTCCTGCTTTTCGCCCACAGAATAGAAAAGTATCATGCTTTAGTAATACACGCATAGAAAAAATATTTACTTTTAGATGTGTCCAATTTTTTATACAGGGGGATTTCGGTGATTGATTAAGACATGGCAAGAAATTATCGAAACCAGCTGAATGGGCGTAAATATCAGAATTACACACCCGAATCGTTATAGAAAGAAGTTTGAATTGGTTAAGAGAGGAACTGAGGAGCAGACATTTCTGAATGAAGCTGGATTCCACACTGATATTTTGTATAAGTTGTAGGTATGCGTCGAAATATTCAATCAATATGTTTTCTTCAATCTTCCCAGTATTGACTTGGAATAATTTAAAATTTGTCAAAGTGTGCCCTAGGTACATTATTTCAGATCTGTGCATAATTCAAAATTGATATCAACGAATTAGATTTTAGTTCAAACTATGTTCATAGGTTTTGATATTTTCAAGTTCCTAGTTCGATATCCAGTTTCAACTTTATAGAGTTACTCATTGGAATAAGCTTATTTTCGTGTTGATTCGGACGTTATTTACCAAAAATAACTTGCTGCAAAGTACTGTTCATATCCTTATCAATAAAAGATATTTCTCTGTTTTCAAATGTTTCAATACATCGAGTACACTTCAATCTATTGGGAAATACTTTTCAAAATCATAATTTTGTCCGAAGTGATACGCGACTGTCTTTCATTCTAGACCGTTTCAAATGTCCGAATTCACCCCACCTATGCTGGTCAATTTGGACAGGCTTCCACCACGAAAAAAAAATACCTGACAAAACTTCGAAGAGAAGTGAAAAGGCGACATTCGTGGAATATTCTGAAGTTACTTCAGCGGAAAATTCAATTCGATTTTTCAAATTCGAAATTTGTCCGAAGTCATCTCCAACAATTCTCAGACGTGAAAGGTAATCGGTTTATCAGCTATTTTGTCAACTATGATGAACCTATCTCTTTATCATCTTTGTGTCCATCTTCAAAGATATGGTACTGGTTGGTAGAAATATTTCCTTCATCTGAATTTTTCATCATAAAACAACTGGGATACGATTGGTACGTCAAAAGCATGCATTTTAATTCGAATGCAAACATGTATTGACTTTCGGGTACGATTATAAAATCTTTAGTAACGAAACTAGTTCGGAAAATACTGTTTTCTGAACGGTTAGAAGACAGTCCTGATATTCTGCGAGTTCAAAAAACTGTTTTCGAACGTGTTGCGTACACAATATTTTCGACAATCAATAATACACATTTCCTCATTTTATTTCATTGTAGAACACAATTTCTAACGTTTCAATCCTAATTTGCATCTAATATTTAAATTCGAACAACTACTGGCTACTTACTTACTACTACTTTTATTTATATTGATATATATTGGGCATTCTGGTTCAGTTCAATTTAATTATCGAATGAACAACACGAATATACTCGCATTTTCGAATTTGAAGACCTTGGCGAAATATTTAATTCTAAGTTAACGATTTGAAACACATTGAGGATACCATCTTGAGTGCCACCAGGTCATTGGGGATTTCTGATAACGAACTGCAAAGAATTCACGAATACTGTAGCCCAGGGTGGAATCTCAATCACTTGACATTCATCTCAAATATTGAAAGTATTTGAAAAAAAAATACTTCTACCTAAAAAGCAAGGACTCTATCCTGAACGGGGATAAAACTCTCTGTGCTCTTTGAGAAAGCACCATGAAAAAGGCAACTTGATTTCTGTGTATAAAATTGTCAACAACTTGATACACTCATCAACCTTACTATCCTCTCTAAACATTAATGTTCCACGCGTGACATATTTATCTCGGCTACTTTTCAATGTTGGGATTCCACACATTTATTTTCACTGTGCCATCTCGACAAAGTGTCGAAGTTATAATAACTTAAGCAATGAAGATATTTTTTACGATCCTATCACAAATCAAACACACAATAAATCCCTTATTGCCCAACTTATGGTATAGATACAGTTTTATGTTCACCTCTGCTCTGCTATTCGAATTTTCTTTGAATTCCTATTTCTATTTTCGCCATTTTATCGACCATGTTTTTGTTTTCGGTGAAATCAGACCATTCGTAATCATCACATCAGAATTGCTGAATAATTTTCGGATATCCGACTTCAGTTGTATCTGAGGTTGGACAAATGATAATTTAACTGGATTTTTCGTCGACCTAAATACCATGCCTTCTAAAGAGTTCGACACTTTGAATTTTATTTGACTGGCTAATCGAGGCCCTCAACTTTCCCAACGGGTACAAAATTTTATGAATAGAAAAATTGCAATAGTGATTCACCTAGTCAATTGGTTTATAGAGTTAAAAAAAAACAAAAAAACCTTTCCGGCTCTTGTCGTAAATACACTTTTTTCTACTCCCACACGTGAATTTCGTCATTTATCCTTAGTTCACTAAACGGATAACTAGGCGATTCCAGTAACTGGATGGATATGATTTCATATCCACATAATTTAGGATATAAATTCCACCAATCACAGAGAACAAAATACTTGAATAACAGGGACAAACACGAAAGCTAATTTGTTTCATTCAAGCATAAATAAATATATATATTTTCGAAATGGTTTCTGGTTTATTGACTCAAGTTTGAATTGTCACAATTGATGTTTTTTTCTTGTAGAATTGAATAGGACTCACGTCTACTTTTAAAGCCAATAATAAACTGAAATTATACAGTCAAATAAGTGTCCAAGCTGGTTAAGAGTTCGAGTGCCACCAAAATCGACTTTTTTGCCTTTTTTTTATTTGACATTACTAATTCAATTTGTAGCGTTCAGTATTGAATTTGATGAAGTTTTTCTCCTTTGAGTTTTTCATAAATATCGGAAAAATGCTCTCTATCTAAAAGTGATTGTCAATATGATTCTCGAAAGAAAGTTATGAAATATTTAGCTGGTCAAAGAAAGAATCAACTGTACAACTCGAATGGATCTACGCCATATCCACTCTTGTTGTACAAACTACTGTGCTGTTATTGCGATTTCCAGTCCAGTCCGTCAGAAGAATTACGCCCCCTTGATCAGCACAAGATTATCCTACAGATGCAGGGGACCGACAAACACAGAGCATCCGGCTCTTTGTGACACATAATACTCTGAGGTAGGCTTTGGGATGATGATATTAGCGCTGCTACTGAGTTCTTTATACCGTCAAAAAAAGATCTATCTGACTTTGTGGAAAACGAATATTTTTGTCGGAACTCAAGAAGGATCTATGTAGGACACGTGAAGCAACAATGCGATTTACTGAAGGCATCATTTGATTTACCGAAAGCATCATTTGCTTCTCGCCGAAAACAAATGTTCATCTTGGAATATGAATGTATCTTCGTGATACTGTGTTCTGGTTACCTACACTTCAACTTTTCATAAATTATTTGCATTGAAGGAAATAATCTTAATAATTCGACCACTTCGTCGTTCCGGTTTCAAAGTATGTTCGTATATTGACCATTAAATTTTTTATAGTTACTTTGGAATTTATAACCTTTTTTTAGGAAGACTCATGTATCTGCTTACTAATGTATACTAGGTAATTATTTTTATATTTCTATATAATACATGCCATCCCCTGGGTTGAGTTGTGAAACAGCCTCGGCTGAACTTCGCCCTTTCATTGATTTTTGTGTCTACTTCTTTTTTTTTTTATTAAAAATGTAGATTATGTCGATGGAAAAAGTCCATTTATTATTATTATATCAGGAAGACGTCGCCAGGTAGCTGGTATTGTTCTCAGTATACGGTTGAAACGATTTCTTTGGGGAAAATGAAATAAAGTTGATTTGACTAGCCGGTACTCGATGAAAATCCATATTTAATAAAAAGTATCCTGTACGATTCTCACTAAAAATGGGTTCACAACGCCCCGACAGATTCCGCTATACAAGAGCAGGACTTTCTATGCGACATAAAATATATTTTCTCCAATGCTTCCTTCAACAATGAGACTCAATGAAAATATTTAAATATTTCATTTTGGTTCGATAACAAATTTTGTCACATTCAAAGTTAACAACCGATGATTATAATTGAAATGACTTCCACGAAAAAAATCAAGAAAGAATGATTTCTCATGATGGATGACATATTTAGACTTTTTGCGTTTATTCCTTCAAATCAAGACGTAGTTTCATCATTTCAAAAATTTTTCTTGGAATATCAGGGTTATACGGATAAGACAAAAGTTATTCAACTGTCACCATTTGCAATAGATACTTAGTAGAAAAGTTCACTTGGTCATGACGATGATTCAAAAATGTTGTTTTTCAGTTCCAACACTAATTTCGAAGTAAAGTTTTTATTGAAGTAATTCAAATCAGATTTTTTTTTCTACAATAATCGTACCCAAACAACCCTTTATTTTTCAAGATTACTCCTAATGAGTTACTGTTTTTAAAGATTCGTCAAAAAATAATTATTGAGATTTTCTCTGTTCCGTACTTTTTTGGAGGATATGGATACCTAGATCTTTCACCTAGACTATCGATTGTCCGATTGCATTTCTTCCGTTTCTATGAAGTCTGAATAATATTCCAATGGGTTCGAGGTAAACTTGTTAGGGCCGAATAACTCGAGAGTTTTCAACACAGGTAGAAGCTATCTAGGCAACCAGTTGAAGATATATTTTGTAAAAGAACGCGATTTCTGGGGGACGAGCGTAGTGAGATCCTGCAAAGTAGCGTGAGTTGAACAAAATTATTATTTTTAAGTGTTGCGTACAAGATCTTTCGTAATGCCGGGAGGAAATATTATTTTATCAATTTCAAAGGGTGAAATTATCTACTCAACAAAGGTTTCCAAATATCAAGTTCTTTCATATCGCTTGCCATTTCAACGGGTTCGTTCGCTGAGAAAAAAATACGAAACAGACAACAGAAAACGCTTTAAATGACACAAGTATTTCTTCCGAAGAGTTGGTATTTATAATCTATGATAAACGCTTATGGAAACTGTGAAATGTGAGGAGAATAATATATGCTTGTCTATTCATAAAGAAAATGAATGAATGAATGAATTTTCAACGTGTGCAAGTAATCGGTGTTTACAAAGGAAGTCATCTGAGATTGCAGAAACAACGAATATTCCCACCTAATAACTATTCATGAAGGTAATTCGAAGGATAACCAAGAACTGACAAGGTAAAGACTATAGCGAAAGAGGCTTTCCTGTGATATCTTGAAATGTTATTAATTTGAGAATGCAATGATTATTTAGAGTGTTTGTAGAAAGACAGGTGTTTCAAGGTATTATAGAAAAAAAAACATAATATTAATATATCATGCCAAATACTAATAAATGAAGGAGAAACGGGGGCCCCCCCCCCCCTTCCCCCCCCCTCCCCCCCCCTCCCCCCCCCCCTCCTTTTCTTTTCCCCCCCCCCCCCCCTTTTTTTCCTTTTTTTCCCCCCCCCCCCCCCCCCCGCCCCCGCCCCCCTGTGTTCACAATCATCATAAAATGTTGTTAATAAACAGGAAATGTTACAGAAGCTTCAGTTCTATGGAACTATCACTCACACGTAATTTCAATTTTTGATGATATAAATTCAAATATTAATAGCAAATCAGGTGATCTACGTAAACGTAAGCGTAATTACTTATACACCTATACAAGTATATACAAATACTCATGATACTATAATTAACGTAATATAATGAATAACAATGAAAAAGGCTTGACCTTTCATTGTTTCGGTTAGAGAATATAAGATGGACTGACAAAGTTGACTGATTGACTGAACTAGTTGGGTGAAATTTGATGTAACTTTGATGGTTGATGTTGGAAATTAGAACTATTGAAGCAATCACTCTGCATTATTGACATAGTGCAAGCGCTGCGAAACATTCCGTTTGAAAAAACCGATGACCTCATTCTGATTGATGATTTGAGTTAAGAAAGACTTGATTAATGATATTGTGGAGGTTGCCGGACGGAATTATGGTCCAGTTTTTTTTTTCGGTCCTATAATAGTTTTCGCTTCCATCGCTGTAGCTGCGAAAAAAAATTGTTATTGACTATTAACACCTGGTTAAGGTGAGGTATGGAGAAAAACGGTATGATCTAATTCAATACAAATTTAATAATAAAAGTGGTTTACCTATTAATAAGTAGTGAAAAATTCATTCAGGTAAGTTTTGACAATTATTGCCGATGCATTTGCAAAGGAAAATACAATTGATTTCGCTTTTTCTACGAGTGCAAAACATTGTCAGGCATTCAGCATTATATTTGCAAAGCCTGATCAAAGAATTTGTCATAGGTGGTTTTGCCATTTGCACCGGGTACAACTTTCCATCTCGTCTTTCATAACCGAATTGGAATAAGTTCGGAGGCCCATGTATTGCAGCCCTTAAGCAATGTAAATACAAAACATCAAAAGTTCTAATAATTTCAATTCATTCGAATTGAATCCCAGCTTGAGAGATATTTATTGGCTGATCCTTCAAACCAAATCCCTCAAAAACTACTATTCGATAGCTCATGCTAAAAGTGGATGTTGAGTACGAAAACATCGGAATCTTCACAATTTATAAAAACTTGTTCAATTCCTTCACGAACAGCAACAAAAATATGGCTGAAAATCCTTCAATCTGCTTCTGGAGAGATGAATGAACATATTTCGACGGAAAAAGGTTTCGTTTCCTTTTTAAATATTAATGAATAGTTCATTAATAATGTTATGAAATTTTCTAGCGCGGGCCTTGTCGCTCGTAAACGCAAAATAATATGAATCTTACAATTCAGAAGACCTATTACCTTGGAGCTTGAAGATTTTTTGGAGTCTTTATATCCACCTGTAATGGCCAGCTGGGATTTTGGTTGAAGGACTTGCTATAAATATTTGTAGTCAGTTTCAGTTAGTTTCGGTTTAGCAGTGTCTGAGGTGTTCTTTTTTTTTAATGATTTATTCAACGTCGCCTTTTTTTCCCTACCAAGGCCAATCATCGACTCCGGTGACCACATTTCCCCCAACCGGAAATTTTGCCGAACACTCTGGTATTCCAACCAGAGGTAGGGATCCTTTACGAGTCCAACAACCATGGACTCAGGACCGCCGGCTTTACGACTTCTCCGAAGGACAGCAATTCCTCAATATATCTTGTGTTCATTGATATATTGCCTGCGAGCTATGATTTTATACTTTGCTGCAGTTTTATGAGCTTTCGACGCGGTCTTTCCCTGCTGCTTAGCTTCAGATATCGAATGGCCAGTCAACATGGAGACCTAGGCCATGCCCGTGAGGTATTCTTTTCATCATTCTTTTGTTGATTAACTATCATGATTGTAACGTGCATAGAATTTTTGCCACTTAATGTTCCCTCGAAAGTCATTGTCACAGTGTCTAAGATTGTTCAACAGTATTGAATATGTTTCGATTTAGTTAGGTAGGTGGTGAATGAATTCGGCTAGAGCTGTATGTTGCGGTGTCTTTCTGTTCGTTTCACTAATATATATCACTAAACACCGCTAATGCTTCATGGAGTGTATTGCCTGACAATTTTAGATTTTGATTGCTGAATGAGGCTTGTATGAAAGTCTTCCATTTCGGCGTGAATGTGCATTTCTTCGCGGCATCTTCTATAAGAATTTCATCACACAACTTTTTCTCTGGTATAAGTTCAGTAGTGGATGATTCCTTCCGTAATTCCTTAGCACACATGACGATTTTGCTACAGTCTAGCCGACGTACACGTTCAGCTATTTCCTCAATGGACTTTCTGCCATGAAAACCAAAGAAGATTGCTTCCTCTCAGTAAGATATGAGAATGAAACCTTGTCACCAAATTTATCGATCAGCATCACTTTGAGATCACGATTAGAACTACATCCTCTACTTCACCGAGTAAAGTCATGCGTTGAGCCGAGTATGTCAATTCAAAAGCGGTCGTCGAAACACCGTCTTTTATATCCGCCATTGATTTTTCAAAAGCAGCCAGTAACTGTTTTTGTGATATTTGTTGTTGGTCGACCTCTTTCGTTACTAGAAGATATTGGCAATGAAACGTAATTTCTTCAACACGACGTATGATATTGGAAGTTTCTGCTAACAAATCTTCCGGTGTTTTGTATAACAAATTTTTGTGAAAATTTCATAGTATTATCAACGCATTGAAAAACAGCAAAGCTGCTGAAATCTCAGTTAAAAGATGACTTTTTTATTATGGTTTTCGTCGTATACCACAAATGGAACATCATGAGTCACTCGACGAATCGCTGTTGCTTCTTTTTGATTTGCAGGTCAGTTGATGATCCAGCTACGCCCTGTGTTGTTGATGAAGCTCTTTCTTCCAGCTCCCTATGTAGTGACGACGACGAATTTTTTCTTCGCTGATATAGCTGGCCATGCAACTTTTATACCACGAGAAGTGTTCTTCATCAGCATCCGGATCAAACAACTTCTCAAATTTGTCTGAAATTTCGTCTTTGCGTCGTCTTGCTGCATTTGAATAGTTTCTTTCGGTTCATTCACCAGTTCAGCATGATTTTTCGTTCGCCTTTTTTATTAATCTAATAATTGTAGCGATATTTATTCACTTTAAAGAAAGTTATCACAGAATTCGAAGCACTGCTATTTGAAGTATTGGAAAATGTATCTGTTATAATAATGGATGAAGTTCAGCTATAACTGAAGTCACAAAAACTGTTGAGAAAAGCGCGGCCCGCTTCAAAACTCGAGAGAAGGTATGTGACGCTGGGAAGGAGATTTATAATAAAACTGACAACGGGCTTCTCTGTCAACTTTCAGTTCCAGGTTTGGAAGGATCTTGCAAAAACATTTCAGTCGAGAAATAGCGGTCAATGGTTTTTGCATTCGATACAACATTTTTTTTCAACAACTACAGTGATGGAATCGAAAACTCCTATTATAGGGCCGAAAAAAAAAACTGGACCATAATTCCGTCCGGCAACCTCCAGATTATTATTCATCAAGTCTTCCTCAACTCAAATCATCAATCAGAATGAGGTCATCGGTTTTTTCAAACGGAATGTTTCGCAGCGCCCGCTCTAACAACTTAATGTTACAAAATGGCTCATTTGCAAAAATATCGGAGAAATCACGCATATGCCTGGTATATAAATCCGGTACAATGAATTATACAAAAAATGACAGATCGATTGCCTTGATATCACTTCTTCTGAAAGATATTGAAATCCTACTATAGAACATAATTTATGATCATATTGGTAATTCACTCTTCAAATACCAACAAAGCTTTGTGAATTCACGTAATGCCACATCCACCTCTGCACTTTCAAGCAATGTATTTCGTGTCTTGAGACCGGTCATATCTGTCAGATGAAAATAACCAATTAAGGGCCAGTTTTTCAATAAAAGGATAAATGAGTTATCTGTCAGATAGATGAAAGAAATGAAAGGGTGCGCGTGAGTAATGTTGGAAGTGATAAGGAAGGAAACTGTTGGTTATTTTTATCTGATAGATATCTTGCATTGAAAAATAGGTCCTGAATAACATCCTTATCACTGCCAATTATTACTCACGCGTACCCTCTCTTCTCCTCCATCAATCTGACAGATAACTCATTTATACTCCTATCGAAAAACTGGCCCTTATTTTCGAAAAAACAGTGAATGTGGTATATACTGATTTCAGTAAAGCCTTCGATGAGGTGTCGCATCACCGGCTTCTGAGAAAAATAATCCAGTTTGGAATTCGTTCTCAGATAGGACATTCTTTGTTGAATATGGAATAAGGAACTTAGTACTCAATCATTCGAACTCATAAGTTCATCCGGAGTACCCTGAGGCTCCAATTTAGGTCCGCTTATATTTTCATTATTTATTAATGATATAAAAAGTATGAAATCAGTAACTATTGAGAAGATTTCACAGAAGGATCTCAATTCATTAATGAGCTGGTGACTAACCAACGAACTCTCGTTGGATATAAATGAATGCAAAATTATGACATATACTAGAAAAAATTACCCAATGTATTTTAACCATATTATAAATGACATAATACTAGCTGGAGTGTAAAAATGTGAAGACTTGGGTGTTTTTTTTGATACCAAATTGACATCTTCCACACACATTGAAGATATGACGGCAACTTCAACAAAAGTTGTAGGTGTTGTCACTTGGAATTGTAAGGAATTCAATTCGTTCTCTCTACTCTTTATCAATGGGTAGTGAATTTGAATATTGTAGTCAAGTTTAGAATCCTCATTAAGTCAAGTATAATAATATTTTGGAGACGACTAATGGATCAATTGCTGCATCCTGTATAAAATGATTCTGGTTTTCCCGCCGGTCGGTGAAATAGCCGGTTGGTGAAATAGCCTGTCGGTTGTGTGCAAGAAGCCTTCTGGGCACATATCTCTAGGTTTCATTTAGACAATGAGCCATTTCCTCAACAACAAATATTTTGTATTCGAATAGTCAATGTGACTGATTCATCATCTTGGATTCCCGAATGATTAACAAATTGATGTCTGCCAGTGTCAGGCTTCCATATTCAATTCTCTTTGCATATCCAGTCTGCCACTTCAGTAACAAGTCGAGTCATTTTGAAATATCGATCATCAGAATTTGAGATGAGTTTTCAATTGAAACGTGATAACGAAGTTGTGAAAAATGTCTGAAGAGGATCGGAAATAGGAAAGAATGAATTCAAATTTTTTTCAATAGTGGTTAGAAGTACAGAATTGAATCCTGATATGATTTCCATATATTTTGTCGATTTCTTATGACTTGGCATTCGTATTTCTGCAACATCTAGATACTGCTTCAAATATGCAAAGTACGATTGGGATTCATCCCATTTCTGCGGAATACTCGTTCAGAACTGGGTTGGACAGAATAAAATTATGAACTTTTGCACATTTTTCAATTGAATTATTTATGTCTTCTGCTCAATAATGAAAAATATGATGGATAGAGGTTCATGACTCGAAATTGTTTATAATTTATGTGTCCTCGAAACCATCGACAGAATAGATTTATAGTGAAGAATGCTGAGGTTTATTCAAGCAGGTTTTCCAGTTTTCTGAAGACGGATAACTGGATATCAGTTTTCTTCGAGATCCTAGCTTCGAAAGAATACGAATATAAAGTGGAAAGATCGGAGATCCCCGAATGACACTATCCACATTAGCCGTCCCTTGCTCGAGATAGGTGCACACAAAAGACTGTTTGAAAAAATAACATAGATCGAACAGATGAGGCTTTTTCCAAAGCCTGTTACCAACAGAATGGCTCTACTGTGTTATGTATTGCCTAGGAAAATCCAAATTGAATACTATTCTATATTCTCTTCCTTGGCCACACGAATACATTGCTTTTTATAGTGTGAGAACGATAGTCCACCTTTATATATCACCGGAGATTGATTCGATACTAACAATGAAACAGAGTTGTGAAGAAGTAAACTCGATATTGATTTATACGTCAGAGACAGATAGCCAAAACAGAAACGGGAAAAAAGGGTTCCTCAATTCCAATTTCACGATAGCTCGATTTTCTGACAGAAATGAAACCTGATTAATGAGCTAGTAATGAGCAATATATTCGTCGAAGCGAGTGAATAAGAGAAATTTGTTCTTCTGTAATTGATTAAATGGATTGGTTCATTAATACTTAATCAGGTTCTGGAACATCAGACGGCACGTTGACGCTTTGTTGAGTATTGAGGCAACATACTTCACAGAAAAGGAATTTTTTGATATCCAGCTCAACTGATTCTTGTGGTTAGAATGTTTCTGGTGATGATGAATAATTAAATGAAGTAGGTAGCCTTCCCAAAAGCGTTCTTGAAATTGAAGACTGAAGAATTTAGATGAGAATTGCCCGGATATTTCAATGTCTAGATATATCTGGGAAAATCAAATTCTGACCTGAATATTACTTTCATTTCAATCTCGTAACACAGTTTCAGCCTGTGTCCATCGATATGTAGGGGAAATTACAACTGTTGCATTTTCTATTTCAGAAACTCGTCCAACATTCACCCTAAGACATACCGTGTTCTCAACATATTATTTAGCAACCACTCGGAGAATTCAGTGTCTAACATCCCACAGGATGAGGAGGATTTATGGTTTCGAGGGGAACGAATATCCTTCAAAATCCAAAAGTGGATTGGAGGATATTTTATTTGTAGTTTATGGATTCTTAACGTATCTTTGCATTGTAGATCATTAGAAGCTGACGAGAAGTGAAGAATTTTTTCACACGTGATAGAAATTCAAAGTTCTAGGAAACACATTGATATAGAGCAGAAACAAAGTGGGCACCAGAACTGAGCCCTGTGGAACATCTGCAATTATTGAGAGAATATACAATTGAACCTTGCGCTTTATTGAGTACTTTTAGACTTTTTGTCAACTTTTCAGGTTATCTGCCCCACTGGGCAATCTCAAGAAAGAAATCAAAAGACTAGTTGAAGTAGTTGATATCTGTATGATGTGATCACTAATTTCAGATGCCGCTGAGAATTCACTGGGTGTACCCTTCAACCTTTCCTGAAATTCTTTACAGAACAACAATACTTCTGTACTGAAATGACAAAGGTAAGAACTGAATAGAGTTGAAATGATCGGGATTCGTGTATATTTCTGAATTTTGGTTTGAAAATGTATACTAATCCGTATCCCACCACTCACGTGGGTCCGCACGATTCCTCCATTGCAACCATGTATGGTTTATTGTGGCTGGTGAATGGGGGTGATTCAATTAAAATCCGACCGATCACTTGTTAATCAATTGGTTGTATTTATTATTACGCAACTGTTCGAATGATGTGATAATGATCACCAAATGTGTATATGCAAATGAAACATTGTTTGATATTGCCCCACACATCTCTTTGTGACTGTATTACTGGTCATAGCTGATTACAGCTGTCTAACAGTGAATATTTCCCTCATATATGAAATGTCCCATAAGAGCAATGCAATTATCGAAAACTCACAGCGGTGATTGCTTTGTATCAAGTCACCATAACAACACATTTGAAACCGTATCGCTAGACGTCAGTAAACAACACAAATGAATGTCAGATAGACTTCAAAAATAGAAAAACATTTCCCGTTTTGGTGAGTGCTCCATACAATCTATAGAGGAAAGTATAAATGAACAAAAAATAACATTTCCTTCAGAATTTCTTTATTCGTGAAATATTCCAATGAATGACATTCGTGCATAAAAATGACCAGATAATTTTGCATTCAAGCGTGATATCTTATACAAATTGCAAGAGTTCATTTTTAGATATCACGCTTTCTTGCAAAATTATCGGTAACTTTTATGCACTCGTGCAATTATAACCGATAATTTTACAATCGAATCGTGGAATTCGCGAGGGAATGAAAAACCACAAGAATGCGATTGTAGTTGGTAAACCAATTCTGAATAAACAGTATAATATGTGAGTGAAAATGTCGAATTTCAGGTGGTCAGTCTCTTCAAAATGAGATATGATTATTCCTACAAATAATTTTTTTTTCAAATCGTACACAGAGTACACCAAATCGTACTCTGCCTCAGGTTATTTTGTTTTGCGTTTTCAAAAATCGAGTGTGGAGAAACAATATTTCCGGCTTTTTTTTTCAAGAGATAAAAACTTCATTTCTATGCTAGATGCATGGCGATGGAGAAAAAGTGTTAGGAAATGTTCATTACTATACTATGGTCGGTTGTTGTCCAAGCGAGCTAAGTGCCCGTTTGAATTGTATTGACTTTCCTCAGTGCCGATTTGCTCGGGTTGAATCCTCTGTCGAGGCAGAATTTTTTCTGGGGGGATATATGCAACAGGCAATTGTTGGTCGACTAGGTAACAATCTTGGTAGGTGAGTTCTCTTGATCAAATGTAATGTAGCTTGTATTTTTCTGGGTTGAGATATCAAATGTGTTACCGGAAAATCAACAAACGAAGCTATGAACTATTCTAGTAACCCGTTTATGTGACAAACGTATCCCAGGGCACTGATTCATACTGGTCTGGAATTATACATTGTATATGTAATACGATGGATCGAAAAATATATTTTCATGGAATAGTTGAGAAAGTAATTGGGAAATTCAATTACAAACCTAATCGGGCGTGACATCCAGAGAGTTTTCAACAAACTGACGTAATCGTTTAGACACACAACAGTGGAAATCCCTGTAAGAAGTGCGGGAGAGCATTTCACTCGAAACAATTGAAACCCGTATTGTGTCAGGGGATGAACTAGCTTCTGGTTTGAGTTGTATTTTCTTCTCACATTCTCACGTCATGTATTATTCATTCAAAGGTTTGTGTTCATTATACTAAACGGAGCGAATATCACGAATAGATTATATTCATTTGAATTCAGCTCAAAGAGTTCGTCGACATTGAATATATTGCAGAAGTATGTTTCTGATGAAGAGAACACTACTCCATTCATTTTGTACTTTGATTCAATATTCTGTATAGTATTTCCGAAAGCAGTATGTGACCCTAGCAACCTGGAGAGGAGGATTTGTAAAGATCAACACATTTTTGCATTTTTTCATGTCGAATAACTTATCATTCCATAGCCCATCCTCAACAAGGTTGGTGTGGTGTACATCTATTCGGTTCTCGGTAGTAAAGTTTTGGTCATGTCAGCTTGTTACGTGGGTGACCGGAATTCGATTCCCCACCTTGGAACCACCGTGCTGGAATTCATTTGTTGAAAGATGAGGCTTCGTTAATCAATTGCTCGCACAAATTTTGACTTCTGGGGGTTGACAATGATAACAATTAGCTGGTTAACGAAGAAAACCACTTCAAGCCCATTCCACCCAAATGGTTCAAATGCAGACCTTGCTGACATGCTTCGAGGATACTGGAAAGGAATGAATGTGACACCTAAAATGACAGAGATCGAAGGTTGCTTTGAAGGATTCATCTATCACTTACTATTGACTCAAAAGATACCAGTCCTATCACATTTTCTAAGAATTGACCATCTGCAAGAAAAGCGATACCGACTCCTATTACTGCTTGCAAAGGAGGGTGCTGCAAGCAGCTTCATCGGACCAGGACCTGTCATTGGCATCGCCTTGGGCTTTGCCAAACAAACATTGGATACCTGGATGGCAAGAAGATTTATGGAAATCTGGCAAAATCTTCCAAGATTGGCTCATTCCAAGTCGTTTATTCACCCTTCGAAGTCGGAAACCAAACAGTTGTTGGACTACAGTAGGGACGAATTACGATGTATAACTGGCCTTCTCACAGGTCACTGATATTTTGAATCATCATATGCAGAGAATCGGACTGTCAGAAGACAGCTTGTGTCGTCTCTGTCTGGAAAATGATGAAACAGCAGAGCACATAATTTGTGCCTGCCCCGCTGCGGACCGAATCAGGTTTTCAGAGTTTGGCAAGGCTCCACTCTTACCATCTGACCTGAAAGATCACTCACCATACAAACTAATCGGCTTCGTTAAGAAGCTGGGTTTATTTGGTCGAGTTTGAATAGATGTGAGCCACAATTAACCCTTGTTGGTTGCAGTGGAGGGCCGAACAGACCCACTCACTTCTGACCTACCCTAATCTAACCTACTATTGCTGGAGAATCAATTCGCCGACTCTCAACCTCTCCCATCAAAAACTATTTGAATATTGGACGACGAAAAGAAAGTGAATGTATGGTCCAAGTCAATTTTTTTCTCTATCAGTTGAATGAGAGTCAGAAAAAATGAGAGAAATCTACGTCACGGAAGGACGGGCCCAGATAATAGAATAGAAATGAATTCGACCAGAAACCTAGCAGCTGATAAGCCAGTAAATATTTAGGATCAGATGGATGTTCGCATAATTTCAAGAATAATTGTACTGGATATGAAATGATATATGATAATCGATATGAGTTCTTCATAGACTATCTCATTCTATTAGTTCCTAATTATTCTCTACCGAAGATTCATGGTGAAGAGAGATGTGATCAGTCGTCTAAGAAATGAATCCACCCAATATAGCAAAAACGGTTTGAAATTCGAGAATCTCCCTTCAACATGGACCAATGGGATTATAGAGGATTCTGGTTAAGTCATTCACAAAATTAGAAACATCTAGTTGGGGAGGGACCACATTTAAGTACCATTCGATGTAGGTCATTGCTTATTTTCATGAAGCTGATTCCAATCATTCTGGAGTATTTGGGGAAACTTCTCTGATCGAGTAGGTTCCCAAAAAGCGTTGTTGAAGAATGTGTGCATTGAACAAAATTCACATCGGAACAAATGGCTCTTGATAGTTGAAACTTTCTTCTTTGGGAAACAGTCTTTTGTGGAATAATTTTGCTAAGTCGAACTCTCCATAGTATTTCCCATTTATTTCCCCACCATGTTTCAAATTTTTGAGGAGCATCAGTTTGTGATTCGATTGACTCGCAAAATCGACGAACCCTTCATACCGGGAGAGAGAATTTTTTCTGCAGATCGCAGTCCTGATGAATAAAAAAAAATTCCGAAGTTTATTGGCAAAATGACAAAACACAATTATACCATCAGAAATATACTGGTGAACAAACAAAATAAATTGAATAAAATATATGATGATGAGTGATATGAAATAAAAAAACTAACTGAACTTGAGTAGACTTGAAGTAGAAAGGTTGCTGAAAATTTCAATACCGGTCACAGTTGATCGCAGCAGCGATATTGTTCAAAGCATCAGCGATTTCCTTCAATACGATTTTTTTTGTTTTGGTGTGACCCGTTTTTTTCCTCTCAACTCTAGAATAATAGTTTCACGAATGATGACTGATGTATTCCTAATAATTCACTTGGGACTGAAGCAGAAACATCTTTTATCCCAGGTTGTTTTTCTTCCAGCTGAATCCCTCGCATCAGGGTCACTTTCTACCAATTCATCATGTTCTAATTATAAAACTCAGATTTTCTGATCTGAACGATTTAGTAATAAATTACCACATTGTTCTTCAGTTACATCTGATGACTGATCTGATAGAGTGATCCCCCGTTCAACAATTTGTAGCAGTCCTGTTATCATCAATCCCCATTGCTTTTTCGGTGTTTTTCAAGGATTCTGCATCATGTATCCTTCGCGCCACACTAACCTTCCATTCCACGAAGCTCGGAAAAGTCTGAAAGTCATGTCATACCCACTTTTTTCGTTGTTCTGAGTTTCTTACTGAACCGTCTCCTGACTTGTTCAATTTTGTGTGAGTTCTTTCCACGAAATATTGATTTTTCTGGTTGAATTGTTTCAGCTCGGAATTCTTCCTGGTCTCTCAAGAAGTCTGTAGATTTGATATCGTTTTTGAGGTGAATGCATTGCACGCCGTTTCCTTAAAATTTTCTATTTTTGATAACATGATGTATGATCAAGGTTAAAAATAAAGTAATTCTTCTTCTGATCCCCCGTAGTTTGTATCAAGACGACAGATATAAGATATTGTGAACTTCCGAGTCTGGCCAAATGCACCTTGGAGAAAGCGAAGTCGAAAACACTAGAGAGAGAGAGAGAGTCCCAGAGTCTATTATTCATTATCAATGTGGTTACGATATTAGAAAATTGTAGTTTATTGTTGAGTAGTTGTTTTGTTATTCTAAAAAATTGCTCAATTGCCAATATTATTAGGATAACAATGTTCACCGTGATAAGGCTGTTATCAATATGATATAATGAACCCGCAATATATAGAAAGTTTGCATCCCGAACAGAATTGCTGCGGACAACACTCTATTCAACTAATAATCGATTCAAGGCGTTATAGGTGCTTTTCATCCACTACAACCCTGAAACCCATATATGTGTCTATAGAAATAGCGGGATTCACATGCAATTCAATAAAATACTCAAGCTATAACCTGAACATCAACACTGTCGTCAACAAATTCATTCACAACCAGGTGCACACAGTTTGAGCTGAAATGTGACACACATCCGCAGCCCCGGAGAAATATAGCGGCAGTCATTGTTACGAATGGCGACGGATCTTGACGTCAACAGATTGGAGAAATCGGGTGGAAAACATGATTTGTCAACAAGCCGAGTCCGTACGTGTATGGAACATCAATAGAACGATAAAAAAAAGCGGTATCATTTTATGCATGCCCTGCGTGAATTTAACACAGAAACATTAGGGCAAGTGAAAAATTATACAGAACTGGAGGACAAAACAGTTGGCAGAAACATTAGGGTAAATGATAAAGTATACAGGAAAACTGAAGAAAACAACTCTAGTGAATAAGTTGGTCAATTTAAACCTGGAGTCGAGCAACGATGACGATAGTTGATATTCGATGAATATCAAATGGAATTCATATTAATTAATTCTACTTCGGATGATACCTATAACCATTCAGATTATACGACTGATAAGAATTCAACATCGTATTTCAGATCTCGTCTTTGTTCGAAAAATTCCAAATTTCAAGTTATTCATTGGATGTAGGTACATTTTCAACAACTATGCAATTGATGTTGGTGTATGAAAGTTCTAAAACCACATAACTTCAGACGTATTGGAGCCGTACACCTATACCAATAAATTTTAGGTCTCTTCCATGACCATCTGAGTATGTACAATTCAAAACATTAGAGATGCTTGCCAGATCATTAATTTCATTTCATCATCATTTTAGCACCACACCATCTGAACGGGCAGGAAGCAGAGGGATCCTGATCGAGTGATTCCGTTCGAACGATGGAAATGTAAAGAGTTTTATCAGTTGTCAGCCCAATTGTGAGAGGAATATTCATATACCAGTTATCTGAAGGCGAAACAGGCAATCGAAGTTAGTATAGTTCAACCGAATAGTTCAACATTCTGTACACGGATGATTACGCGAAAGTATATTTACATACCCTCCCATATGAGGGCACCAGAGTGCTGGATTCTGTGAGCCTGTGTGGCTAATAGTAACGCTACAAAATCTCACTGATTCTGGCACCTCCGCGTATATGCTATGCCTTACCATACGACGACACCAGGGTCATGATTTTTGTGAATCTTTGTGGCCAATAATTGGGCTGCAACAGCTCATTGATTGAGGTACCTAGGCGAATTATTCAACTCATTTTAACATTCAGGCAGCCAGAGCAAACTTATATAACCACGGTCATGTTATAATTCTACGACCAAATAACTATCAAAAGATTTTACAACATTCGAAATAAACATTCTTATCTGACTCTGAAAATACGAAAGTTGAGGGGTGGTGACGTTTACAACCAACAACCCTGTATATACATTGTGAGTTGAATAACAGATTGTAACTTGTTTTAGTATTCATTGATTGATCACAGGAAAATATCATTATTATTCTATCGGCTCAGAATTGATTACTATTTTGATATTAAACGAAATATCACACACACCTGAAAACATCCACTCATGAAATACCAACTAACCATTATTAGTATATTAAAACCTTCTCTTATACAATTATTTTTTCTTGCATCCATTCTGATTTCAGGCATTTCAATAATAGGTGTAGCTTAACAGTTGAGATTTCTATTACGAAGTCGACTACGTTTATATCTAAGATACTATTCAGGCAGTACGCGATCCTTCCGATTATTTTTTCCATCCAATTTCTGCATTCGTTCTCATAGTCGTAGGAAAATTTAGTTTTTATTTCCGCAGTAAAATATTCATCTCCATTGATAACTGTACTTAACACAATCTTACACGATCAACTCAATTCAAAAGGAACTCGACATTTTTTCATCCTTCCTCTATTATGACGTTATTCATGACAAAAACGTGTTTCAATCTGTCATCAGGGTCAAGACTATTGAGGCAAAAGCGCGCTGGCCTACGAAAATTTAGAGAGCTTTTGCTCTCAGCGCGATAGTGCCGTCATATGTCAGGGTGTGGAAGTATGCTACCCGGAAGGACTATTTTCTATATTCAGTTCTTCGTCCGATTGATGAATGATTACATAAAATCAATACTGAATCTATACTCACGAATTGAACACTCTGAACAACACATTCACATGACCGACGTTAAAGTGACCCTACTGCCTATTTTTTAATGAGAGTGGACTCCAAATAAAAATGATTTTACCATAAATTCCAATTTCTCGGATGTGAGCTTCCTCCAGACTCTCGGACCTGCATTAACCCATAACAATGAATATGCACGACAGTATTACAGCCTAATTAAAGTTACGGATAACTAGACCTTTAACCTACCTTGTCCCATCTACTTCGTGTATTCCAGAATACCTGTCATTGGTGAAACTTTTTTTCGCTGTTGCTCATTCGGATGAAATATCTACATACCTTCATCATTTTACTGACAGCGTATATTTGTTTGTGTGCCGTCAGGTTCGTAGAACTTTTTTTTACAACGAAAATAAATACCTACCCACCAACCTACACTCAGTGAACGCAATGCGACAATATCTAGCGCAGTTTAGAGAAAATGTCAGGTTCAAGAACCTGCAGACCACGACTAATAAACCCAGAAGCTGATATCAATTCATGAGTCACCGAACGTGAAAGCTTCGGAATATTTGTCAACATCGGATTCTGTATATTTTCCAGTGACTCATTGAAAATGAGATGTATTAGAACGATGATATCAAGAGAATTGATAATTCTCCAATAAATGATATCAGATCTAATCATACAAATTACAACTATTTATCGTTACAGTTTTTCACATAGCATGAAAAAGAATGCATCAGAGAGAGAAAGGATATGCACATTGAACAGACATTGTGTAGGACACAATGACATTTTGAACTTTATACTTCATAACTTCTTTTCTCTGCTATAGGAAGAAATGCGCTCAGATTTTATGCTTAAACTATTATATTATGCTCATCCCGCAGTCTTTTCTCTCCTATAGGGCCAGTCCATCAGTTGTAATCTCAAATATATCAATATATCAAATATATAAAATCACTACCAAATGCTGTTATAATGATTGAGACAACATTCGGAATATTGAGTTTGACCGTCCTTATAGTTTCTGCCACACAAGCTACATTCGGAAATTATCGCTCAATGTGAACGAAGGTGATTGGAAATGGTACAGTTGGATTACCATCAAATATAATTTCATACTGGGATACCTGAATTATCCCAAAGGATGGATTCAGTGATGTGATTTCCTGTTTCCGGATTCATTAAGGAGAACATATGCCTCCAGGTCGAAAGGGGATTTTGATGAAATTGGTGAAACATTTTAATCCAACAAAGAACCTTCGAAGGGGTATCTACAATGAGCTACACAGTGTCCATGAAATGTGGTCCCGTAATTTTACAGAGTGTGATTTAGGGGTGCATTGTTAGCAACACCACAATATTTTCAATTATTCTGACGAATTTGTGTTTTCTTCCGAATATGCCTCTTACTCAGAGGATGTTATGTTGTGAATTCTCTCAGCTATACAGACCCTACGATCATGAAAGGTTTCCTTTGACAACCCATTCTTCTTCAACAATACACTTCAGATCAAAATGTATGAGATTGGTCATTGGAAATGTCAATAACCAGACTGATATTGAACACACGGAATGGGCTAGTATAGGAATAAGTTGAACTGACCTTTAGATGTGAAAGTATACTACTTTTGCCCAGGTTTGCATACTATTTTGACCAGAATCATAAATGAAAAAATATTTGAGTAGTTTATCTCGATAAATTTTGTGTTCCAAGTAGGCATTGCACATGAAGTTATTATTATCATTATTCTCTCTCTCTCTCTCTCTCTCTTGGCAGGTCCTGAGCAGTGAGGACAACGCCAACGGTCGTGCTGGTGTGCGGTGGTCGTTGCTGTGGGGGGTTGAGAGAATGAAATTGTATCATAATAGCATATTTTCATGAGATATCTCAAACTTTAAGGAGCACTTTTTATAAAAAAAAATTGAATCGACAAATAATAATGAATATCGATGCGCGAGTGTGATATTGAAGAATATTTCTCGAATATGAATATAAATTATCGATAATATTCAATTTCCACCAAATGATGAATTACTTGGTCACGTCCAAATACCCTTTTCAAATTTTAACTTCTTTCATCAAAAATATTGTGGTTGAAGAATCGTCCTATCAAAATCTATTTCAAGTCATGTATTTCGAAATGTCCAATGGAACCAACATAACATTGAATACTTCCCTCATGTATAAAATGTCCCATAAGAGCAATGCAATTATCGAAAACTCACAGCGGTGATTGCATTGTATCGAAAACTTACAGCGGTAATTGCATTATATCAAGTCACCATTACAACACATTTGAAACCGTATCGCTAGACGTCAGAAAACAACACAGATAAATGTCAGATAGACTTCAAAAATAGAAAAACATTTCGCGTTTAGGGGGGTGCTCTATACAATCTATAGAGGAAAGTATAAATGAACAAAAAATAACATTTCCTTGAGAATTTCTTTATTCGTGAAATATTCCAATGAATTACATTCATGCATAAAAATTACCAGATAATTTTGCATTCAAGCGAAATATCTCATACAAATTGCATTCGATTATTTTCATATTTTGTAAAACTGACTTTCGCCAAAATATGAAAATAAACTCTTGCAATATTTAGATATCACGCTTTCTTGCAAAATTATCGGCAATTTTTATGCACTCGTGCAATTATAACCGATAATTACCCAACGGCTGTCTATTATGTCACGATAACAGAAAGTCTTTGATATTTCATCAACTTATTTCATTTTTCATGTCACTGTCCTGTCAGAAAAAAATTCCCACCGAATATCCCTCTAAGGCCCTACGGCCTGGTACTCTACGACCTGATTGATGCTCGATTAAATAATAGGTGCTGAGAATAGACGCCATGTGCTTTCGATTGCGAAAATTGAGGCACAGTCTAAGAACTGATTGTATTTCAACTGATTATCTTTCAGATCGTTAAGTACTAGCCCTAACATCAATAAATAGTTTATAATTTCATTATTATCATTATTCATTGTTATTTCAGGCAACAGCCCCCAGCCTTTGGCGTCGGGGGCGCTTTCGAAAACAGTGATGCAATCATTCCGCTAATTATCAATGTCGTTGGGATATTACAGCTGAAAATGGAGTGATGACATGCCGTTCCCATAGATATTTGATATCTTTGAAGAAACCTGCACTGGCACCGGTCGGATATAATGCAATTCTCTTCGTGGTATTAGCCAGGAGAATAGTTGATTTCTGAAAGGAGCCAGCCAAAACCTAGTAGGTAGTTTGAGACTGTCCTGAACGAATTCTTCGAAAGATGATTTGATTTAAAGCCAGTCTTCAAGTATGCCCATCGACTAAGTCAAATGTTTATGCATTTTCCTCACAGGAATGGTCGTATTCTGTTTGATTTTATTCTGTGAAGAAGCCTGCACTGGTACCAGTTGGATGTAATGGAATGCCCTTCGTGGTATTAGCCAGGGGTGCAGTTGTGTTCTGACAAGTGCCAGCTGAAACCTACTGGTAGTTTGAGACTGGACCTGAACGAATTGTACGAAGTTGATCTATTATGACGACTCTTTATTTTCCCTGTTCATGTTGAATGTATTATATTTCTGCTGTTCGCAGAACGATAACATCACCAGTTGTCAGTTGGTCTTTTCTCTTTGTGACCGGACATTCCCAACTAACAATGTCGAAATCAAATGCCCCCTTCCATACGTTCTTTGACAAAGCAAGCCCAACAGACGGAAATACATTCAATTTACGCCTTCGTGAAGAATGTATAATATGCAAACGAGCGAGGAACACTGCGGAATTATTTCTCCATCGGGAATTGCGTGTCGAAGTTGGCGTTGACGACACGGTCGCAAAATAATTGAAAGCGAGCTCGGCATAACAAACGGTTTTCGATTGTTTCTGTCATAAATGGTTTATAGTCCAGTAACTGGAGATCCGAAACTAGGGAAAGCTGTGAGAAAGTCTATGCGTTCTTCACTTGTGGCTCAATTCAAAACTTAACACCATTGCGTTCATGGCAACGGCCGAAAATGGCCCCCCAATCCCAGAAAAATGGGTTTTCCGCCAATATCTGGCTAAATATACGAATTAGAGAATTTTCGTTCATACAAAAATTAAAGATCGTCTCATTATCTACAAAAATTACCCCTATCATTTTTTCCGAAAACTCAACAGTTTTCGAGATGAAGGGACCCAAAACTCTCCTCATTTCAGCTGCCGCTTTCTCTATAGGATTTCTGTTGTCTATGCATTCGCTTGGAGGCGGGCGGACGAATTGTTTCATAACTCAGACAAAAACTGACATTTTTCAATGATTCAAAGTTCAAGAGATTGAGGAAACCCGTAGCTAGCATTCCATGTATTTCGAAGTTCTTTCTTATTTGGCCCGCCTCCAATCGAATGCATAGACAACAGAATTCCTATAGAGAAAGCGGCAGCTGAAATGAGGAGAGTTTTGGGTCCCTTTATCTCGAAAACTGTTGAGTTTTCGGAAAAAATGATAAGGGTCATTTTTGTAGATAATGAGACGATCTTTAATTTTTGTATGAACGAAAATTCTCTAATTCGTATATTTAGCCAGATATTGGCGGGAAATCCATTGTTCTGGGTTTGGGGGGGCATTTTCGGCCATTTCCATGAACGCAATCGTGTTAAGTTTTGGGTTCTTTGAAAACACCTGTGACGACCTACAAATTGAGCCGAAAGTGAAGAACTCATAGACTTATTCACAGGTTCGTCCCTCCATTTACTGGACTATTACCCTGCTGAAAAATATCCAGTTAGCTTTCTGATATCACGGTTATTTTTGATTTGGATCCGAGGAACCATCGATTCTTCTTGGCTGAGAGTTTACGAATTATTATTTTCACGGACTCTTCGATCGGCAAACTATTTTCTATGAAGACGGTTATTTTTCTTACTTCTGTGAGTCAAGAGAAAGGTGTTGAAATAGTTTGGAAGGAGTTAGGATTGACCTTTGACATTTTTTTGGCTAATATTTCATATTCGATACCTCCATTTTCTTGTCACAATATCGATTCATTTATTTCTGTATTTGAATTTTTGTTTGACTAATATTTCATATTCGATATCTCGATTTTTTGATACATTTCTTTCTTTGATCGAACAATCCTTAATATCATTATTGACCATAAAATCCATTTCAACCTTTTGTTTGGGATTTGATTTTCTTACTTGATCTGTATTTTTTTATCCTTTCGTTCTTAGCAACAGGTTTCAATAGAGTTAATAGTATAGACAATGGAAGTCCGAACCATTACCATTCAGTAAGGAACATTGTCAACTGACTGACTTTCATCAGTTGGATGAAACCAAGTCAGATGTTAATCGACAAAGACTCTCATTTTCTTTCAATTTTTTCGAGTCAAAAACACTAACCCAAACCATACTTTATCGTATGAATTTCACTGAACTGAAGGAGTTATATAATGTCGTATTTAACACGGAGGATTTCGGTTTTGTATTCATTGAAAAGTCTTATTTATATGCATTTCCTTGATATAATATATGAACGAAGAAAATAGTTCTTTCGGGAATTTATCAGTGTGCGAAATGTTATTGTGTTTGACGTTTCGACTCCCATATGCTGTAGTCATTATCAAGAACTTATAGACGGTTTTCTGTCAACAAATCAAACCCCCCTCCGAGTTGACATCAATGACGACAGCCTGTTTAGTGAAAACTTATGTCGAACGCATATCATTACCTCTCTTGAGACTCCCATCTTTGTATTTTACTACTTTCAACATTTCAAATCAAAAGTCAATCGGGATAATGAATTGATAAATTTTGTTTAGTCAGACTTGACACACGACACATACACAAAGTTTCAAGTACGGATCAAAATTCAACGAGAGAAAAGAGGGAATGGCTTGAAAAAAATAATGTTATGAAAAATTACCATTGGAAAATAAGAACGTTAAAATTATTCCTTGGCAGTAAATCTCGAACATTCATCGTCCCAAGTCAGCTCGGAAGTATGCTGACCCATAAAACTGCATCAAAATGTTTTTTTATGATACTTTTTTCTCCGGCATTCGATAGCAGGATGCTCGTAATATCGTAAATTGATAAGTCAGGACAGCGAAAAAAATCGACTCTGATGATACTTCTGGAACTTAAAGGATGGAGGAAAATCTTGAAGAGATACTATATTGATTTCGACGGAATTGTTTGGGGATAGGAGATATACAAGAAGCGGTTCGGGTTCGAATATATTTGATTCATCGCACACATATTTTTTTTTGGTGAATTCCGTGGATTATTGGTTGAATTTTCCAAATCGTTGAAAAAAAAAAAAAGAAAAAAAGTTCAATATAACTCCTATGGCGCCAGTCGTGGAATTGAATCACCAAATTTCTGTCACGACAACAACAGTAATACCTGTGTGTATCATTTTCTGTTCATCTGGTTCAAATCGATATCACTCAACAAGGAATATTGTCAAGAATATTCAAGTAGATTGTGATGAATATAATATTCAGATTCGTCAGAAATCACATTCCACAGATGTCAATACGGTCCCGCATTCATATTTTCCAATTAAATTGTCACGTCACGTAGACGTCGAGGATTCGGTTTGAAATTGATTAAATGCGCCGCAGACAGGATAAATAGCTTTCAATTCCATCTTTCAGATATGAAACAAGAGACATAGAGCATCAAGCAAAATGTCAGTGCATATTTTTCTGGCTGTGAAATAAACATTGAAAAATTTTAGACGACAAAAAATATTCATCGAAGATCAAATAGCGAAATTTTCGAATAGTAAATTTTCGCGCGTTGAAGACATACTTTAATGATTAATCATGAGAAAAAGATTTGCTTTTTATGTAGTTTCAAGTCCGTCTAAATGCCAATTTTCTGATAGTTGCTGAAGGTGTGAATCCTGCACTAGATATCAGACATTTCGATGGAGGATGAGCAGGAGAATGAATGGATGATAAAGTAGAGGCAGCACAGTGAATCTGGTTTATTTGTGACGGGGCACGGGGCAACTTAAACCATGCCGCTATAATCCCTCCTGATGTTCATTCACACTATAGAATAACCCTAGCATAGAAACATACTACCATTGATCTCGAAAGACTAAAAATGAGTACATGAAGAAAGATATTAATTTATTCAATATGAGTTTTATCGTAAATATTGAGCTAAATGTAACCAACTTCAGTACACAATCAGGTACCACAAATAGCTATTACTTCAGACGCTTCTCATGAAATGAACGAGTTCCGAAATGATTGTGTGAAATGTTAATGAAAAAAAAAGTTATTTATATTTTGTATTTACTTCATAGTCAACTAAATTGCCTAATCTTCGCGCTAACTTCGTGTCCTTCATTTACCCTTATCACTCCCATGAGTCCGGTTAGAAGGTAGAGCCTTGGGCGGATAAAGTACGTGTGATATTGTCTTCAGTCAGTATATCAATAACGAGCCGGTGTCAAGGTGAAAAATTAAACATACCTACGGACACATACTGCGTGTTCATAAAGATTCTTTCTTATTTAGAAAACAATCGGCTCTTGAATGTTGGAAACCATCATCAACACGGTAGCCTTTCATTGGATAACTATACCATTGGTTTTTCCCTCAAATATGATAGAAATGTGGGTATATAGCATACATAACTCTGTGATACCAGGGAGATTCAATTTCTTTGTTCAATATCATCCCAAGGGATAACCATAATTGTACTTATTTTGGTAAAGGAATAAATAATTTTTTATTAGAAATTAATCTTGATATTCCAACAGAATAATATTACAAAAAATACCCGATAAATTAGTGACAATAACTAATTGACAAATACTGCCGTGCTAAAATCAAATGCGGTATCTACTGGTGACCTAGTATCGAGAATCCAGCGTCAAAGTATTTTTGATATTCCTACGATATATTTGATTAAGGAAAGATGGCTTCTGATGTAGAATGGTATTGAAAATTTATTGAACAGGAAATTTGAAAAATATATATATGTTTTAATACTGAAAAGTGAGATACGGCTTTTATTGTTGAGAATATTTACTGACTTCTAAAGCCATAAAGCCGTATCTGCGTCATTTTAGTATTCTCTGTAGATACGGCATCCTCATTTGGCATTCGCAGAGAAATAAACAATAAGAAGTGTCGTAAATGAATATGTTTGCACTTCCGGGTCTGCAAAGGGTCCTTAAGTCCCTCCAAAGAGGATCTCAAGGGACCCATTCAATTCCTAAGAAGTGAAGGGAACCGTTGATCAGTTTCATATTTTCAAAGAAACTGACTAAATAACAACTGGTAGTATGAACTAATCAAAGGAAATTATATATTGGCAGATTACCTGATTCAAGTGATCATTTACCCGAAGATGTCAGAATTAGTGTATATAAATACCATGGAACTAAAATGACTTAATTCCTTCAGTTAAGTTGTTGCCCTCGGGCAACAATTCGCTTACTCGTTTCGATGTATGAATTTAATCGACTATTTCACCCACCTACGAAATGAACCAATCAGAAGCTCTAGTCAAGTTCGGCTTACCGATAATACCAAACTTGACTCTTGACTCTGATTGGCCTATCAAGTTCGGTGTTTTCAGTTTTGTTTACAGTGCATGTGACAGTTAAACGTCAAATATAAGTGATTACGCTGTGCACGCATTCAAAAATGAGTAGCTTTGGGATGAATTTTATCGAATCAATCAACGAAAAAATCGATAAAAATGTACCGAAAAATACGAGGAAATCGAAGGAGTACATTTGGAAGCAATTTACCAGATTTTGCGATGAACGAAAATACCTATTATCTTTCACTCTGTGAAATAGTCTAATAAAATTCCACTCGTGATTGAATTTATCTCATAAGTCTGTCTTTCATTTATGATCTCGACTGAATTGATTCGAGAAAACACCACTCGTCCTGCGGACTCGTGGTGTTTTCTCGAAACAATTCAGTTTCGTTCAAAAATGAATCGACAGACTTATCGCGAAAATTCAATCACTTGTGGTATTACTACTGAAAACAATAATTCTTCTCATGACGCACAGATATATAATCGATTTGAATTATCAAACTACATTTAATACCTGAGTTAATCACAGAACATATAAAATAATTTTTGGATTCACAAAAAAAGAAGAAAAATAAAATAACTTCAACTTGAGACATCATCCTTATCATCTCTCTCAGGTAAGTTTCTCCAGAGAGCCTTTCTGTTTTCTGGAAGAAGTCCTCCAACATTCCTCAATAGCGCTTCTTTTTTGGATTTAGGGAATCCACGAGGTGTCAATCGATTTGAAACACCAGTTAATAAAACCCCTGTTTTTTTCGCAGCTTTCTTAGAAAGAAAATCTAGTTTGGTGAAATCTTCGTTGTATGACGTTTTGGAGTATAACCAAGATATCCGACGGTGCTTTAGCAGCACCCGCTGCTATAAATACCACCCGACATTCCTCGATACCCCAGTTCGGTCTGAGGAGTAGGCAGATTGAGACCTTAGAAAGAACTCGTGACGAGACCTGGGGAGTAGGCAGATTGAGGCCCCGGCGTCAAGTCACAAACACTTGCCCCCTGTGACAACACTTGAGGAGTAGGCAGATTGAGACCTCAGCGTGAAGTCACATTTACCTCTTGAAAATGGCTCCAAAATCGGAGCCGAACGTCGAGAACAAAACTCCAGACGCGGTTACACCCGAACTCAACAATAACATATATATATATTGACAATTACATTACATTTACATAGGGTGTATTGACAATTACAACATATATATATATATATATATATATATATATATATATATATATATATATATATATATATATATATATGATAATTTTACTCTACTCACCTTGTCAAAAACCATCAATCCCTAATGAATCAAGACAGATGATAATACTCGAGACTCCAACGTATAACACACGAATTGAAAATTATGCGCCAAACTAGCAAGGTTTACCAGACAAAAAAGCGGTAACTTCAACGTACTAGAAACAAATGCGGTATATGCATATGCGCCTAGGTAGATACGGCGTTTTTGACTAGTAGACAGCAACTACCACATTATTGATTAGGATTCGTGGATAGTTCATGAAGATACGACATAATGTGTACTGATTTCCTATATAACTAATACAGATACTGCATTTCTGTCTGGTGCATAGATAGATAATGATGATAATAAAAAGCTTCATGTTCTTGAAATATCTGTTTATATAGGACAAATTGGTATATTTGCCCCGATCCGTAACTGCAATATTGTGAAGTGATTTCCGGGTCAAAACGGATTGGCACGCCTATGAGGTAATGCGAATCTAGCGCAAGGCGTACAGCGGAATGAGGAAAAAGGGATGAATAAGGAGAGGAGAGCGGGGGGAGACTGAGTAACGCCGGCTAAGAGAGAGAATCAAGAAAGGATCGACAATGTGAAATGCCGGAAATATTTGCTAAGATTACATGTGCATAAACCAAAAGTGTTCATTTGGTTCCCGAGATAATTTGAGTTGTTGGTGTATGTTCCAGTTGAGCTCCATCAAGAGATTATCCACGTGAGTCAACTTCAATTCCAATTACTAGAAGAAAGAATTTAAAAAGACATTTATGAGTTAGGTTGGATGATTAGGTATGGCGTTCGTAACCGATTTGTAATCGATAGGGTGTCTTGAATGGGAAACAATAGTAATCAGCTGTTTGCATTTGTGTAGTGGAATTCAACGAACCCAGGTATTCTTCATTTGGCGCCCAACGTGGGGCGGATTACACTACCGATTTTGAATTTATTAGGTTAGAAGGCGGGATAAACCAGATTGAGGTTAGTTCTATTCGACATTGTAGTAGTGAAAAAGAGAGATGGACGAAAAAATTTAAAATAAATCGAGTGAAGACGAGTTGAATACTAGTAATATAGCTTCGCAAGAAATGTCGAGAGAAACACATGTTGATAGTTTATTCCAATTGTTATCTCAGGGAATGCAAAATAGTATTACGCAATTGACTATTTCTGTTGAAAAGAGTCAGGTGGCATTGAGAGACGCGTTGGCAACCCAAAACGCGGTTCCATTTCAATGAATCCGGAACAGGTGAATTCGAATAACAGAAATGAACAAAATCAGGCAAACCCGCAGCAAGTTATGAATAATAATAGTAACGATATTAAACAGTATTTTGTTATAAAGACTCAGGAGGAATTATGCTTTCATTCGAACCGAACGGAAACGTTCACCCGATGCTATTTTGAGAAGAAATTAAAGAAGAAGGTACCCGACATTGCAAAGGTGGATCTTGCGATGAATGGCTTGAAAGTAATGGCACTGGACTGGGCCAAGGCAAAAGACGATACGTTCATTAGTTTTGGAAGATACGTGGATATGTTTAAAAATAGGGTAGTGGGGTCCTGAAGATCAACGTGAGGAATTCCAAGAAATAAAATAGGGACAATACAAAAAGGAAGGAGATCGGAGTATATTTTTAAATTATGCAATAAGGCAGCTTATTTATCATATGAAATAACGGAGGATAACTTTATTATATATATGATATATAACTATATTATTTAGCGAAACATTTTGATTTGAGTATTCAGAGAGATGTAATGCTCAACGGCGTGCAAAACATAGACTATTTTGAGGAATATTTGAGAAGAATACGAAGTGGGGCGTGTAACAGATACCTTGGACGATAGCCAACAGGGTAATCTGATAGGAATTGGCGTTCTGAAAACCGAGATATGAATTTTAATTTTATCAAAGGACAGAGGCGTGCGGGCGGAAACCTTAGAGAGCATAGGAATCAGAAACAGGGAGGACATGTTCGATCGAACAGTTTCGAGAATAATGGAGCGTAACGAGCGAGAGAGAGAGAAATCAGTATGTTAAATGAAGTTTGTCTAGAAGGATAAGAATCATTGAGTAAGGAGGAGAGTGACGGGAAAAAATATTTATTTTGCCTATAGTAATAGCTAATGTACACGGGGTCGTAATGGAAATATTAATAGATTCGGGGAGTCAGATATCGGCAATATCAGAATCATTCGCAAATTTGATAAGAAATAATGATACGGCATTATTATCGTTACCGGTACGGAATGTAGGTATTTCGGTGGCGGTTGGACGAAAGAAGGTGAAAAATAGTGAACAGGTATTATCAACAATAGATTATGGGGAGTCGAGGTTTCATAGGTCCGGGATGGAATAGGGATATCATTCTTGGATGCGATTGGCTCATGAATAATAAAATCGTATTGAATTTTGATGAAATGACAATAAGTTTATCAGGGGGTACGATCACGTTTAGAGTAGAAGCTAGATCGATTACAGATAATATTATTCAGTTAATCTTTTGCCGGGGACTGAGGTTCAAGAGGAAAAACGAAATTAATATTTCGGTAAAATTTGAGATAGCCTAGACAAGAAGGAATCATTGAGTGAGAGTGATAAAAGAAATCTCAAATGGTCTATTATGTATGATAGAATTTTATTTGAAAGGGGGCATCAAAACAATCAAGGTTATAAGTTGTGGGTACCTAAGTGCTTGGTTTTGGTTACGATCATGCAGCAGCATAGCAATATGGGGCATTTTGAGGAAAGAAAACCCATGAACACATGAAAAAGATTTTTTTTTGGTGTTGGTAGAAAAATAAGATGAATAAAGTTGTAATGCCTTGCGGGTTATGCCAGAAAACGAAAATATCTAAGAGATCAATCGGGACGACTAATACTGTAATCACTGAAAAGCCAGGCGAATTGGTATGTTTGAATCTGATGGGTCCATTACCTTCGTATCGTTTCGGGGCAATTCAACTAAGTGTAGTGGTGGATTCCTTTTCGCGATATACGAAACTGTATGTGTTGAATAAGGCTACTGCGTCAGCCATAGTGAATAGGTTTACTAAGGATTATTTTGTGACAGTTGGCAAACTCAACGCTGTTCTAAGCGATAATGGCACATAATTCCATGCGCATGTCTGTCTATTGACGAGTTAAAAAAGTTGGGATCACCGTAAAGCACACCACAAAGATTTACCACAGAAAGAGTGAACAGAGAAATTGGTAGATGATTGGGGACTTTTTGTTACGAAAAACATACGTTTTGGCTCATCATATAAGGGATGTAGAGCATTATATTAACGGAGTTACCCTCTCGGTGATAGGTTATCCCACGTGTTTTCTGCATTTCGGTACGACTGAAACCAGTAACATCCACGATATTTTAGAATTTCCAATCGACGATGTTCAACATTCAAATAACCTAGAACGGATATGGCAGTTGTCCTACGAGAAAATGATTTTTAGACGCGATAGAAAACGAAATAAATTTATGCAGCCATTGACGTCTTTTGAGGAAGGGGACCTAGTCCTAGTGAGAGGACATCCTTTGTCGTTGGCCGAAAAGTCATTGATTGGAAGATTCTTTTTGCTTTACGAGGGACCATATCAGGTACTAGAAACGAAAGGTCCAAACTCGTATTCAATTGGTGAATTTAATGGAAACGTTTTGGGGTGCCGAAATGTAATCAATCTCAAGCCTTATAAACATAATGTGGATATCTCATAAATAGGTTAGGTTATATAGGTAAGGTCAGGATAAGGTATTGGTAAAATGAAACTGTTGTGGATTAGAATTATTTGTGCGACTGGAAAAGTGATTTCCATGTCAAAACGGATTGGCATGCCTTTGAGGAAGTGGCCAATCTAGCGCAGGCGTGAATGTACAGCGGAAAGAAAAAGGGGTGAATAAGGAGAGGGGAGCGAGAGCAGACTGAGTAACGCTGGCTAAGGGCGAGAATCGAGCAAAGATCAACAATGGTAGAAGCCAGAAATACTTGCTGAGTGTACATGTACATGAACCAAAAGTAATCATTTGGTTCCCAAGATATTTTGAGTTGTTCGTGTTATTGAGAAACCACCCCCGGAAGCTGTATGTTTCAGACGAGCTCCATCGAGGGATTACTCACTTGAGTCAACTTCAATGTTGATTTCTGGAAGAAAGAATTCAAAAAGACATTCATTAGTTAGGTTGGATATATAGGGGTTGCGCTCGTAATCGATTTGTTATCGATAGGGTGTCTTGAATAAAAAATAATAGTAATCATCTGTTTGCATTTGTGCATTGGAATTCAACAAACCCAGGTATCCTTCAATTGGAAAGATACAAAATTGAGTGAATATTTCATCAAATACGTATCGTATTTTGATGAATCTACAGATTTAATTAACAAATTCGTCGAAAGTGCCTATAGTTTCCTTCGGCAACATTTCGGGAGCTAGTCTGCTTCCCTTTTCAATCGCATTTTTGAAAATTTTCAATGGAGTTACAAATTTTCGGTGCGTAATTTCAAAATGTGACACTGGCATGTCGTATTCATTTCAACTTTCCTTTCCCGAAGAGGCATTTAACATTGATCCATACTCAATGAAAGTAGCAATCTCTTTATTTCCGTTCAACGAAATGCAAGAGGCCTCTTTGAGTTTTTTCAATCAATAATCAACGTAATTCTTTCTGGGGATTCTCACAATATCATTCACGATATCCCCTTTACTGTAGAATGGAAATTTGTTTCATTTCCACGCAACCGTTAACAATTTTGAAGTGTATTCCATCAGTGAAGGAATTTAAGGTACTTTTCACAATCCCAAATTCCTTCAACGATTTCCAAATTGAAACAAGATTACTCCTGACAAGAAACAAGATTATTCCTGACAACTCTCACTACTATTTTTTTTATTCAGTATTACCCTGCGTATGCCCAGGCTAGGATTACTTTTCTTTTATTGTTATAAACGTGCTTTCGATTACTTTTCTGTTATTGTTATGAACGTGCTTTTGATAACTCCTTCCATTCCTAATATCAACTCCAATCTCAACTCAATGTATTTTTCCTCACCATTGAGAGTTTCTAGGTTTGATTAATACATCATAGTTAATCTGGCTGAATATAATCAAGTTTGCAACTAAATAAGAGAACATGATGTATGATTGATGATTGAATCGCCTGACATATGCATTGATAAAAATATCTTATACACAGATTTTTTTTTTCGAAAATTGCAAAGTAAGAGACGGTCATCATAAATTACTTTCGAATAAGCAGAAATAAGTTGCACACTCACCTAAGCCGGGTTGCCGTTCCGAAAAATGAATTCAGGAGGGTTTGCATGCTGGAAACAACGACTTTCCAAAGCAAGGGAATGGAGCTAAAGCACACACAGAATGAAACACTCATGGGCGGCAAGCGTGTTATGATAATGTTCAGTGAAAGCAATGCTGGAATATTAATTGCTGTTGATTGTGTATTATGAGCGTAAGTATGCGTTCAATTCAAAAACAAAATATCATTACAAATTAACAGCTGTTATCGAATAAATAATATATTCTCGTGGTGGATGGTGGATTGACAAAGGCGAAGGATCTGGTGGAAGTGGTCGGCATAGGCATAATCTGCAAAACATTGTGCGATTCATGAGACACGTCTAATAACCGAAGTTTTCTGCCACCGCTCTCGTGTTTTGGTACTTTTTTTGACAACGAGCCTTGCAGATACTCCCGGGAGAAGGTTCCATTTTGAACCACAAATCTGCAATCCAATGCATATCGCGAAGCGCTAAAAATTACCAGCAAACCTCATGGTATGTGAACCACAATTTCGCCCTATTGGGCTCATCAGCATAGCGACGATCACCTTCGAACAAACTAATGCTCGAATGCACGATGAAGAGTGCTGGAACCACCATTTGTCTCAACTCCCTCCCCCCGATATAACGTCAACAAAAATTTTTACAGGTTGGGCCTATGCCGGCCACTTCCATCAGATCCTTGGCATATAGGATCATCAGGACTTGCAGTAAAATGAAATAATTCTGGTGAACTCTCTTCCTCTGTTCAAGCTTTCAAAATTTTCATTTTCTCTTCACCAGGAACAGAGAAATGAGGTGATGAAAGAAACCGGCAACATTCACATCAACAATATTTCTCATAAAATGCAACATATTGAGACAGGAAACTACATTATGAATGACGATTTACGTCATTGGATGAAAATTGATATCAGTTAGAACTCATACAGTCAATGAAAGCTGATGACTGATAAAAAATAAAATTTTTCCATTTCAGTGTGCCGTGATGGTGGAACCATTCATTCCAATAGACCCGTCTTATGCTAGGAAACTATAGATGCCGCCAATAATAATGAATTGCGTTTTTTATGTGCAAATAAAGTTCATCGTAATCGATTCTGTGGTGGAGTTCAATTTTTTCAAATGGAACCATATTGGTACCGTGGTACCATTTATCAGTACTATTGGTATGGAATTCATTCATATCTGCTAAAGAGATGTGCGATAAATACAATCAGAATTACAGGAAATAAAAAATACAATTAGTTTATTCCAATTTAATGCTTAGATGTTATTCAGTAGGTTTTGAAATACAAAAATTAACACAAAACATCACAATGAATGTTAAAAATGCTGTCCATTAACGTCAATGCATTTCTGAACTCGCATAGCTCTTTCTTGAAGAACGTTCGCTGATTGCTGGGCCGTCATATTATTAATTGCGCCTTTCACACGCAACCCCACGTCTTCGCCGGTTGTAACGGCGGTTAAATATACAATGTTTTCACATGGCCCTAAACAAAGGAATCAATAGGTGTCAAATCAGGTGACCTTGGAGGCCATCGCACAGGACCATTCGTTGAAATTACGTTTTCATCGACTGCCTGTTGAAGTCAATCAGTTCCTATTCTATAATTATGGAAGGGAGCTCCACCTTGTTGGAAATACATGTCCTGTCGTAGATGGACAGGTAATTCAGTAAACCTGTCCCCTATTTAATTTTGCAGAAATCCTAAGTATCTAGCCTCAGTCAAGGGTCCTTCAAATATTTATGGACCAATGACTCTACGAGCGAGTATTCCAAGCCAAACATTGAAACCGACCCGCATTGAAAGTTTCCCCTTCCGAAATCAATATTGATTTTATGGTGACCAATACGTTGTATTTTTTCGGTTAAATAATCCTATATTTGTTAACCTAGATTCCGTTCCTTCGTCAATGATTACATTTTTGGGAATCTCGGTTACACTCCTTACGGAATTTATTTTCAAGACGATAAGAATAATTGTCCACTTTTTCATCCCTTTTATCAATGTGCGGCATTTTCAATGAGAAATAACAACAAATGTGAATACTTTTTCAATACACAATAAATACACCAATAAACTGAAAAATACTCATTTGAAAATCTGAGGGAAAAATATGTGAGGTTGAATTTTGAGGTTATGATTCCTCTTCTAGATATATAGCTTTAATGAGGAGAAGAATATGGTACAAGAAGACGAATGTGGTCGAAAGAAATATAATGACGTAGTAGTAGTAGTAGTTTTTGACGTGATGTTGAAATAGAGAATTAATAAAATCTGCGTTTTATTAAACACCTACAAATCAAAATGAAATGAAACCTCATCAAAATATCATTGTTTTCAAAGCCTTCTCGGTAACTTCTCAAAACTAAATCAAAACAAAAAAAATCTGGTTTCCTCTTTTTTTAGCAGTAATTTTGATTGTTCCTATCGCACATCCTACCACCAGGTATGAATGAATTCCTTATTATTAGTGCTACTAAATAGGGTTTCATAAGAGAAAATTGAGTTTCACCCCAAAATATATAAATCTTGGGTGACACAGGATCATTGTTATTTTTTTATTTGTGAATTTTGTGCAATATTGCTACAAATGTTTTATAACATAACGTGTTTAAATAAACATCTATCATCTATCATGGTACACCCCCTTATTTTCATTGGCTATAAACGAAATTGATTGAAATTTGGGAATATCAACGGCATTTTCGACAATGAAAATGAACTTGGCCTTGAGTGACGAGAGCGCTGAATCCTGAATAAATAATGAATAAGGTAAAATGCATTTTTTGGAAACCAGTGTGTTAGTTTTGTTTTTGTTAGTGTGTTTAGTTATTGGAGAGTCTTGTAGTTTTGGAAGAAGAATACGTGTAATAACTGTGGAATTATTGTACTAATGATTTTAGTTTTCAGTTTGAAGGTCATTTTTTGTTGTTGTGGATCAATTGTTTCTTCTTAGATTTTTGGGTTTTAATATCGATTCTTATTTTTCCAGATTGTGGTAGGTTGAGAATCCAAACAAACAAAGATGTGAAATCATATCTGGGATAACTTGTTTTGTGTATCTGCGTTGATGTGCACCACACGTGAGCGGTGATTTGAGCACTCCATAAATTCTGATGGGTAGAATGACGTTTCGAATAAAATTAGAAGTCGGCGCCGGAAAAGAGTCAAGAGGCAGTGTTTTGCCGAATTATTTTTTTTCTTTTAAGTGAAAAATTGGTCATTTTCAGACCCGAAAATAGGCCAGGAATGAAATACTTTTCTGTTATGATATTAGGTTCATATTAAACACCACATGAAATATAATCAGAATAATAAACCTACAGGAAACTCAGAGCATCAACCTACATCTGATCAATTCATTTGAATTCAAGTGAAACTCGACTGTAGATAGTGTTATTCTAATGAATTGCTGCTGGGCTCGGTATATTATCTTCACATGTTCGATGTGAAAAGGAAAATTACTTCCGGCTTTCGCAAAACTTTCGAGAACATAAGAAATTTCAAGAAACTGGTATGAATCGAAAGGCAAAGTGTGCTCCCGATTCTTGTCTTTATTGAAATTGGAACTTGAATTCCTAGTCTCGAAAAATTTACTCGATGACAATTTTCCACCAACTATTTAGATAATAGGATAATGGGGTTCGTGGACACATTTTGAATATCAGAGAATATCAGCTCATTTTTTGATTTCATTAATGATTTTTTTTATGCAGATTCACACGAAAGGGAAGCCCTGTAATGTTCAAAGAACACCGCGTGTATCAGAGGACAGGAGATACGAATTAACATTTACTTTGAATTTCTGAAGTTTGTAAGCCTCAGGAAAAACTTTTTTTGGCAAGGAGTTCCAAAGCTCAGCTGTTCCATTGAAAAAAGATCCCTGAGTAAGAGAGGTTCGACAGGTTTCCAAATTCACAACAAAGGGGTGGAAATTCTGTCCTCGTCGAGTCATCCGTGTAGATATTGCCAAGGGGGGAATGATTGCTAACAATTCGGAAGAGCATCGACCGTGAAAGTATCTATAGGAGAGAGACAAGTCTCCTACCCTTCTACGATGTTCCAATGAAGTGAGCGAGTCTGTGAGCAAAGAATCACCAACAAGACGAATTGCCTTTCTCTGAATAGAATCGAGAAGCCTCAATGAATGTTTTGGTGTCGAACTCTATACATGAGAATTGTATTCAAAGACGAATTTCCTTTCTCTGAAAAGAATCGAAAAGCCTCAATGAATGTTTTGGTGCCGAACTCCATACATGAGAACTATATTCCATGACAGGTCGTATCTGAGCCTTGTAGATTATTAGAAGCTGACGAGAAGTGAAGTATTTCTTCGCACGAAATGGAAATCCAAGTTTCTGGGAAGTACTTTCAACTATCGATCTCACATGGTTTTTCCATGAGAGATCATCACTGATCGTTATTCCTAGCATCGAGAAACATACTTGATTTTGTAGGAATAGTTACTCCTGACATCTGAATATTCGATGATGATAGATCGGCTTTTTTTTGAGAAGAGACATTCCTGGGTTTTCTTAGCATCAAATTCAAAGTCGTCGTTAATTTTATTAACGTGAATGTTTCTTTGAGTTTTTGTTTGTCGACCTGGTATGGGGACTCTGGAAAAGAAACTGGTATGAAGAGTACTGTCGTCCGCAAAACTATGTATTGAACAAGACGTTTTCTGGAGCAAATCATTGATATGAAGCAGACACAAAGTGGGCGCCAGAACTGAACCCTGTGGAACACCTGCATTCATTAAGAAAATATCAGATGATACTTCATCAACAACTATATGATGGTTTTCAAGAACTATAGCGAATATTAGTGTAAAATTTTTTTTTAGTGGTGGTAGTGATTGTTTGATGAAAAAAGATGCTGAGAATGGTCGGTTTAGAGGTAAAAAATTCCCCTGTGCTAGTTTTTCTCAGAAAAACTTCTTTACTCAAGAGATATCCCCTCATTTTTGTTTGAAAGTCAGAAGAAGATAATATTACATGTAATATGGTTGTCGCTGAGGATTAATCCAGTTGCGGAAATGTTCGTGTGAGACGTGACAGATATTTTTTATTTATTTTCCGACGTCCAGATTGAAAAAAACTATCCGAACTCGATATGTCAGCTCATTTTCTGTGATTATTCAAAAACACACACGAGCAGCGTGAAACACCATAGTCCTTCACATTTGAGAAAATAACTATCTTTAAATAAACACTGATAGACTCAAACGATGAGTTCAAGAGCATTCAGGCACATCAACTCTGCCTGAAGGAATATAAGTACTGAAAGGAAAAGAGAATAATTAGTCATCTATCTGAAGAAAACGTTAAAATCTAGAGAAAGTAGATGAGATAATTGGAGAATGTAACTTTAGAAAAAGTGAATCTTCGTCTTTTCGAAACAATGAGGGTAGTGAAAAGTTTATAGTTGACTCACATATGAAGATCATTACACTAGATGACTCGAACAGATATTTGATAGGGTGAATATTAAAGTTGCATACAAAGATTCAAGCTTGTGAATCGAGACGAAAAATAGTTTTTTTTCGAACACAATATTGAATAGGAACTAATCTGAGAGTTTTCTAGCACCGTTTAGCATATTTCTCATCAACGTATTTGGGATCATTCCCAATTTCTCTTTAGTTTTTGAAATGTATACAAGGATTTTGGGGAGGCTTTGCATTTCCTGATAATTTCCTCCTTTCCCATCAGTTCAATTTTTTGTCATCTCAATTATATGCAAAATTAAAATATTCATTTGCCCACCATGGAAATATTCAAGTTTTTGATTAGGGGTAGATATTTTATTGAATAGGAATCTATCTCAGATTCCTCTAGCATCTTCTAGAACATTTCTTATAAACGGGTTCCAGATCATTACCAATTACTCTACTGTTTCCAAAATAATGGAAAGGACTCCAGGGATGTTTTCAATTCCCTGGAAATTTCCCCTCCTCCTCATCAGTTCGATTTTTGGTGATCTGAATCACCTGCAAGAAAATCGAAAAATTATTCGATCGCAAGGAAAAAATTAGATTTTGTGAATCGAGATATAAACCAGATATCTTTCCAAACCCAAAATTGAATAGGCATCGATTCGGATGTTTTCGATCAGTTAGAATGAGACGAGTAATGAGGTAGTAACTCGTTTTCGACTCCCGATTTTCATTTCCTGTCTGGTTGATTAAAAAAAAACTTGGGAAAACATGAATGGAAATTGGGTAGATTCAACAGATTCGACTAATTGAATAAGAAATGGATTTCAACCAATTGAATGTATTGCTTCCTTAGGATTCCGCATTGAATTCTCCCATCTTCGGTGGGAACAATAAGGAAAGGGAATGATTAAAAAAAAATTCAATCGAAGAATCGAGTCCACCCCTCCTTCAGCTTGCTGAGTATTCAACTGTTCTACCTAGACCTAGTTCAACCGTACGTCACTCAGTTGTTAAGTATGAAAGAAGTATGAATGAAGAATTAGTGTATATTTTAATTTTCTTTATAATTCACTCCGATTCACTCTATTCAAATAGCTTATAGCATCAAAAAATATAAATTCACTTAATAAAATAGGAATGATTTTGGTCGAAAAATTGAAATTTGGAAAATTCAAATGATCATTAACGAACGGAAATTATTATAAAATGAACAAATATGGAATATGTTATATTGATCGAAATCGAAGAGAAATTATGACGACAAAAATATTGAGACCATGTTTCTGCAATTGTGTTCGGGTGTTGAACTCACTCAACGTACTCACCGCACCTAAATATCTCATTTCTACATTTCGTTCGTTACTCAGCAAGTGAGGGCTGTTCATGATAATTTATAAATTCGTCAATATACAGACACAGTTATATCGCATCACATATATTTCATAGGAATCCTGTAACTGGTCTGAGATAATAATTATAAGCATCCTCAGGAAAGTTTTCTTCCGTCTCTCCATGTGGAAGCCTTTCAAAGAAGGCTCTATATTCTTCAGGAACCCACTGCATCAAATTCATGAGATTTTTGTATTTCTCGTTACTTATTTTCTTTTTTGGTTTTCTCACTTCTGGTGTCGCCGCTGGCATAACGACCCTTCCTCTTAGATTTCTTTTGAATTCGACAATTTTGAAGGCCTCATCTGCAAAACTTGTTTTATAGTACAACTTGCTGTCACCTTTGCGAAGTTGCAACCACACAAAAGGACCATCTCTGCTTCTCAAGTAGAGAAAATCAAGAAAGGCTTCGAGGCACATCCTCCTCACAATGAAGGGGTCATTTTTTGAACACGAAGCGATAAAATTCACCCAGTCGTTAGTTGTAAAAATAGTGTGACTTTTACTTTCTTCTTCGCCCTCTCTATCACACTATGCTCAACATCGGCTTCCATGTGTGTGTGCCCAGCAAGTAGGAACTTATGATTCACTTCTGAATACATGAATACCATATTAATATTTCTGTTTTGGCCGCTGCAATCATCTGTCCACACTGTCAACTTCTCCGTAGATCTTTCAGGATTTCTTAGTTCTTCCATCGCCCAAACGAATAAACATGAAGCTATTTCATTACCTCCCCGACCAGCTGTTGTCTCATCCCACATCATACACCAAGTTCTGTCAACGCTCGTGTCATAAATAGTACTATTTAATGTCCAGAGCTTTCTTGAGTAGAAACTTTGTGAATTCTTCAAATCAGGCGTCGAAAGACATTTTTGGACATCAGACATGATCACTCTGGAACCTTGAGTAGCACGGGCTTCCAGTTCATCTTCCCTCTTTAACTTATACCTATGTGATGCATCTTTCAGGTGGTTTTCTTTCTGCAGAGTGAGTACAATAAGATTTTCATCATCCTTTTCATATTTGAGTTCACAGTCAAGTTTATCGCAAACATCACAAGTGTCATTGTCTGGTAAGTGGAAAGACAAGTTGAAATCTTCATTGAATACTTTGGAATGAACCCACATCTTTTCTGGCATAAGATTCTCTTGTTTGCACTCATCTACATACAATGAGTACATCCTGGAAATGTTCAGATGATTCCCCAAATACTTACGTTTGGATCTTTCCCTGCTATAGAGGCTTTCGTAAACTGGAAACTTCGAAATATGGCTTCTGATCCGTTCTAACCTTTCACTCGACAATTTATTTGCTAAGATATGTTTTCCTCTGAGGTCTGGTGTTACTTAACCAACGTCACTGCTTTTTTTCAAAGCAACTCTCATAAATATTTCCGAAATGGAAAGTGTGTTTAGAAAATAAGTTTTGCAAACGACTTCTTCTTTACAATTCAAATTGAAAATGAATGATTGGCTCTTGGTTTTGCCTGTTCTTGTGCCTTCTCTTTTCCGTTGTCTAACAACAGGCTTAGTTCTTATACAAGAGATCACAAACTGACGTTTTGAGTCCCAGCTCCTCTCTCCATTAGGTATTAAATTGACTTACGTTCTTTTGGCTCGAATAAAGCTTAGGACTTACTCTCTTATAACCGCCCCAAATAACAAAGGATGAATCTTAAGAGAACATACGTCGCGTCGTTACGGCCGGATGGACCATGAAATTATATGTGCAAACCACCAATAACCTGAAAATCGCTGCTTTTGAACTCATGTCCATCTGGCTCTGAGGTACAGATATAGGCATGCCAGAAGTGGGGCGTGTATGAATTCACCAAGTCTCTACGCGTCTAGTATCCACATTGTTGTGGGGTGTACCCCTATTAACGAATATGTTTCCAAAGCAAGTCAGATGAACTGGTAACGAGCAGCGTTTTTCTCAACATATGATGATGAACTCATTTTGAATTGCATCGAATAGATAACTCCAGAAATAATCAATTATTCAAATATCAAATTATTTTCATTCATAAACGTTTTGTTCCCACCGAAGATGGGAAATATTGGCAACAAAAGTATCTGAAATCATCACGATACCGTTCAATTGTTTGTCATTCTCAATTAAATTTTCTGGCATTCAGATTCAAGCGATAGCATCTCGTTAGGGCTACGAAATTCAGGAAACGTGTCGAAATTAAATTACACAGCAGGCATTTGAAGTATCTGTGAAATCAGTTTCCACTAAGTGAAGCTCGAGAAATTGAATTCAATTTCAAATTCATTCAACCGAATTCGTTGAATCTTCTCAATTACCATTCATGTTTTCCCTTTCATCTGGTCAACCAGGCAGGAAATGGAGGCAGAATCAGAAAAGAATTTTTATCCCACTCGTCTCACTCCAACTTATCGAAAGCGTCCAAATGGTTCCCTAATTCGATGCAAAAAGTACCTATCTTCCATCTCGTTTATTCGAACATGAATCGTTTTACTACAGGCACATGTATCGAACCGATGAACATACTGAGGGGAATTGAATACCTTCTGATATCCTTTCAAATATTGTGGAAACGAAACGAAGGTTGGGAAAGACATTTTGCGGATTCATAGTACCATTCAAACTTCATAAATTCAATATGAAAAATTGAATTATCCTTATTGAATAATAATATTTTGAATTTGTTTATGGCCATAGGTGTTTTCTAGCTCTCACATCCTAAAAGTATTCGTCTGTAATTCAAATACATTTATCCATTTCGAAATTGAAAGAGGTCTTCAAATCAAATATGATTTGAATCGTATTCAAGATGGATTACAGCTTTAGTCCTATTGTTTTTGAAACGTATTTCAATTACCGAGGTTATGTATATGTATATTTTGAGTGGTTTCATCAGAGTTACTTCATCTATCGAGCATTTCAATTCCTTATTCCATGTTCGGAATGATCGCATTCACAAATCCAATGCCAGATAGTTGTTCTGACCCAGCATAAGTCTCCTCAGTGACACTAGGCCGGACTTGCGAACACAAAGCATTCCGGTCTCTTCCTTACGAAACAAAAGTTTGAATCTGGTGCAGATAATGTACAACTTCAAGACGAAATGCCATCTGCTGGGTGACGACCGAACGATCACTCCTGATACACCAGGTAGACGAGACCTCTTAGAGCGGGCAGATCGTACGACAAGGCCGTAAAAAATGATTCGCAGCGAACTTGAATCGTCTTCGGTATACTTGCAGAGGAAGCTGTAACCCTCCATTTCTAAATGGTTGTATTCACTAATCCAACGCTAGATAGCTGTTTCTACACGCCCTAGCTGTTATCAGTGACATTCGGCAGGATTTGAGGAAGCAAAGGTCAGTATCTTAGAGTGTGAGAGAACACAAACTATTTCGAACTGACAAAGTGAAAATCTAAATCAGATGTAGATGGTGTGACTTCAAAGAGGGGAACTCCATCTGCTGGATGACAGACGACTCAAACTTCTTGTTCACCAAATAAAGAAAATCTCTAGCAGAGGGAATAATTATTGAGTTTTATAGAAAGCGAAGAAGTGATTTGCATCAAGCAAGAAGTTTGAGATCAGATTGAGAATAAATCCAAACTGGGAGGATGTACCAACTGAAATCATTAGTGGATGAACTCGATACTGCTCAAAAATTCCCACAGCAGATAGAGTGAATATTTCTCCATGCTATCCCTCAATTCGCAAAAGTACCACTGAAAAGTCATTGAAGCCCGTGGATTTAATTTTCATTCCATAGCTGGTTCATATCATCATTCCCATCATCCTCATTCACATACAATCCTTCATTTTAAATTTTCCATTCCATTAGAGTGACTTTTTTTGTAGACAATGAAATCTCAAAAAACTTCACTATATTTGGTGGATTTGTCGTTTATGAGTATCAACTGTTCTCGGCGTACTCTTGAAAAAAATACATGTTGCAGACATCCATAATTTTGGATAATATTCGAAGTATCTGAATCATTATCAGGTCAGATAACAAGAATTTGGTTGGACGGATGTTTCATTGAAATTTCTGCAGCCTATTTCAACGTTACTCAATATTTCATTCCGAAAACTTTGATGAACAACTGTTGTTTATGTTCGTTGAAATATAAACATAAATACCAGTTTTCTCTTGACTCAGCGAAGAAGCTTCTTTCCCCGGATGTCATGATTTGTGAGGGTGGGAGAATCTCCATTCTGTTATTTTAGCAATCTCGAGTTGAGCTGAGAATGCAAATTACAACGTGTTTATTTTGGAATACTTTGATTTTCAGGATGGGTATATTTCACTGAATAATGCTAAGCACCTTTCGGGTTTCTATAGGGAAAGGCTTTGATGAGAGAGAAATCAACTGCGTCAGAAGTTTTTTGTTCTCTCAGGTAACACGATTTGAATCAACTGCAGCATCCCATATAGTCGAAGGGAGACGCAGTTAGTGAAGTGATTGAGATCTTTAGTTCAATTCTTCATTGAAAAAGATATTTTTCTCGATAATTTGTCTTCTGTAATGATACAATATAATATATGTGTATATGTGTAATGATAATATATAATAATTCTGCCACTTTCCATGGTTGATGGGATCGCAAATAACAATGACTCCCCCAAAAATGGCGAAGGGAGTGAAAGTTAATCTGGGTGGATATTTCTGAAGCATGGACCGTGAGAAGCTGGTGATATCCGAAGTTCTCCTAATTCTTATGATTTTGCTTTCGATGTAGAGGAGAACATTTCATTTTTTCTTAGTGCGAAAGTTTCCGTGATCCGGAAGAAGGGCCTCTGAGAAATGCTCGGCTTGAATATTTCGACAAAATAAAAAGCTGACTCTGACTTAAAGAGAACCAGTTGAAAGAGCTGACATCACTATCAGAGGTGGTTATTGGAGGAGATCGTTGAAGTGACCGAAAAACCATTCTATATAATTCCTCTTACGTTTACTGAAACGAAGTGAACACGAATGTGATTTCAAAAGCATTGGAAGATTAGATGTTGCTCACTTCTCGTCGAAAGGTTAGCAGAGGAGCAAAACAAAAAGGAACAAATGTAGCCTCAGTCTGTTATCTATATAGATATTTTGCCGAACTGTGAAGTTTATTCCAATCAACACATAAATAGATGAACTTTTATAAATTGATATGAATAAATCGATTGAATTCAATACAGAGTTGATCACTTTCGTTTTAAATTGGTTACAAAAATAGCCCAATGAGAGGGCTGATAATGTTCTCTGCTGAGTGTTAATGGTTCGGACTCGTATATAGTTGACTCTATTGAAACCTGTTATGGAAACTTAATAATAATAAGATGAAAAAAATGTCAATCAAACTAATGAATTTCGAATAATGAAATAAAAGAAACCAATCAAATCAAGTCACTCAAACCTGATCAAAAAGATCAAGAAGGATTTTGGTCAAAGAATAGAAACTGAAAATTTGATTGATCAAAAAATTGCTTTGGTGACGAAAAAAAAATGAAATGTCACCCGAAAACGATTGCGGATATCAACTTGGTTTGGAAATTTGTTCACATCTATTTTCATTTCTACACTTGAATTTGTTTGATTTTATTATTTTATATGCAACATTTCATTTTTTGTCACCATATCAATCTTCATCGTTAATTGAATTTTGATTTGAGTGCCCTATTCTATTGAATGTTTCTCAATTTTATTATTCGTGATTGACTGTTTCAGTTGATATTATTTCCATCTTGTGAGTTTTGATAACAGGTTTCAATACACTACACAATATAAATAATCAAAGCCGGAACCAATACATCTCAAGTAACATATTGTTATTGTTCCTTGATATTTCCTCAGAGCAAGCATTTCAAATTCAGACGTGAATTTCCATATACAGCAACCTGCTCCGCCTCTGCAGTACGAAGGTAGTGTTCAACACAAGCGGAAACGGAAGAAGATGGTGGTGAACATATATTCGAAATCCTTTGTAGAATATTTGACAATACTTGAAGGAAGACCATTGAGGCGGCGCCTTATTGCACTGTCAGTTCAGCCACTATACATTTATCTGATTCAATAAAATTCTCTGCGAATCCTTTCAGTTCATCCAGGAGTGGCTCACAGATGAGGAAACTAGCTGGGCTTTATGTACTTTCCTATTTCGTTACAGATTGTGCGGTTTAATGGAAGTGTCCAAATTGAGCTCAAAAATATAAAACGATTTCACGTCATATTCATAAAAAAAACAGAAAAACGCTGCGAGCCACAAAGAGCTATTTTTTTTCGAACGATGAACGCTACTTTTTTTATCTTCGAACGTGGAAAATACAGTAAATTGACTGGAGGAGAACGTTAGGCTTCTAGCTTTATGTCAATCCTTCAATATAACACATTTTCGGTGTTCAAACGAAGAGTTCGGTGTGGCTTGCGTGGTTGGCTGACTCCCTTACAAGATATTCGTCAATCGCCACGTTTACCACAAAAAATATCGATTTTTTCATTGAAAACGAATTCATCAATGCCAGGATAAATGATATCTGATATATTCAAATAGAAATTGAGATGATGCGAACGACTTTTTCATGAAACTGCCAGTCAATTTCATCCCTGTTTCGATAAATGAATCCAAAAGATGAAGGTCCAAGACTATTATCCTGCCATACGAGTCTTTCGAATAACTGTTTTGACCACTTTACGTATTTTGAGCCGCTGAACACGAATCTGAAGTCGAAACGCGGCGCTTTCCCTTCTCTTCGAAGTTATGGCCCTTCAGAGCAGAAGCAAAAGAATTGGTCCCTCTTGGTATGAGAGAAAAACGTCAAGGAAATAGAAATATCAGACTTATAACGACATACATTTCAGACCTTCGACTAGCATTTCCATAAGGACCAAATGTTTTTCTGCCATTGAATTTAATCATCATCATCATCACATCCCACTTGGCCAAGAGAATGAAAGTGATATCATCTGGCGTAAAGGCTTTACCCTCATATATATATATATATATATATATATATATTTATTATTATTATTTTTGTGGAGGAAGGAAAGTTTTGAGAAATAACATCTATAAAACAAGTAACATCATATATTTTGGAAACTGTGTTGATATGTGTATGTATCATTCATAGATTTGCAATTCATTTGCACTAAGGAAGAGAGAGTAGATCTGAAACAGCTACTTCCCTGTCCATGTACAGCAGGGTTTTTTAAAGTGGGGTCTATGGACCCACAGTCAGAAAACATGAGTAAATTGAACAAAGATTAAACAGGGCATGGTTTCTTAGCAGCGCAGTTGTTTCATGTTTTTTTCTGATTGTTCGTTTACTATTGCTTGCCAACTGGGATCGGTCACCGACTATCTATCTATTCCAGAATCATTGAAATGTCGTCAAATGTTTTGAAGCAAGAACTGAATGCTTTACCATTTCCATTCAGTGTGCAATTGGATGAAAGCACCGATGTTTCACAATGCAGCGACTCGTGGTGTTTGTTCGTAACGTCCATCATGACACAGGTAGTATCAAAGAAGAGTTCCTTTTTTGCGACTCGCTCTTAGCGACTACTGAGGCTTCCGACGTGTTTGAGATAGTAAAAAGATTTTTCAACGAACATCATATCGGGAGCATCTCGTTGCACCCACATTTCGTAACACCTACAATGCGTAATACCCACATTTCGTAACACCCACACTCTCCAAACATACCCGAATGAAGCGCTGTTGCCAAATTCATCCTTCTTTTAGGTTAGGTTAGTTAGGTTAAGTTAGATTGGGTTAACAAAAAATTGCAGAATATCCGGTAAATTTTGCAAGAGTGCATCATTCGGGTATGTTCGGAGAGTGTGGGTGTTACGAAATGTGGGGATAACGGAATGTAGGTGTATCGAAATGTGGGTATTACGCATTGTAGGTGCAACGCAGCGCACCCATCATATCGATTGAAGAACCAAACTAGTTAGAATATGCACTGACGGAGCTCCGGCAATGCTTGGTAACACATCTGGTTTTGCAGCTTTGATCAAAAAAGAGATCCCTCATGTCATAATCACTCATTGTTTTTTGCATCGACACGCCTTAGCTTCACGAACTTTGCCCACTTTTTCGAAGGAAGTTATGTCGATATGCGTGAAAATGATCAACTTCATCAGAGCAAGAGCCTCAAACCACCACCGCCTTTTCAAAAGACTTTGTCAGGAAATGGAATCAGAACTTGAATTACTACTTCACTACACAGAAGTTCGTTGGCTGTCAAGGGGACAAGTCTTAAAGCCCTTGTTCGAGTTGCGAGCAGAAGTGTCACTTTTTTTGAAAAATAAAACAAATACACTTCACGAATATCTCAAGAGCGAAGATTTTTTACAAGGGCTAGCGTACTTAGCAGATATTTTTTCTCATTTGAACGAAATCAACCTGTCTTTGGACAAAGAGGACAGAATCCGATAACTTCGCAAATTTTCCGATGTTAGAAGAGTTAGTGACACAAGGTGACGGGAACATGACGAAAATTACATCAAAAATTCAAAACAAAATGTCCAAACATCTGGAAACATTACAGGTGTTATGAATATTGGGGATTCTCACCTTGTACAAACAATTCTGAAAATGAAAAGAGTAGTTATGACAATTGGTAAATAACGTTCAACTGTAATTTTTTAGAAAAATGTCATCAGTTATCAAAATTGTAATTTTTGCGAGAGGGAATAAAGTTATTGCGATTATTTAGATAGCCCTTTTCTTGCTGGAAACGTAACATTTGGCGACCGTGACAGGACAGTTTGAATTCCAGTAAGATTCAGTTATGGAAAAGGCTAAGAAAGCAAGAACTTTCCATCGAGTAACCTTCACGAAACAGTACACCCACGTTATCTCACTGATGTCTGATGGAAAACAGGATATTATTCAGCTAAAAGCTGCTTTCCGTATTCTACAAGTCAAGTACGAAGAGATTCAAGCTCTCGACAAGGAGGTGTTCAACCTCATGTTGGAAGATACAACAAGCGAAAGAGAACTGGAGAACGATTACGAAGAAGTCAACAAATATATGATGCAGTACGAAGTATTGAAAGAAAAATTGGCAGTTTTGTTTGAGAAAGTAACAGCCGACGATATTTGTTCAATTAGTAGTGGTGTGACTGTTCAGAGAAGGTTCAAGTTACCACAAATTGAACTTAAAAAGTTCGATGGTAACCCCAAAGATTGGCTTCATTTTTGGGAATTATTCAAGAAATTGGATGATGATCCAACAATCGACAATGAGGAGAAGTTCCAATACCTGGTTCAGTCAACGGTTCGAGGATCTAGGGCAAGAACAGTGGTCGAAAGTTTCCCACTGACAGCAGCAAATTATCCGAAGGCTATTGACGCTCTGAAATCGAGGTTCGGCCGCGAAGAACTTCTCATAGAATTATATGTTCGAGAATTATTGGGATTAGTGACATCAACAACATCGTCTCTGGCGTCTTTGTACGATAAACTAGAATGTCGACTGAGAGCCCTTGAATCACTTGGTGTAACGTCAGATAAATGTTCTTCAATGTTGTTTTCTTTGATGGAGTCATGTCTTCCGGAAGATTTGATACGGGTGTGGCAGAGGTCGTATTCGGCAGACACAACTACGAACTCAAAGGATGAGCTGGAGAAGTTGATGAGTTTCGTGAGGACAGAGGTCGAGAATGAAGAAAAAATATCGATGGCGGTAGCAGGAATAGTTCCGAGTAAAACGAGAGATTACAAGAAGAGGTTTATTCGGAATGAAAAGTCTTTCACTGCAGCCGAACTCTTGACAACAAGTAGTAATTCATCTCATTGTATCCTTTGTAACAGTATGAAACACAAAAGCTTTGAGTGTAGAGAAGCACAAGGTATGTCTCTTTCTGATAAGAGGAAAATTATTTTTGCTGAAGGATGTTGTTTCACATGCCTCCAACCTGGTCACACCACCAATAAATGTAGAGTTTATGTCAGATGTGACAAATGTCAAAAAAGACATTACTTAGTGATGTGTCCATTCTTATATGCCAATGATATACAGGGTGAATCTTCTGAAAGGCCAGTAACGAGTGAAGTTATTCCTAATGTTTCAAAAGAAAACTCTCTGACTAGTCTTACACGAAGTACTGAGGTTCATTTACAAACAATTGTCGTAATTTTGAGAAATAATAATGGTTATGAACGACGATGTAGGACACTAATTGATACAGCATCTCAACGTTCTTATGTTTTGACGAAAACAGCAATCGAATTAGGGTTGCCAATCGAGGGTGAAGAAACTATAGTTCACTGTTTATTTGGGGGAATCAATACTACAGAAAATAGTCATAAATCCTATAAGATATATCTATGTGATTTGAATAGACGTTACTTTTGCAATTTTCTTACTTTAGATCAGGAACGTATTTGTGGGAATATTAAAGTTGCAAATAGTAATTCATGGGAGAGAGAAATAACTGAAAAGGGTATTACTCTAACAGCTGAAACACTCAGTGTTTAAATACATTCGCTTGATAAAGGTACAGTGTACCGAAACATGTCGCGAAGACAATAAATTTTGTGGAAATTTAATCGTGTCTACCTTATAGCGTAACACAGAGTATTTGATACGATAGGTTTCACTTGTCCAGTGACTTTATATCCCAAATTGTTATTGCAACAAATTTGGGAACAGAAAATAGGTTGGGATGATGAATTAGATGAACCAATCAAGAGTAAGTTTTTGTGTTGGTTTAAAAGCCTTCCGTATTTACCTCGTGTTAGAATTCCCAGATATTTTTCAGCCCTTGCTAACGGCAAATGGCTTCATTTAGAAATTCACACTTTTTGTGATTCTTGTGAATATGCTTACGCTGCTGTTATTTTTTTGAGGATAGAAACTGGAACAGGTACGACAGTTCAATTGATTCAAGGCAAATCTAGGGTAGCTCCAGTGAAAAAGATGACTATACCCCGCATGGAGTTAATTGCGGCTACAATTGGATCACGTTTGGCAAAATCAGTTTCTGAATTTTATTCATTCGAAAAGGTTCAATTTTTCTTTTGGACAGATTCATCTACAGTTTCAGCTTGGATTCTCAGAGATCAACAGTGGGTTGTATTTATTAGGAATCGAGTTAATGAGATATTAAAACTGTCGTCGAAGACACAATGGAAATTTATTCCAGGATCCATGAATCCAGCTGATTTACCTTCCAGAGGATGTTCTGCAAAAATGTTACTAGAGTCTAATTGGTGGGAAGGACCTGATTGGTTGAGGGGTCCATCCAGTTCATGGCCAAGAGATGATTTTGTTTATGATGAGAATTCAATAGCAGAGGAGAAAAGGAAAACTGTAACTTTTTGTATAGTTAGCGATGAGAGGAAAATTACTTGGTATCACACGAAATTCAATAACTTTCGTAAAGTAGTCTCAGTGATAGGATGGATCAAAAGATTCATTCATAATTGTAAATATTCCAAAAATCGAACCACAGGTGTTTTGATCTCTTCAGAAATAATGGAGGCGGAAATGACTGTTTTAAAATTGATTCAGCAGGAGTGTTTTCCCGAAGGTGAACTGAGTTCTTCGATTGTGACTTTGTTTCCGTTCAAAGATGAAATAGGTATTTTGAGAGTTAAAACGAAGTTACTTTATCGTGAAGATACTTTCGATTTTCGTCATCCAATAGTTCTTCCATCTAAGCATCCTTTAGTAGAAAGATTGATTCAGGAAGAGCACGAGAAAGCTCATCATGTAGGTATTCAAGGATTGTTGAGTCTTGCGAGAGAAATTCTGGATATTGGGAGGGCGTAAAACAATCAGATCTGTAATTTCCAAATATATTCGCTGCAAAAGGTTCACAAGTAGAAGTTTAGAAGTTACTCCTGCTGCTCTTCCTATTCATCGTGTTCGAGATGCTGCTGCATTCGAGGTCGTAAGAATAGATTTAGCCGGTCCATTATTACTCAAAAATGGTCAAAAACTTTGGATATCTATTTTTACATGTGCTGTGTATCGTGCAATACATATGGAATTATTATCCTCTCTTTCAAGCGAAGTAATAGATGGATTGGTAGAGGTGGGCCATATTCATGGCCATCGCGGTCTCCGGATTTAAATCCATTGGATTTCTTTCTGTGGGGGCATCTAAAAAGCCTTGTTTACGCTACACCTATTCACACAAGAGATGCATTGTTGAATAGAATAACATTACATTGTGAAGCCATAAGAAACGACCCTGGAATGCTAATTTCAAGTATAGAGAGGGTGTCTTCGCAGACTAAGAAAATGTATAGAGAGAGAAGGTGGTCATATCGAGCAGTTTCTGTAGCGGATTTTTCATTTCTGTTTGCTCTTGAGGCTCTTGAGTTTCGTTAGTTAAACGTGTTTGCATTATAAAAATTCGTTATGAACATTTTACCTATCATTTCCATTTTCCTTAAAAACAAATATTTTCGAATAATGGTAGACATCTCAGGATGAATGTTGTTGAATTAACGTTATCATTATTATTTCTGCTTTGATAATTATTCATTTCAAAAAATGGTGGACGAGCGGGTTTGATGTCGTCGAGTAAAACTACATTTTTATCAAGACTCGTTGCTCCGATCGACTTTCCACACGAGTAATTTTATTCATAAAATTGTCCAAGTAACCTTATTTTGTTGAAAAATATTGAAAAATATCTGTCATTTCAAAGTTTTGGGGTGTGGACCATCGGGGGTAGTCCGTTCCTGACTTTGTAGCAAAACAACTGACTCCTGCATGAAAGCTCGTCGAAGGAATTCATTTGTTGAGTCAATTACCAAAATTTGGATATTTTGAATATTCACTCGAAAAGTTATCAAAGAAAAACATTTTTCATTTTGTAACTTCGAGGGCCCGTAACTTGGTAACGAAGGATTTCAGGAAAAAAAGTTATATGAAGTACTGGTGATATTTTCACCCCATCTATACATTCCCGAAAGGAAAAGAGGAAGTCGAGGGACACCCTGTATATGAGCAACTGAACTCTCTCAATACATCGACACCCAAGATTTTCAAAAATACCGAATCTGAGCTAATCTGATGTAATGATTTGACTAATCGATGACACATGCTTCAATTGACCTTCCCATCTCAAAGAGGAATGTTCATGTTCCTAAAAAATATCATTACCGAAGGCTCGATTGGGAAGTCATGTGAATATATATTTAATCGTAATGTCAATTTATACAGTGAATATTATATGGAAATCGACATTTCTGAAAATGTGTGTCTGATGAGAAATTTCTAAAATTCATCCATATGCCCACTGATGAACACAAGGAATAGTTTTCACTGAGTGTAACAAGCTTTTGTGGATTTCCAGAAACGAAATGTTATACTGGTATTGGTTAGGATTTCCTTCGGGTATATAACTCTATCGAAACCAGTTACAAAAAAATTATGCGAAATTTAATTTGATTATAGTTTTCGATTAGTTTTTTCTTTGCAACAGGTTTTGATGGAGTCAATTATATAGAAAATGTTTTGTCCACTTATGAATCCAATGAAATTTATATATTTGAGGTCATGTGAATGGAAATAACAAATTAGAGCAACATTACACTGATAACAGATCCCATGGGCTGTTGTCACTTCGTTGCTACAGATACGCATGAATGTCAGTTTTGACGTTCCTCATGAATTAATATAAATTCAACATGTCACGTTTTGGTTGTGATAATGATGAGAAGATAAACGAAATTATCAAGTCAAATACACCCAGAAATACTGTGTACAGTAAAAAAATTGTTTGGAAAGCTTTTATTGACTTTTGCAGTATTAGAAATTATGAATTAGATGGAAGCCGAACGGTAGAAGAAATAGCCTCAATTTTAAAAGATTGGGCCGTGAATATGAGAAGAAAAGGTGGTATGCATTTTAAAGAAGCTACGGTCAGAACTATGTGAAATGTAACAAGTAAGCTTTTACAAGAAAAGTATTTTAAGGGAATGAATGTTATAATTGACCCGTTTGAAAGTGTTGTTTTTCAAGAAGCGCGAGCAGCTCGCGATTGTGCACGGCGAAAACTGCAGTCTGATCCTACTAAAAGAAAACAAAGTTCTGTAGCATTAAGTTTTACCCAAAATGATCAATTTGTGGGATGAAAAAACTTCTGAAGGGCTGCAACGGAAATTCTACCATCTAGCCGCGATAGAATTAGCTTGGAGAGGTGGGGAAGCTGCTTCATGCTCAACGGACTTTTTTTGTATCGAAACGAATAACGATGGGTCTGAAACAAATCGAATTGAATATAATCTGCCAAGGCGGATCAAAAATGGGCACACAAAGCAAATTTTTAGTGGAAAACGATGACAGCAACATTTGTCCTGTCAGATTGTATAATAAATTAGTTCAAAAAGAGGCTCGAATATTAAAACAAACAGATTGTTTTTGAGACCAAATCTCACTGGAATTCGGAAAACGACCACTGGTATGATAATATGCCTATAGGGAAAAATACAATTCAAAACTGGACAGAATCATCAGCAGAATCAATCGACTTAAATAATCAAGAGAAAAAGATTACAAATCACTCGAACAGATCGACTGCAGTTAGTCAACTGGCAAAAAATGGGGTTCGAGAGCAGCAGCTCATAAAGATTACAGGCCACAACAACGCTAACTCCATAAAACCTCACTCAAATATTGACCAAGAACTTCAAAACCTAATTATTAACAGCATGCGTGAAAATACATCGTCGTCAGTTATTGAAACTAACACCTCTGGATCTTCGTTTAATTTTTCGAATTGTTCATTCACTAATTGTACTTTCAAATGAATAATTTTGTGTTTGTATTTATTAAAAAAAAAGCAACAGGCTTTTCAAATCTGTTGTTAATTTTTTTTACCCAATTATCAATGTCCTCGGGTTATTACTACTGATAATGGAAGTTCGAACCAATACCACTCACAAGGAACATTGTCAACCACATTCAAGCAAATGAAATGTTATTCTGATTTTTTTTTGCGAACTCATACAGAATCGTGTAGAAATATCCTATGAATGCTATCTGCTCGATTCAAGTTTCGTGCTCTTGGTATACAAATGAATAAGGAAAAGTGGCTTCTATGTCATTCGGAGCATGTCGCCCGCCCCATATAAGCTTGGCAGAAGAATTTTGTATTTCTCTGTAATAATGACTTGGAAACGAATCAGTAAAAAATCAAATTTCCCAAGCAATGTGCATGCATATGTATTTTCGGTGAATGAAATTGGCTTTTTTTGTGAGACACTATGATCGAATAAATTCAATACCGAATGAATGATCTGATGAAAACTGGAAATTTGAAAATTTAAAATTCAATCTGGTTGCCTGAATAAACTTCCTGAGATGGTCGTTACCAAACTTCCAATTGAAATAACTAATTAAAATCAATTGGGAACGCAAAATGTCTAATCACAAGACGCCACTTGCATTCCGCAGTTTTATATAGTAGAGTTGACACCGTTCTAAAACGAGGACGATAATGGTAATTACTGAGAAGTATCCACGAGATGTCGCCCCTTCTGTGGTAGGAAACGATTGAAACTTAAATGTTAACCTATTTTGGTCTTCCGATATTCCAATACAAACAAAGGGTTATTTTTGAATCAGCAAGATGTGGCATCATCGACTCATACATCAATGTTTTATGTGACACAAATATCAGTGAGGAAATCGTGCAGGCTGATATTATTTCTGTACAACCGTAGGTGTATTGTAGGTATCGTGTGTGGTGTCAAAGATTTGTGGAATCGTTTATTTACCAATTCGAGATCACTCATTTGACACAGGTACGAAATTTCCGGAAAATAACCGAAATGAAGCAGCTTTTGGCGTTAACACTTATCACAAGCTACATACTACTGCGATTTCGATTCATAAATTCCAATTATTGGCAACCGAAACATTTCTTTTTGTTGACCGACTAGTTTTTCGGCAGGACGACGTGTGACTCATTGTGAGCATCGATTTCAGACTGATCCCGCTCGCTCTGGACCCGAGCCCTCAGGAGGGATGACGGCATGCGCACCCTCCATAGCGTTCGAGAATGTGGAACTCTGGAAGTGTGATGTGACAAGACTTTGTTTCTTTGTCACTGCGATATTGACCGTTGCTGTTGAATGAACGTTTGCTGCTAACTTGAACGGAGGACTTTCGTCATTTTGTTGATTCCGTGGCATAGACACGCAACCCTAATTTAATCGACTATGACGGGTCAATGACCACTGGCTTCTGATATTAATGGAGAACATTCACTGAAGATTACGTGTTGATGTAACATGTAGGGCCTATTTTTGATAGCATCCACGTGGGACCTTCAACGATTAGCCTGGAATTTAATGTCAATCGGCTCACATTATATTGTTAGGTCTCATATGAAAGCTCAAATGTCAGAAACTGTTAGATAAGCTATCGATTTCCCCGACTGCTAGTTGTGAAACCCGGCATGCATTGGGTTATATCTGGTTCAACAGGAAATCTATTCGTCTCATCCAAATATACAGAGCGGATATGAAAAAAAAACTCTCAATTTTGAACGAGACTGGTTATCAAGGTTGGACAGAATTCACATGAAAATGCCTCAATTTTAATTTTTTTTCGATGGAAGAAGGTGATAGTGTAATGTTTCCCGCTGCCCAGAGGGCGTTCACACCTGCAATCTTGAGTAAAAATAGATAGTTTCTTGTTAGGCCTAGTTCAATATTTTCCCTAATTCTTTGAATAATGAGTTCGAGAAAGATTCATTTCGAAAATCAGTTCAATTTATTCCAATGGCTTGAGTAAGTTGGAGTGTTGATAACTGAGGAACATCTCATCCGATTCCAGTCAGTGTTGAATAAAAAGATATCACGAAACCTCTAACTGATTAACCTGTGGTATGAGTCCATCATGTCTCGAAGTGGAGTGTAGCAGATTTACGATGAAGAAAATTCCAAAGTCGTCTCCACAATTCAATAAACCATAAGGTGTTAGGATGGTAGATCAATACATGTTTCGAACCTATATAGGTTCATCATCAGCTGAATATACATGAAAATTCAACAACAAAAGGAGAGTAATATAACAAATGTCAATATGGTGAGGTGTAAAATTACTAACATGGAGATGAAAATTGAAATGGGGAAAAAACAAATTTGTCAAATGTTAGCTTAAGGCTACTTAGACATAATTGGTGAGAAACACCTGATAGCGCCCTCTCGGGAGCTAGGGACGTAGTATAGCCCAATACAGCTGACTGCAGAGCCAAAAGAATCACTCTTTATTTATGGATCAGTCTCGAATTATTATTCGATGATTGTTTTTTTATAAATGCCACACTTCAGCTGGGAAAATACTGTCAACATTCATTATATTATGAGATCGAATTGAATTTTTTCATCAATAAGATAAAATAGGTCCAGAAGATTGCCTCACTAGCAAAGCTCCTGATTCTTGAAAAATATCTTTTCCTTTCAAAACTCTAACTTTCATTCCAGGTTCTCGTGAGCATTCCAAACATTAACTGTGTTGTAAACCCACTGCACATTCAGAAATACTTCTTGAGACGTCAGATATTCTTTTCATTCTACTGTAGGTGACTTCATATCGAAAGCATTTCATTATTGGTTAGTGCTCAACATTTGGTGAATGCGCAGGTCCAGTTTGGAGAAACTTGAGTCTTTTACAGCTTCTACTCCTTTTTTTAAAACTGCTCCTTCGTAGTATTCTATGAATCCCGACATGCCGTTATAATAGCGTAACAGTCATTGTTTGAACACATTGAAGAGAAATAGAGTTTTATATGAAAATCACGAAGAAGGTAAAATGGAGCAGATTGTTTTTTCGCTACCCGCTACCACCAAGGATTGTCAGATATAAATAGGTGAATAGACCTACATCAATTGGTTTTTCCGTTACATTTTCAGTTAAAGGTATCGACATTACAGACAGGGTGGGGTTAGGTTGTTACATTTAAAATGGTCTTGTCGGAAACCAGGCGCGAAAGTAGGTTCCTTCTCTAAAGGGTTAATTAGAAGGAGCAATGGGATTATAGTTTGGAAGTTGCCTAGTGGTACAGCGTCGATCGCATTTTTTCGCGCCAGGTGCCATCATCAAAGGTTTCGGTGATTCGAAATATTATAATGAAAATGAAATTGTGATTTATCAGCTATAACTGTCATGAAAACTGGAATATACGAAATTATCAAAATAGCAATCATCAGTGATTCAAATAATTATATCAAGATGAATATTCTCGACATTACACTCGATATTCAATTTTCAGATGATATAACTTGATAATAATATATTAATAACTAAACATTCGAAACTTTTGTTTAGATCTAATCCACAGAATATCAGGTACATTTCAATACATCTATTGAATATGTATAGTGTATAAATGAGCGAAAATATTTGGAAACCGCAATGCTGTGAAGTATCTAACGATATTTCTGGTGAATAATTAGTTTTTTTTTATTTCTCCTATGTCTCCAAAAATTTATTTCCGATTGCAAAAATATGGCAATTATAAGATCGAACAACATTCCATTGATGAAAGTAAGTGCATAATTAATAGTTCCTACATCTTTTGGTATTCCATTTTTTTCCAGGTGGGGTACTGTATCCCAGTACGACCCTTAGTCTACAGTGGTGTCGCCAACATATCCCTCATTTTAAAATCTTTGTTTCATTTAAACCGTCACAAATTGACTGCAAAAGTTTGTTACACTTCTGTTTCACCCGAGTTCTTTTCATTATGCACGATTTAGTGGGTCCAGTGTTTGTATAATATCTATGAATATAGTAAGTAGCTGTCCTTTCGAATCGGAATCGGTCAATTTTCACGGTTGTGGTAGTTTCAAACCCTTCAATTGGACCAAGAGCACTGCTCGCGTGTGTTCCATGCGATATAGTAGAGTAAGATCCCAGAGCAATCAGACATAACTTAATTTCACACGGATGAACTTTTTTCTGCGTCTCGTGTGCCTTGTACCTCGTGCTTTGTGGCTTGCCGGTGCACCTGGGCGGTACCAGGTGGAAGGTAAAAAAATATTTTTTTCCTTTTTTTTTTAATTTTTTTTTTTTTTTTTTTTTTTTCCCCCAAAAAATTTTTTTTTCCCTCCCATTTGGCCCTCCTTTTCTTTTTTTTTGTGTGTCCTTCCTTTTTCTTTTTCCTTTTTTTTTTTTTTTTTTTTTTTTATTTTTTTTTTTTTTTTTTTTTTTTTTCTCTTTTTTTTTTCTTTTCTTTCTTTTTTCACTTTTTTTCTCTTTTTTTTTTTTTTTTTCTTTCTCCCCCCTTTCTCCAAAACCCTACACAAACATCAACCAACCCCAAAAAAAAAAAAAACCCCCTCTTTATCCTTTTTCTCTTTTCCCTTTTTTTTTTTCTTTTTTTCCTTTTTCTTTTTCCCTCCTCCCTCTTTTCTTTTTCGTTTTTCCCCTTTTCCCCCTTCCCCCCTTTTTTTCCCCTTCCCCCTTTCCCCCCCTCCCCCCCTTTTTTCCCTCCCCGTGCCTTTCCCCCCCCCCTTTTTCCCCCTTTTTTTATAGTGATAGAGGAATTAACACTCGAGGCAAACCTTAATGAGCTTCGAAAAAGGTTGATATCTCGTTTTTTGGGTATTATATCTCCTGAATTATAACTCAAAACTGGGATTTTTTCGAAAAAGGTGTTCGAAGAAGCATGTTTGAAGCAACGAAATTGTAAATTACATCGTTCAAACTGAATATTTGGCTTCCTCGACGTTCGTTTTGAACGGTAAACACATTTTCATTGTTCGCTATGTCGGAATTTCTTCAACTCAAGTGAGAAAGAATCTGAAGCTCAAACAAATGTGAAAATCATTCCACTCCATATTCTGGATATTAGGAAGAGTGCGATATCAAACCAATTCAATCTAGCTGTTGTTTCCCACATATAGATGTATTCCATATGTTAGGTGTATAAGGGTAAATAAAACAGCACGATATTGAATCCGGCATACGAACAGGGATTCTCTCAGATTGTAGAATATTCAATTCCATGTTATTTCTCTTGAATCTGAATTGTCTTGTGGAGTATATGGATTTCATGGAAATTATATATACTCCTAGAGATGTTCTTGCTGGAGTCTTATTTTCTATACTAATATGACTGGTTTGTTCCATTATGTATGGGTGGCCTCATCAACTTCCTTTCGTTCATGGATGTAGTTTGTGATTTTCTTGAATAAATCAAAGTGATTGTATGTATTTTTAACATCATTTCCTTATGCTCGGTTGTCTCCTTATATTTGCTCTTGATGTTGTGTGAGATTTCACAACATATAATTTTGCAAACAGAGTCAGACATTAATTGATTCGATTGAATTTGGATAACTCTACTCGAATTTTGTAGAAAGAGCCATCTGAAATGGAGCTAGTTTTGAGAATATGTGTCTGGAATAAAATATTGCTCCAGATGAGGAGTTTTGAGATCATTGCATGGGTCTTATTCCGCAAAGTTGGTGCAGTTCATAAAAAAAACGTCGAAATATCAAAATCATCATTTTACAGCTGGAAATCTGCTGATTTATGTTTTGAAACAATTGGAAATTGTCGAATAATTCGAATGATGTGACTATCATTCTGCTGGTTATTTTCATCTCGATTGAAGCAGAAAATGATGTAAAATTGAAATCTCGAACAGAACTATCAGTGAAAAAAATTAATTATGATTCGGACTCTACTGGTCATACTCTAGATGAAGGTTCAATTTAGATAGTGGTTCGAAATGGATTACTCTGATGCCCCAACCGAAAATACCCTGATTATAAATTTCAAGGGTATTGCTACAAGGATCAAGAAATCAAGTGAATGAACCAACCTTGTTCACAAACTTTCATCAATCCCAAATGAATCAAGAGACGGTTGGAAAATTCTCGAAATTTTATTCGATTATGAATATTTGAGAACGGCGAAAATACGGAGGTGGGGTCAGATTTGAAATTTTTGCCAGAAGCGAACGAAGCAAAGTAAGTAATAGATTGACATGTGTTCATGAGAGCGAAAAAAAGCGGTGTTGTCAAGTGAGTTCGCAAATTTCGGAAGATTTGTTGAGTTGTTCTGAGAAATTGATCTAAAACTGTTCGTTTCCGTTAATCAGCAGACAAACGTGAACCTTCAGAAGTCGAAACTTGTGCGAGCAATGGATCAACGAGGCCTTACTTTTCAACGTGCGATTACCGAGCTCGGTGGCCCAGCGGGGAATCGAACACTGGTCTTTCGCTTGTCATTCTGTTTTACAGAACATGCTGTTCTGTGTTTAGTATATGAATTCGTTTTTTTCGATGAACCGATTTATCACCGAACCAACAGGAAAAGGGTAACACTTAATTTTTTTAACTCTTTTCTATCATAGACAGTGACACCATGTGATGTTAACGTCTACACCAGAAGGTTTTGAAACTGTATGTCTATTTGCTGATCATTTCTTCTCAGTCTGTTGAAGTTGATGCAGAATTTGTAATACCTGAGCAACAAAGCAGTAATGCACTTCAACTCACTGAATGCCAGGTTACTCAAACAGATATTTTTGATGAAAAAGTACACTGAGGACTGGTTTCAGTTCTGGACCTGATGGTGTGCCCTCACTCTCATTGAAAAAATTTGTGTGTACCCTGACCCTTCTACTTTGTTTTGTTTGATTTATCTTCCAGAAATGGCGGATTCCCTGCTTTATCAGGGGCATCAGTTCATCATCTATGCTTCCTAAAATATTTGAGAGTCTTGTAACCAAACAAGCTCTTTTGGAACTGTTTCAATACTCTAACCAATCATTAACATATTAATAAAAAAAACCTTAAATCACTAAAACGTCTTAGCTGTGTAGGTAGGATCGCTAAAGACTTATCAGCAAACACAATGAAGATTTTTCATTGTTTTCAAATCAGATCACACTCAGTAAATGGGCTTTCAAATGGACCAACGACACAGCTAGACTGATATTCTTTCTACACTACAATTAATCACATTGGAAAACAGGCGAACTCAAACTGACCTAATATTTCTTTTCAAATTACTTTCAGGCCAATTTGATTGGCCAGAACTTCTCTCTCTGGTTGACCTGAGAGTCAAGCAACGAGTGAAGAGAGATGATAAAGCTGTTTTTGTAGAGAGCTCCGTTTTACCAATTATGGATTTAATAGTCCAATGTCAAGAATGCTAAGAGAAGCTATTGCATCAAAGCTTGATTTTTTTCACAAACTATTTGAAGGCCTTCAAAATGTCTGCAATCAATTACCTATGTATTATATCTATAGATTTTTGCCTTGTATGTTTGTTGGTTGAATTGGAACAAAGTTACATATTCTTGTGACCAGCAGAATAAAGTGTCCAGATCACGAGTTATGTTGGAGACATTCGGAAAAACTGAAGTATCAATCGAAAAGATGGTTTCATTTTCTACTGGCTCCACTTGATGAATCATTCCAAAACAAACCGCATATTTCCTCTGACCATAATTCTCCACTGCAGGATGTTGGATACAGATCTTTCACCCGACAAGTTACTGGATAGAACTAATAAACTCAAGAACGCTCCGATTGAACTAAGAAGAATCCTGTTTACATAAATATAATTATTGATCGAATCCAATTGTTTATAGTACGCATCATAGATAGATTGTTGATATTCACACTCATATCCTGAATTCTATCTAATATTTTCAAACCCAGTTCTTTATGGAATATTATTCTTCTAGGCCTCCTGGTAACATTGGAACATTTTTTCAACAAACACTGAAAAATATTTCTTCGAAATTTCATTTAGGAAGATATTAATGTGATATATTGAAAAATCAAAACCTACCATAGAAAAAAAATCTGAATATTTCGAAATTGCGTGACTCATGATACCTTATGGTAAAGGTGAAAAATAGAAAAAATAAAATAAACTGTTGGAATTCAATATCTTACTAATGATGAGAAATGAAGTCGATGATTTAGGCTGAGAGACGAAATGTTGGATGAAAGATCTGTATCCATCATCATGTATTGGGAGAAGAGTGACAATGAAAGATTGCAATTGGTTTTGGATATTACATCAAATATAGCCAGGGAAGAATAGAAATAACTTTCAGGAATTATGATTTTTGTAGAATATCTCTGTAAATACTCGGAATTTCAAATCTTTCTGGGCGACATTGTGTTGGCCACTTCGCGGAACTTCGTTTCAATCCAACCCACTCCGTATATGGTAAAAGTAGAATTGGAAATGGACAGTATATCCGTAGGGACTAAAACACACAAGTACATAGTTAATAAATGAAATTTTCACAAGTATAAAGCAAAAAAAAATCCATACATTTAACGAAATTGAATATTTGTAAGCAGTCAAAATGAAATGGCTTTCAAAACTGATGAATACCAATGGAGGTTGAAAAAAAACATATAACTGTTGACTACATGCAAAATATATTGTACATTAGCTGATTAAAAATTGTTTGTATTTTTGCCTAAATTTCATTGTTGAGCGAAATGCTTCAACCGTTTCTGGAATTGAGTTATATATTATGATGCCATCATGGTAAATTGACTTTTTTCCGAAATCTGATTGTGTTTTATTTGTTGCTAGTAATTTTGTTTGTCTTGTGGAGTAATTATGGATATCAGCAATTTGAGTGAAAATAATATCTGACTTTTTACTATTATTTTTAATAGAATGGATGAAACAGCTAATTTTGAGTTTATGGAGAGAATCTAAGTCCAATAAATTGTGCGGTTTGTATAAATTTATTGTTGATTCTAGATAAGGTAATTTATAAATACATTTGATTGTTTTGTTTTGTAAAGTTTTCGAAGGTTTGATAATAGATTCACTTGCTGTCCCCCAAATGGAGATGAGATAATGCAATTGTGAATAGATTAGGCTGAAGTATATATTTTTCAATAATATGAGAGATATGTAGTTTCTGATTTTGTAGAAAATTCCAATGAGAGGAGATATTTTCATTCTAATTCTTTCAATATGTTTTCGCCATGACAATCTCTCATCGATATATAAACCTAAAAATTTAGTTGTTTCTATGTATTTTATCAATTTATTATTGAATACTATGGGATCAGTAGGAATGTTGATTGATCGTTTGGAAATATACATATACGAAGATTTATCAAAATTTAGAGTTAATTTATGTTGATGAAGCCAAATGAGAATTTTATCCAGATCACTTTGATGATTGATGATTTGATTTAACGCCAGTCTTCAAGTATGCCCACTGACTATGTCAAGTGTTTTTACATTTTCCTCGCAGGAGGAATGGGCGCATTCGGTTTGCTTTTGGAATACCTCGTCCATTGGTAGATGGCGTAATAACTTCGTTGTTCGCATCAGCTTTGGCCGGGGCTTGATACTCGTGTAGGAGTTTGATTTTTAATTATGGGAAATCATCGACTTTATGTTGATGATGGCACTGCCTTGCACTGACGAGTGGCCAAATAGCCCGAAACCGGTCTGCAAGTGTGTCCGTCCCTATAATTGAAAATCAATTCCTTCATTTGTATCGACGAAAGCAAATGCAGGATTTACTTCTGTGAAGAAACCTGCACTGGCACCGGTCGGATATAATTCAATGCCCTTCGTGGTATTAGCCAGGGGAGTAGTTGTTTTCTGACAGGTGCCAGCCGAAACCTACTGTGTAGGTAATTTGAGACTGGCCTGAACAGATAATAATAATATTTATTTACTCAAAGGTACATTAATCAAAATAACACAGAACAAGAGGAACAAGATTGTTCGAAAGATGATCAGATCACTTTTCATATCATCTTTAATTTTATCATAACTATATGAGAAGTATATGAGAGTGGTATCATTAGCAAATAATTTGATCATTCCATTCAATGTTAAATTTGGTAGGGAGTTGATATAGATAAGAAAAAGTATTGGTCCAAGAATGGACCCTTGAGGTACACCACAAGTTATATTTTGAAGGGAACTTTTGTCATTGTCAATTTGAATAAATTGTTTTCTTTTGGACAAGTAATTTTCGAACCATTTGATTCCAACATTAAATAATTTTTTTATCAATATTTTATGGTCAACCGTATCGAAGGCTTTACACAAATCCAAAGACAGGACACAACATTTTCTGTTCTTATCAATTTCTAATTGAATGTTTGAAAGTTATTGAGAAAAATTGCCTTGATTATTTTAATCCTCATGATTTCTGGCATATTCGAATAAATTCCAGAGGCTGACTGGTATACCAGCTATTTCAGGTTTTTAATGGAAACCGCAGCGCTGTGATCGAGAGGTCGTGGCTTCTCCCAATGGGGTGAATATTTTGCCATCAGGAATTTCTCTCGTTGAATTGGTAAATTACTCTGCAGGATTGATGGTTCTTGCTGCTGAGGTATAGATAAGGAGTTGAAAACAAGGCCAACATGTATCACTACTTTTATTCGGGTTTGAAGGCCGTCGTTTTTTGGAATTTCTTCCTGACGTTTCGCTGGCTCGAGTGGCTAGCTTCTTCAGAGGTTCATTCATCTTGGAATTCACTCCGATGACTGGAGATTGTTTCTTCGCAAGTTTTATTTATGCCGATTCAGGTAGTTTGCGGTGCTAATTATTCCATTCGGATTCGGGGAATTGTCATTAATATTGATTACCTTGTTTACTTCATGTGGGTTCGGAGAATAATCATCATTAATATCTGACGAACTACCTGCAGTTATTATCGATTCTCTTAAAATCGAATGGAACTGCGGAAAGACATGTTGAGACTGTCAAAAAAGCTATTGATAAATATCTGTGTCAGGGCTCCACTCTGACCATAGAACAGCAAATTGTTAACTTCCTATTCAGCTATAGAAGTACTCCAACAAGCTCTGGTATTAGTCCAAATGAAATGATCTTCAAAATAAAGCCAAAGACAAGGTTAGATCTCTTGAAACCTAAAAAAGAGGGACAGATAATGTTTAAAAATACTGATGAGTTCATAACCCCACCTGTATTTTTGTCAGGGGAGAAAGTTTTAGTTGGAAAATTAGGGCCCTATTATGATGACAAGTGGAAACCGGGAGAAATTATCAAATGTATCAGTGCTGTAACCTACTTAGTGAAAATAGATGATAAAATTATTTACAAACATGTTAATAGTCTTAGAAAGTTTAATGTCTCTGGATTATCTCCTGTTAAAAATCCAGTTCCGTCTCTGAGTATGTCAAATACCACCTATACAGTTCCTTCGACGAGCTCAAATACGACACCTCCGTTGACCTCCACAAATGTTAATGATGCCATAACTGATGTACTACCAAATAATGAATCGCAAGATTCGACAAATGTCCATATTGGTGCTAAGACCACAAGGTCCAGTTCGATTGTGGAACCAGAGGTGCCCTATTTGAGACGTAGTGCTCGTATTCGAAAAGCACCTGACAGATTAGACATGTAAACGTTGTATAAGAATGTTGTTCTCATCTCAGAAGAGAGAAAATGTTGTGTATTTTTATAACCTGTGTTATCACCTTAACGAACAATTGATTATTTTATTGATTGGACTGTCAATTAGACAGTTAGACTGAAACTGAATTTATGTACAGTTTTGAAACAATAAAGACTTCAGTTCTACCCGTGTATAGCTAATACATAAATATATAATAGAGGAAAGTGCCAAATGACTCCTAAGGTAGTGGAAGTGTTCGAAAAATAACTGACAGTGATGTATGTTTAAGGCAAGACTTCAATCGATTTACATTTGTAAACATTTCTGTTCCGCTGGTATCATTTCTTCAAGGGCTGATTCGTTAAGTAGATTTCAATTGAGTTTCGGTATCCTTGAACAAAGTAAAAGAGAATCTAACACGAAGATTCTCATGAAAGTGAAAGGAAACTAATCCAGATATTTCACAAGATAGAAGTCGAAGAGAATTCAAATGCTGGAGAAATGGGATGAACAATACCCAACAGCTACTTTTACTCAGTTTCCAACATATCATTTATTATAGCTCAGATGATCGATGTTGCCCTAGCAATTTCAATATTTCAATAACTAACTCATATGATGAAAGTTAAACTGAAATTATGGGTTTGATAATATCCAAAACATTCTATGTTCTATGTGATACTGCCTTATGGCAACCCTTGATAAATATAAAGTTCAATAGTTCCTAATTTATATAGAATTGAATCAATTGAAAAATATTTCTGAATCAAAATGGATTGACTTTTTCTACTCCATTATTGCATATCGATAGATTCGACACCTGCCGACACCAGGACATTTTTTCTTCTGAAATGTTCGAATCAATTTTTTCAACATTGCAGAAAGTTACTCATCAACCAGTTTATTGATGTTTACAAGTGTGTCTTTGGATATCGAACAATTGTATGAAAAGGAACCGTATACTATGATCAAAGAATATCGTGCTGATGAAAGAAGACTGTGCTGACTAATCACAAGTATAAAGCTGAGGCCTCGTTAATGCATTGTTCGCACGAGTTCCGACTTCTGAGGATTGCTGTTCGTCAGCTGGTTGAAGGAACGAACAAATTCAGAACAAAACAAATATCTTCTGGCTCACCGGGTAGGTTCGTCGCGTGAACTGGGGTAAAAGATCCTCAGATAATCTTTCATTTGTAACTATAGAAACAAATTTTTGATCCTTCCCTTCCTCTTTGTTTTCGTTTAGTTTTTTCGTGATACACCAGTTATTCATTCATACCCATTAAAATATTCATCAATCAATGGACTAGCCAATAGTCAAGTTGATTGGGTTGAGGTTTCGGAACCATTTTCGCTGCTTCTGTGAACAAGTTGTTGAGTGGTAATGAGAGCAAAATCAAATGCTGAAAACTAGGTCAGAAGAGTCTTTGCAGAAATCACAGACTTTGGCATTCTTTTTCATTCAGGTACATTCTGATGTCATCAAACAATCGAAATTGTCGATCGTTGATGATTCTCATATTTATTGTCGCCCTTCGATTAACTTCATATACATACGATATATGGAAGAACATACATTTTCCGGAGATTTTAGTGGCTCCTTTGATATCAATTAATCTTTCATTTACCTGTAAATCAGATTACAAATAATATTAGCAACGGTATATGAGGAGACAATTACATAAGAAGACCTCGAACTTGCAATAGATTTGCCCATGAGACCTACCCCTTGAGAAGCGTCCGCTTTTATCCGGACGACACAAGGTTGAATCAGATTTTCGGTATTCACAGAAAAAATAAATTCTGTAGTAAAATGATCAATATTCTCTCATGATAACCTTTATGCGTTAATAACACAAAAATAATGAAAAAAATATATGCATTTCTATTCATCGCGTGAAAAATTATTCATTAACAATTTCCTGCATTTTGACTATATTGAGGATAGACATTCTCAAGCATTTTTAGTTCAGACATGATACTTGGAAAGTCGTTAACATCGTGTCGTTACAATTTTACCTCTCAGGATCATTTCAGAACAGAAATGTTCTAATTATAAGCTCTGAAGAATTCAGGCTTTTGATGAATTCAGGGCCACTCTATTCTGCGAAATTGCATTCCACAAAGCATATATTCATTTCTATATGAAATTATTCGAGGATAAAATTTAAATTATCAAATATTTTTCAACCCCTCGTCAAAAAAAATTTCAATTATACAGAACAGCCTCTTGAAATAACAATTGTTTCATGAACGAAAGAAATAAAATTAGTTATAACAGATAGCATTTTCTGTTCACTAGATATAGGTACACCCAACTACGGAAAATGTTGAAAGATATAACAATTCACTATACTCTCCAGGAAACTCTCGTAACATATGTTACATATTGAGTTGAATGACATGTATTCAATAGTGCTGTAAAATCACAATTACAATCATTCTCGTATTTGTAATTGATTCAAGTACAGATTCGTTTTCCGTAAAGTGGGGCACATGATATTATGACGTATTTAGTTGTATAAAACTGTGATTGAGATGATGTGTATTTAATTATATATCAAATTGGTTTGGAAAGAGAGTAAAATCATCACTCTGTTGAGGGTAACTGTAGTGGAAGAAAATACTAATTTCAGAAACTTCCTTTGGTCAGCCCTGACTTGAGCTATTTCATTTCGACTCAACACTTATTGAAACTCCCAATATCAATAACTGACTGACAAAGGTGATTTTTTATTTCAGTTGTAGAAACAGAGTTCTTTTCTCGCAAAATCAGAACATTCAGACGTAAGTGGCGGATAATAGTATATTATGCAACGATCGTGTAATGATGGTTATTAATATATGAGCATAAACCGGGATACGAAACGAGCCGAAGGTGAGTTTCGTATGGTTTATGCGAGTGTATTAATAACCATTACATGAGAGTTGCATACGCTATTTTATCTACACCCAATAAATAATGAAGAACTAAAAATATTATAATATTAGGTATTTATATTGAACAAAATAATAGTAGGTAATCAATCGTATTTCTTCGAAAAATTCTACAGAATTATAATTAATGGTATAACCACGGAAAATACAACAATGAGAAGAAAAAAAATTAAAAAAAGTCTTTGCCGAGGTCTGGGATTGAACCCGGGACGTTTGTGATCACTGCCCGCGCCGCTGACCACTTGGCCATGAAAGAACATTGGATTTGGATGAAAATAACAACATATGTGTTGCATTTGTCAAATGAAAAATATAATTCTTTCGATTGTATTTTTTTCTTGTCTAAGACATCCGTGGAGGGTCGCTGGTAATTCTTCTATATCCCTGCTATAAGACATTTTCATTCGATTATCGAAAATTGACTGAATTCTTCAAAAATTCAATACCAACTGATTTTGACTTGACAAACGTCAAAATGCAAAGCTTGCACATCATGCTTGATCGAAAAATAATGGGTTTCTATTGGTTGAAAATCTGTATCGTAATGAAAATCTGTATCGTAATGGATTTCATTATAAAACGGGTGGTGGGCATATATGTGTATTATTAGAGTACGGGTGTAGATAAATAATCGAAAGGAGACTCATGTTTCAGCTTGAGTACATGAATAACCGTGAACGGAAGAAGAATAATTTTCATAATATTTTTTAGATCCATGATTCTCACTTTTCAAATTTTGGAATTGACAACAAAACATGCAGCATTTCTGGATGATGCTTTTTTAAATGCATCGAAGAAGAAATTAGCTTCATTTCAGTTTTAATATTTGGTGCGGAATGTTCGACTGAAACATATGTTGGTTGGAATTTCATCCTAGTAATGAAACGTTATCGATGTAGTTTTTGGCTGTGAAATGGTGAGCACATCTACCTCTCAATCGAGAGATCATAGTCCAATTCCTCGCCACGGAAACACCGTTCTGGGATTCACACGTTGAAAGAAGAAGCCATTTTAGACTTTTGAACGTCAATCAGAGGGAGGCGGCCGCTAGTCAAGGTAAACCTCATTTTTTTTTAATCAACCAATACATCGGACTCGAAAGAGAGACGACAAAAATTGTTACTCGTTCTTGCTCAGGGCTATTTCATTTTCATTTTTCGAAATAATGCCAATATTTCAGAATCGATCGATTACAACTCATTTGTAGCACTTTCCGTTGAAACTTACAGAGAGTAGTGAGACATGATCGAAATGTCAAATGCATTCTGTTTTCAATGCCTACTCGAAAGAAAATTCATTGGAAATGATTAATCGTTTTTTGTTCATCATATACTAATTTTCCGAGTGATCGTGAATGATATCTGCCCCTTTTTGAACATTCATCGATAGGAGTATCACTGTAGATATACTACACAAGGCGACCTTAGGTTACTGTCATCGTGTGAACTTGAATGTTCAAAAACATTCACTTCTTTCTTATCTAGGTCAAAGTACTGCTGATGAAAATAACTTTTTTGTATACTTATTTCATCCCCAACGTTAATCTCCCACTTATATGACAACTTGATGAAAAATCCTTCCGTATTGCATACGGTGGTTGATCAGAGAATAAATCCCAAAGAGAGTACAGAGAATTAGTTTGTGTAACCATGAACTTGAAAATCGTCAAGTTCATGGGTATTTGTCTCCGTGAATGACTAATGAAATGTTCTCTCATCTGAAAATGAAACCTTTCTTCCAGTTTTTGTCACGATTTTGAGACACGGCTTCCGACTGTTATTTTTCACAGATTCAGTGGAATTGAATTGCGATTTCTGATTTACCACTTTCGAGAGGGGCCTGAAATAATTGGAAAAAATTTAAGGGTATTGATCCGTCACTTCGTTTTGCTGTTTTTTTCAATAGACGGTGGGGTCACAAGGTTCTAGTAGTATTCATATGATAAAATCATCTTCAAAATCAAAGTAATCACCGTACATTTCATTCGTCACCGTTGATCACACGATTTTGCTTGAAAAATTACATTCTTCTGATATAAGAGAAAATAATCATAAATGGTTTCGGAATTATTTGCTCAACCGATCACAGCTTGTTTAAGAAGACAATCACAGAAGTTCAATTGGAAAAATATCTTGGGCTTTCGCAAAGATCTATACCCAATTCTTCTCCTCATTTATATCATTTCAATGACCCAGTTCAAACTTCATGGTAAACTCAGTTTTTTCGCTGATGACACAACTCTCATTCAATTTTCGGATAACTTTGCACATATTCAAAACTTTATGAATCAAGACCCATAACAAATATCGAGTTGGTTGAATCAACATAAGTTATAATCGAATTTTTCTAAATCTTCTTACACGTTCATTTCGAAACGAATTTTGACTAACCCTAAGAATGCATTTAAATTTTATGGTGATATAATTGAATACAAGCCGGTAACGAAACTTCTAGAATTATATATTGATTAAAAATTATGATGGAATAAACATATTGAACATTTACGATGCAAACTCTCCCCGATAATTGGTATCTTACTCAAAATAAGACAACACATTTCTCATAAATATCTGATGAATATTTACCATTGCCTTATAAATTCAAATTTACAATATTTGATAGCTATTTGGGGTATCAGCCAATATTTTTCTCATCAAGCAGCTACAGAAATTGCAGAATAAAACAATACTATTCATTTTCGAGAGCCAACCATTTATTTATATAAGCCTGAAGAATTATTTGATTTGAAGACCAATTATGAATTCAGAGTGAGCATATTCATTTAATTCGTCAAGCACAAAATGAAATCATCCAGTTTGAATTTTCGTAAAGTCAGTGATTTTCATCTGTATAATACCCGTCAAAACACAGCTTTGAGATTCTGTAAATCCAAAACCAGGTTTGGGCAAAAATCTATTCTTCATAATGGGATTAATATCACCAATTCAGTTCCCAAATTCTTGAAGAAAATTCGATTTAAACAATATATTTCAGATTCAATTATTTGTTGAAGTTGAATTCATATTTATTATAACTTAACTTATTTTTCTCAAAAGTTTAGTTTAATTAAGATATGTTTGTTGTATCCCTGTTATTAACTGTAAAGTTTCTGGTATAATAAAGTGTTAAATTTATTTTGTTCGCAATCCACTGAAACCAAGGAAATAATTTCATCTTCCCCTTCCGTTCCTCCACTTCTGTCATTTCTCATTTCGATCCTGATGGAAAGCATTTTACAGAGTTTGACAGATATATGCTCTTCTGCTTGAATGCGGTTGAAGTGGTATTGGTTCGTAAAATAATTGTAAATTGATTTTCAGACATACATTGTCCATTTCAATATCCAAAACGCTCATTGATGTGATGTTCAAGTATTTTTTGGGACAGAAAAAATATGTAAATCTGATTCTTTGTGGTAAGCGTTTAGCAGTCTCAGGCATCGAACGATAGGTGAATTTGAGGAGCAAGTTTTTTCTTCTGAAAGGGATGTTGAAAAATTGTTTATCCGGAGGGTTTGGATTGGTATTGGGATTTCAAATTAAGAGAGCAGCGCCACATTCAAGAAAAATTCAACTGATAAGCACCACTTTGACAACTATGGCTATTTAAGGTTAGGAATTCCTGAATATCTTCAGTGTGGATTATAAGTAGATCCTTTTCCGTGCGAGATATTTGATGAAACGATAAATTGCCTCCAGCCTATCATCATAAACGTTATATTGGGGATTCCAAACACTACTCGCGAAACCCAATTTTATCAAAACATACGCGTCAAACACTGTTACTGTTGGTTTAACGATTGAGGATTGTTTACATGTCCTCATGATGTACCGAAGATGCTTCGAGCAGGAATTTGCTGTGTATTCGATGTGATCTCAATTCACATGCCAAATTCAGAATAGATTATGTCTAGAGGATATTTACCATCTCATCAAGTGTCTTATCGAATAAGGGATTATCCAGATCCACCGCTTTTAAGCTGTTCCGGATAGTACCAAAGTCTGCGTTCAGGGAGTCGTAGTAAAATTCATCTGCGTTATACAATGCAGTTCAGATGACCTCTTGAACTGACAGATTTTCAGTGACAAATGAAGCTGTCTACGATAACATCGTATATTTTTATAATTTTTTTGAATCTTCCTCACATTCAAATTCTTTATTTCATAGAACAGATTAAGATGCAGAAAAAGAGGGCAAATGATTCAAAAATTCTCGTTTCGTTCTGGGGCGACTTACTGATCCAATTCGAATGGTGGAATCAATCACCTTGCTGGGATCGGTACATATTTAATTTGATGAAACATCAGATGAATATTTCCAATGGAAACGCAACATTCAAATTCTCAATCTTCAGAATAATCATTGTTTCATTCCTTCTTTTACCTTGCCTTCGGTTGGTAATGCAATCACAATAAAGTTGTTTATTTTTCTATAATATCATTCAAATTATTCTGAGGGTAAATAGCGTTTTCTCAGAAAGAATCCTTCCAAGAGGCAGATTTTAATTTTGTTTCGTAACGGGTGAACCGGCACGGAAGTTCCATCCAGCTGAATATTCCATAATTATTATCATCAATATTTATTATGCAAGCTTCCCGTGATGTGGCCGCGAGAACGGTATTACAGATAAAGGACCACTTCGTGATTGTGAAACTTGTTTCAGAAATAATATTACCTGCTCCAAATTTAATCGAAATATAAATAAAAAAATAAAAAATTCCGACATCTACCGACAACTCAACCTCGAGCGAGAGAACGGTACTGCCATCTGTTGAAAGTTAAAATTATATATTGAATTATTATATTTTCGAAAATACTATGAAATTATTCATTACTGAATTTATATATATATATATATATATATATATATATATTCCCCACTTTGGAGCCATTCTCAAGACTTCTTAACTTGGTGGCGAGGCCTAAGTCTCCTTAACCCCCAGCACTCATCCTGACAGAGTGAAGATTGTCTGTCAGGATGAGTGCTGGGGGCTAAGGAGACTTAGGCCTCGCCACCTAGTCAAAAAGTCCTGAGAATGGCTCCAAAGTGGGAGCCGCAACGTCGGCAGAAGAACAATTCCAGACGCGGTTCATCCGGAAGTTCCAGACAGCACATATCCGACCGCGGAAGCCTATCCGAGCACATATATATATATATATATATATATATAATGAGTTGTTTTCTCGGTTTTCATTTCGTGTTCTGTGCTTTTGATCTTCTGAAGGATAATTATCACGACGTTGCCGCAAAGTCTCATTTGTCATCTTCTAGGTGATGTCTAGAGTTTCGACCCCCGAGTTCAGAGTATGGAATCGGCCGATACTCTTTCAAAATATATGATGATGTGTGATAACGTGATCAGATAACAATTTATTGTATAATTTTCACCAGACACTTCACAAAACCGCTACACGGATTTCTCTATTCGAAATCTGGTATTGAAGGAACTTTTATCTGAAGCGGTATCTGATCAAAATCAATTGCAGAGGCTAAAATGTTTTTCAATGAAGTTAGATTTCGGTTTTCTACTGCTTTGTCAGCAATCGACTTCCTTCGGAAATTCCAAAACTTAATACAAGTACTACCTGGAAAGTTATAATTGAAAAAATCGGTTTCGGTGAGACTCGAACCACCGACTAAGAGGGTAGATTGGCTAGATTGCGTTATTGGTAGAGATTTGCCCATATTTTTTTAATAATAACCCCAGCATGAGAGTCGAAACGTTGAATATTCAATATTCTGCACACGTAATAATAACGGAACGGATATACGAAAATATGAGTTAAATATTGGTGTTAGGAGTCCTTCAATTCCATAAAAAAAACATCACTCGTGACAAATCAAACTTAGAGATAATTCGTTCCTACGAAGGTTGTCCCTGGTAACCAAGTATTTTGTTATCTGTGATTGGTGGAATTCATAACCCCTTCCTTGTGTGGATATGAAATAATAACAATTCAGTTGACTGGATTCGCCTACTTATCCGTTTAATAGACTATGAAGAAATTAGTGAGTATATTTACGGGTGGGAAAAATGACCCTTTCGGCACTGATATGAGTGCAGGAAAGTGGATTTTTTCGCACACTTAAGTAAAAAATCCTTATCGTAGAAGCCATGAAAATAATCAACGTTCTACAGTTTTCAAGCTGACGAATTATTTTTTGCAATTTGTTCAAAACCAACACTCCACTCGTGTTTCATATCCTCTTGAGTCTTTTCACGTCGGACATAGCGAGCCAATTATTTACTAGCAATTGCTCGACGCTGAATTTCGCTACGCGAATATTTTCATGGATTCCAGTTAATTTTTTACCAGACCCCTTTTGAGGCCTCTTAATATGATATTAAGCGGCATTCCTTTATTTCTATGCCTTCATATTCGGTATAATGAAAACAAAAGCAATTTTCCTCCGCTTCGACAATGACCACTGAGTCCTGTTAAGTGCGTTAATAAAATTCCTGAAACTTCGTCTTCTTGATATGAGTAAAATTCATTGTAGCGAAAGGGATTAACAATTTTATGCCTATTATTCAAGAATGATGAATCACAGTTTACGATAAAATATGAAGATTACCACAAGAAATATGAATGGTGCGAAGGGTTTCCCACCTACCAGAAAGTAAGTATTAATTGTGGAATCTACACAAGTGTAGAAGGGTATATTTACTCAATTTTCCAAATTGTATAGGTTATAAACCCAGAAAATTACGAAGAAAAAAATATTTTTTTTAATTTGATTTTTTACGATTTTTCCTTCGGAAATTAAGTCTCTAGACACAGTTATTTGACTAGTTTTTTATTGACAGTTTCATGTTCTATAATTCCATTGTTGAATTCAATTCCATCATTCGTGATTCACTGTCATGATTTGGAGTATTATTAGTTTATCGAAAAGTTTCGATTGAGTTGATAATATTGACTTTTTTTTAGGGTGTTTAATGACCCAACATGATTCATATCCAGAACGATGCTGCTATATGATAACCGTCTCTAGACACATTTATTTGACTAGTTTTCAATTGACAGTTTTATGTTCTATAATTTCACTGTGAAATTCAATTCCATCATTCGTGATTCATTGTCTTGATTTTGAGTATTCTCAGTTTATTGAGAAGTTTTGATTGAGTTGATAATATTGACATTTTTTTAGGGTGTTCAATGACCCAACATGACTCATATTCAGAACGATGCTACTATATGATAACCGTCTTCATTATCATATCTTTATACAAATATAAAGAAAAATATAAAAGGAATTCAAAATTCGAACAATTTCAGGGATATAATAAAAGACGAAGTTCAGTTTTTGCTTCTTGCACTGAGCCGTTAGTTCTCAGCGATACAATTGACTTTAAGTATACAGAATTTCCCAAAAATTAAGTTACTATAGAATTTTCTGATACGGCTATCTTTTATAGGATAGATTCAAAAAAATTGATGGTACCAGATGTTATGGCAATTTTTTGATTTTTCTAAAAAAAATTCCAATGGCTTTGGATCCCATAATTTTTTTCACAGCGATGAGTTCTATGTGATAAGTTTTTGAAAATCAGTCATCTTGGAGAAAGCCATATTGAAAATTTGGCCGTAACTTCGGGTGAAAAGTTCAGAGTATATAGTCCATTGTACCGCTACAAACTAACCACATAGTGCTAGAAGTTATTATTTCATATAGGTTCATTCGACCCCCCATGAATGTGTTATGAGCTTGTAAACAAATTAATCTCGATAGCATTTGAATTTTCAGTTGGAAGGGAGTTGTAGTTTATTTTATCATCAACTACTTTATCAAAATTACACATGTTCTACATGGAAAATCGAAATAAATAACTTCTACAATGATAATTGCCAGCGGAAGCAAATACATAAAATATCTTAGATATTAATATTCTGAATGTAGTTCCCTACACTGAGATTCTCTATCATATCATTTTGCTTCCCAATTTCTTGATAAAATCCTCCCTATGCGTGTGGTTAATAACTTTCAGCAAACTTTAGATAGCATCCAACAACTTGCTGCTAATTGTTTTAACCCCCCCCCCAGAGCTTCAATCCACTGAAATCCTGTTTGAAATAATGATTCCAAGAGAACCCATAGGCGGGCCGGGAAAATTCGAGATATTTGATAAAAATGCTTCAATAAAGAAAGCATGACAAAGTTGAGGTGAGGGAGTTTGAGAAATCAAAGCTCGAAATGATGATTTGGTCGTATACATCGTCGATGACATCGAAATATTGTACATAGTGCCATTCAATTATTGGTTAGGTTGATAGAATCATATTCGAAAGATCCATTTCTCGCAAAAGTTCCGACTTCTGAGAGTTCAAGTCTGTAGGGAACCATCAGCTGGTTTACGGAAAAACACATTTCAAAGACAAAGAATAGGCTGGAAGAGATTCGACCAAACCATCTGTATTTCCCTAGACCATATTTCAGAATTAGATTTTTACTTTCAAATTTATATAAACGGGAATAATCGTTCAGATAGAACTATTATATCACACAACTCTATGAAGTTATGAACGAAAGACAGAAGTTTCTTGATGTTCTATGGGTCAACATAATGGGCAGTAACATTGATAAATATATAGATAGATATTTTTAATTGTGTCGGAAAAAATAACATTTTCGTCACAAACACAAATAAGTTCATCAAAAACTCTATTAGAGAATGAAAACACACTTGTTAGTAATATTCAAAATTATACCAATATTATCGTCATCGGGGTTGATTTGCTTTGTCAGTACTCATACTAGATTCGCCCCATTATAACTTGATACTTCCCGAGGACGATACCTGGAAGTCCATCAATTTGCATAGTTTTGATTTTTTGAGGACATTAAGGTGATCTTTTGTCCAAGGATTCAAATTATCGGTTTTCTCAGTCTGTTTCGTTCAATAAACCAGTAACATCATCCCCAAAAGATCACGAGAAGATTGTTGGAATGGAGGTGCTTGCGCATTAGCTAGGGCCGTATCGATTTTGAAACAAATGAACTGTTGTCAATGGCGTACTGACAGAAAAGGTCGACTCCGAGCAGAAAAACATAGGTGACCAATAATTTATGCTGCCGCATAAAACTCTCCTTTACGTCTCATTTCCTACGAGCGAAAATATCCTTCGATAGTCATAGACCATTGTGAAACATCACCAAAGATTTTTCTGTTTCCAGATTTGAATAGCATCCCTTCAGTAGGCAACGAAATCAAGATGGCTATTGGGTTCAATCGAGTTCTGTCAATTATCTGAAGTCAATCAACTGGGGATCACACGTTATAAATTAACACCTCGCTAGTTTTAAGATCTCACAAGTTTCGACTCAGTTGTTGTATGAGTGGTCGTCTGCTCGATAATGAAAACCACTTTCAACCGATTTTTTTTGGACTAATATCATTATTGAATCATTACAGTAAGTGGATCTTATTGGGCTCTTTATAATTTTCAGTCGCTTTTTCCCATGCAGCGACTTTAAGTTATACACCGTAAAGTATTTTGTTTAACGAACAAGGAATGTTAGTAATTTACCACGAGTAGTCTCTACTGCTCATGCTCATAAGTTATCCATTTTTTTTTTGTCCACGCCTATAACCGATAATAGCGAAATGATTCAACAAAAATCACATGAACTTCTTTTTCTTAATTTTTTTGAGTTCTCAACTCACTATATATATATATATATTTATATATATATATATATATATATATATATATATATATATATATATATATATATATATACATATATATATATCATCCTCGATCTCCAGTGATGATAGCCAGCTAGTGAGACAACTCAGACCTAGACGCAAGGTCACTCAGTCTTGAAAATGGCTCCGAAATGGGAGTCGAAACGTAGACAAGTAAATCTTTCCAGACGCGGATCAACCGGAAGTTCCAGCCAGCACATATATATATATATATATATATATATATATATATATATATATATATATATATATATATATATATATATATATATATATATATATATATTCGATCTAAGGAGTAGGCAGATTGAGACCTTAGAAAGAACTCGTGACGAGACCTGGGGAGTAGGCAGATTGAGGCCCCGGCGTTAAGTCACAAACCCTTGCCCCCTGTGACAACACCTGAGGAGTAGGCAGATTGGGACCTCAGCGTGAAGTCACATTCACCTCTTGAAAATGGCTCCAAAATCGGAGCCGAAACGTCGAGAACAAAACTCCAGACGCGGTTCAACCCGAACTCAACAACAACACACAACTGACCGCGGAAACCTATCCGAACACACACACACACATATATATATACATTTATTATCCGAAAGATTAAAGAATTTCGTAGACAAAAAAATTAGGACTTTTGAATCTGAGATCAATATGTCTTCAGCCAGTACTAGTGTGTCGAATATTATCAGTTCATAGGTTATTTCAGCAAATTTTAACAATTTTCCAGTATCATAGGCTCGAACTGTGTGAAACTAATCCAGATGGCCCATCATTACAATTAGAAATATAGATTATGATATCCGGAGCAATGTCAACTATGAGGATTCGAGAAAAGAGACAGATCACCATCATGAGACACACAAGTGAGACCAATGTAAAATATCTTCAATAATAAGGGGAGTAGCTCAAAACGGAAAGGAATGTATTTAAATGTTTTTATTATCAGCATTCATGTATTTTCTTGTTATCGTTTATAAGTTTGACCAATGTCATATTTTCCCACTAGATCTTCAGAAAAAAAATCTTCTTCTACTAGGGGTAAGCTTCGTCTTCTTTTTCTTGATACTTCCAAACTCCTTCAGTAATTGAAGAACTTGCAATAATTTGTCTATGAGGTTTTTCTGAGTTGTATCTTTTACTGATACGAAAAAAGGTTCTGTTTCTTGAAATGAGTAGTAATTGATAACCCAACTCCTGTTCATAATACCCACTTGATCTATAGAAAGGAATGTTTCAACAATATTATGAAATGTAACGGAGGTACCGCTTATTGAGATTATGATTTCAATCAAAGGAGCTCATAGCTGAATCTTCTGTTTCTGGTAGGTACGTGATTCGGGGGTTTTTATAACGAGGAACGCTATTTCTATAAAATTTTAACAAATTGTTCCATGTATATTTTTATATCAAATACAGTTACTGATCCCAGCTTGTGCGACAGCCGTTTAACAGCTGATGGCTGAATCACATTGGAAATTTCGAAATATCTTTTTTGATTTTTCTTGGTTTCGGGATCAGTAGTTTGGATTTTCTATATAACTTGATTGGGGATCAGACTGTAACCATTTTCCAGTTGTAGTTTTCAGTTTCAGACTTGATATTCCTATGATACTTTTGTTTACTCACATCGTTGCTACTATCGCTGCGTTAATGTAATATTGTCAGAGATGGAAAAGCTATAATTTCTGGAAAACTCCATTTTTCTTTTATTTGAAATGAGCTCATGTCTGTCTCCAAGATTTTGGATATACTCAAAAAAGCATTTTTCCTTCAGAAAATTTACAATTATGTACACATTTTTCGAATCAGCCTATAAATAGCACAACATTGTCAAAATCTATGAAACCATTTTCCGTTTAACCAAACACTAAACAACAATTTTTTCCTTCTGCAACTGGAGTGCACCTTAGTACTCGATATAGAAGTTGCAAAATTAAGATTCTCACATATTTCAAGAATTCAAACTGACTGCTTATTCAATTCAGATGATCATCAAATAGTGAGCTTTCCTCGACTTTCTGCATAGTTTCATCCGGCATTCATTTAGTAATGTAAAAATATGTATAGTCCTTTCGAATTGAAAGGGGAGCACTTTGGAAACACGTCTGCTCGGATTAACAATACCAAAATCATATCATGTGTATAAATCTGGATGAAATCTCTTCCATAGAATTCGAATATTCTCTTGACATGTTTTGAAACAGGGAGAATGTTTTTCATGTACAGAATCATTGAAAACCGGTCTAATTGTTATAATACTCTATGGTTGTATCAATTCTATGAATAATTGATATCATTTTGGGGGCCTCGTTGCGTTTCTATTTCAATGCACCTCTTCATCATTTCAATAATTAAAATAAGCGGATTTTGATCAATTTTGTTATTTTCTAGGCATATCATAATCAGCTACTTCCCACAAGTGGATTTGATAAACTTTGAGAGAACCCACCTGAAGTGGATTTTTGAAATATGATGGTGTTTCATCTACTTTTTTTTGGAATTTGTTTCAAATATCATGTGGAATTGAATAATTTTACCTGAAATTTCTAAATACCATATTTGATAACTAAATATATGGCTTGAAATCCACACGGAATCAACATCCCTGCTGCCATATACATGTCATTATCCAATACCAGTGTGTCAAAAAATCTTATCAGTTTATATGATATTTCAGCAAGTTTCACTGATTCTCCTGTATCATGTGCTTGAACTGTGTAAAACTAATATAGATGGGCCATCACTACAATTTGAAATAGATGTATGCGATATCCGCTGACATTTCTAAATACCATACTCGATGAAGAAATGTATGGCATGAAATTCACACAGAATCAATAAAGCGATTCAGAATTTTTGAAATGAAGGATGGTTCCGCGGGAATCCTGTGAGAATTAGTTGACTAGTCTGATAAATTTATATAATGAGAATTGTATGACGAATAAATTTCTATTCTATTCTAATGATCGGATGAACAATACGAAATTGCACAAATCTCTGAAGATCAGCGACATTTGATATTGAGTACATCGAAAATTTCCATAGGGGTTACACAGGGTACAATTATGGATCTTGTACTATTCCCTTCGTTCCTCAGTGAATTCGGTTACATTTCAAACGTGAGATATCACTGATCAGCAAATGTGATGGATCCCTGTGGAATGAATATAATTCAGATTCCAATTTTTAATATATATGAATCAGATAATACTCAAAAAATGTATTTCGTTCAATTCATCACTCACCAGGAAAAATGCAATTTCATAATAATCATCCACAATTATTATGTTTATTTGGCAGTTGATCACGACTTCCTAGAAAATAACAATCCACATCTCTATTACTGTTCTTTGGTCTTATTTTTTTTCTGAGCTCAGGTAATTTCTCAACCCATTGATTACTTGATGTGGTATCTGATTCAGATGAGTTTCTTGAAATCTTGATCTCCCATAGTGTTGAGACACAACAATATTAGGGAAGTAACAGCTCGTCTTATGAGCACCAGAACCCAAAAGGTCAAGAGGACTCGAATTCAATTGATGTCTGAGGAGGCACCGACATGCAGCAAGGATTGCTGTTGAATTGAACCAGTCGATGAATGCAGTAGTGTCGAAACAATCGATAAAGAGAATTAGACGGTACAGAGGACAGATCGGTGTGAAGGTATTTTGAAACTAGCGCAATTGAGTTCTCCAGAATGCGACAGGATTGAATCTTGTTCCAACTACTGAGCGAGTACGAATGCAGTTTTCACTACCACTGTTTCAGATGAAGTTTAACAATGTATTATTTAACGAGTTGCGATGTGGGCATTAGTCGTGAGAATAAGTTTTGGAGAAAGCCGAAAGTATACATCCCATGTCGTCCGTAATGTCTATTGAATTTTCATAACCCATTCAGAATTTCAGAACTGTTGAGTTATTGATACATCTCTAGTTGGAAGAAAAATAGGTGTGATGGAGTTACGATATCCTACCTACCAACAATTTTTTCTATCCAGGAAAATTAAGAAACTACCCAAACATATACTTTTCCTATTCATTCACTTCGAAGACTAATCACATCTTTCACGTTTTTCGAAAGATCTATCATTTCAGGTGCTTGTCTGATGGATTATTTCGTCAGATACTTTGATAATTTTTGCAATTAAACGTGTCTGACTATAATTATGACCTTCTAAGACTAGTTTCAAGTGAAAAGTGCTATGAAATATACGAACAGAAACCATTGAATCAACCTTAATACGCCAAACACCAATAAACTTCTGCTGCGACAAAGACCTCACTCGTTTCTCTGATGATCTTTCAGAGTGGTCCATTTTCATTAGCGAATTCAAAAGATTACAGCACAGTATGCACTAACAGATGAAGACAATATCATTACATTGGACACAGCTTCGAACGGAATGGCTCGAAATACGGTAATACCATTCCTGACCTCTCCAATAAATGTGCGCAGGAATGAAATTTGGCAGAACTGAATGTGTCATTTTGGAGCTGATGGACAAAGTTAAGAAGCTCAGGTGTGTTAGAGAGGATAAACTCGATTCCAGCATCGCCTTCTCCAATGCTCTCAGCAATGAAATTGGTGAAATTGAAATATTCGCCTTGTTAAACGAAAGACACACGTGTTCAATGATGAAAGAGAACTCGGCTACAAAAAAAATAGGATTGTTCGGTTTAATAGTTCCACTCTGTTTTCAGTGGACAACTAAAATCACCCATTATGAAGACAACTCTCGAATTGGTGCTGATGAAAATGTTTGGGGACAATGAAAATTCTGGTTTTTATAAATTGAATCATGTCAGAACTGTGAAAAATCTAAGCCTTTCCCACCAACAGATGCATACCACTTACATAAAGAGTAAGTTTCCTTATCTGGATTTTGGGTTTGATTAAATCTGCAGCTCCTCAGTCACTCAGCCCAAATCGATCGAACCCTTTATGGCAAAGTCCAAACTTGGTTGGACGATAACTGTCGGTTCAAGGCCACAAAATATCACAGCTGCAGATGACAAAAGAGCCATTGAGATTATGGAAACAACTTTAAGAAAGACGAGGGGACACTTCGAAATTGAACATTTGTGAAGAAAAGTGAACATATCGCTTCCAGATAGCCGACCCAATGCAATGTCCCATTTGTTGTGTACGGCGAGAGTTGGGAAATATGTGAATAGAGGGCATGCTAGAAAACTTACATTTCCATGTCGAAACACCTGAGACCTGGTATCTAACCCTTTTTGCCGTCTAGAACGTTGACCAACCTGTGAAAATAACGCTTGTTCTCGATGCAGTTGCGAAGACACATAAGTCATGTTCAAAAGACTTTTCGTTACGAGGCCCAGATTTTGTTCCGACGCTAATTTTAGTTTTATGTCGCTCCAGATAAGTGAAAATAGCCTTAAGTGGAGATATTTGGGACATGTTACATCAAGTATTCATAAGGGAGGAAGATCGCTATGCACAGCACTTTCTGTTGAATGGAAAGGATCCTGATGTTTTTCAAATTAATGTCATGATATTTGGAGCAGTGTTCTCTTTTCCAAGAGTACAGTTCGTGAAAAAAGAAAATGCTGCTGATTATGAACATTTGTTTTCGGGTATCATCGGATGTGTAGAAATACAACATTATCCAGATGACTATCTTGACTCGTGTAACAAGACATATGCCAACAAGAAGGTTACTAATGTGATTCATGTTCATGTGAGTATCCTAACCTCTAGCTAGTTTCAAGAATTTTCTTGGAGCTCTGACGAATCAAGTGGTTGAACAGTAGACCTAGGTTGATCATCTAAACACGAGGGTGGGATTTTTCACTTACAATTATCTTAGTCAGGAAAAACTGAATAAGACCTGAGTATATGAAGAAGACTTCAAGATCGCAATAACCCGTCTTGTTTCAGGAATCATAAACTGTGATATGGTAGCTCAGACTTTCTCAAGAGTGTCAGATATGTATCGATGCTGATCCTGAAAAACATGATCTCTATATATATCATTCGAGTTTCAACAAAGTTCACCTCGGAAGATATTGTTGAAAAAATCAGGTAAAGCTGTTGATCTTCAGGGCGCTGTATAAAAAAAGTGATCTACTGGAATATCAATTTTTCCAACAATAATGTTATCGGATACATTCATATATATACATGACGATGCAATATATTCGAAAAGAAGGCTTTAAAATACAGGGTCGCGCATGCCTGAATATATTTCATCTTCAAGGAAATGGAATGAGAATTTAATAACTACAAAGTTCATAAATACCACCATTAGCTGAGAGAAATTTCTGAAAACTATACAATTATTGATAGCTTTCAGGTCAGTTCTTCCTCATGTACATACATGTAATATTTGAAAAAATGAACTATTATCATTTTGGATTGTCTAATCTCTATAGTACATATACAGATTGGATTCTCCTATTCTCAAAAAAATTCCTCATTTGGCTTAGCTGTTTCGTATTCTGATTGCAAGGTGTTACCATTATCAAATTATTATACTTATTGATTGATTTCTGTTCAAGTGTTTGCCAAATAGTTATTCGATGATTACTCACATTGACTTGAGAGGAGAAAAGCCAAAATTTCACTGCTCAAATTTTATCCAGAAGTTTTCCGCATAGGAATTTTTTCATTTCCGTATTCAGATTTATTATCGCTAATTCATTTACTTCAACATCTTGTGAAAATATTCACAATCATTGTAAATAAATAGAAATCAATTATGTTTTTATTTGTTTCATACTAGTAAGTACCTATCTATTCAAAGTTTTTTTTATTTTTACACTCAACATTTAGAGCCTCACTTTTTCTCTCTAACGCAGACCCTTGGTGTGCAGCCACTGGCAATGGTTACTTTTGTGTACTAAGTTGTATAATACAGATCTCACACATGTGAATTATTAAGATGAATGTGAATACATACATTTTCTTCATGTAAGAAATCGATCTTCACATATTCTGCGATGTCAGCGACAAATCTTATGCTACTGTAGCTTTCTTGAGGTATGAAGTTGGGACAGATATACTATCATGATTTTTTGCATCCAGATTCAAAGTTGCTCTACTTAATCAAAAAACTGTACCGAAATAAAATTACAGGAAGCAGTATCGGCTTGCCGACTAGCGAGAACCATATGTGACGAACTGGATTATAATATCGAGGTTTTTGTTTGGACAGATTCCATGGTCGTTTTGAAACAAATCAATTCGGAAACCAGACGCTTTTCGATTTTTGAAGGCTGTCGAATAGAGAAAATACGAGATGAAACAGACATTTCCCAGTGCAATTTTTTCTGAGTTGAACGTTGCAGATTAGGCCACTAAAGAGTCGAATCAAATCGACCTAGGTTTGGATAGCAGGTGGTTGAATGGCCCTAAATTTATGAAAATGCCTTTGGAGTTCTGGCCTAATGAACCAAAGATAATGCAAGAATCAATTGGAACTTCCTGTTATCAAGAGGTTTTTCAAATGGAATCGTCTCATTCGATCTACTGCGTGGTTGCTCTTCTCAAGAACCCCAAAATGCAACGGACCGAAGGAACTGAAACTTGAACACGATATGATTGATAAGGCCTCAACTTAATGGATGCAGGAAAGTTAATATGAGTCTTTTGATGAAATAGCCACTTTGAAGAAAAATGGAATTATTCTAAAATCTAACAGACCTCATAGACATGAAACTTCAATAATTGAATTCATAGAGAGATTTACTGACAATCAAATATTCAAAAAATGAACAATTTGTTCAGGCCAGCCTCAACTCACCTACACTGTAGGTTGACGGACTAACACCTATTAGAAAACAACTACTCCCCTGGCTAATACCACGAAGGGCATTGGATTACATCCAACAGGTGTTAGTGTGGGATTCTTCACAGAAGAAATTCCACATATACTCTTGGCGATACACCACCAGAATTGATTTTCAATTATTGGGACGGGACACACTTGCAGACCGGTTTCGGGCTATTTGGCCACTCGTCAGTGCAAGGCAGTGCCATCATCAACATAAGTCGATAACTTCCCATAATTAAAAATCATACTCGAGCAGAGTATCTTCCCTAGACCTAGGCTGATACAAACAACTAGCAAAATAGCCGTTGCTGCGCCATCTGCCCGTGGACTAGGTACTAACCAAGAGCATATCCGCATGGCCCCAATTCCTCGTACAAGGAAAATACGAATAAAACAAATATTCATGGGGATGCTTGAAGACTGGCTTTAAATCAAATATTCAAAAAATGAACAATTTGTTCGGCTATTTTGCTAGTTGTTTGTATCAGCCTAGGTCTAGGGAAGATACTCTGCTCGAGTATGATTTTTAATTATGGGAAGTCATCGACTTATGTTGATGATGGCACTGCCTTGCACTGACGAGTGGCCAAATAGCCCGAAACCGGTCTGCAAGTGTGTTCCGTCCCAATAATTGAAAATCAATTCTGGTGGTGTATCGCCAAGAGTATATGTGGAATTTCTTCTGTGAAGAATCCCACACTAACACCTCTTGGATGTAATCCAATGCCCTTCGTGGTATTAGCCAGGGGAGTAGTTGTTTTCTAATAGGTGTTAGTCCGTCAACCTACAGTGTAGGTGAGTTGAGGCTGGCCTGAACAAATTGTTCATTTTTTGAATATTTGATTTGAAGCCAGTCTTCAAGCATCCCCATGAATATTTGTTTTATTCGTATTTTCCTTGTACGAGGAATTGGGGCCATGCGGATATGCTCTTGGTTAGTACCTAGTCCATGGGCAGATGGCGCAGCAACGGCTATTTTGCTAGTTGTTTGTATCAGCCTAGGTCTAGGGAAGATACTCTGCTCGAGTATGATTTTTAATTATGGGAAGTCATCGACTTATGTTGATGATGGCACTGCCTTGCACTGACGAGTGGCCAAATAGCCCGAAAACGGTCTGCAAGTGTGTCCCGTCCCAATAATTGAAAATCAATTCTGGTGGTATATCGCCAAGAGTATATGTGGAATTTCTTCTGTGAAGAATCCCACACTAACACCTGTTGGATGTAATCCAATGCCCTTCGTGGTATTAGCCAGGGGAGTAGTTGTTTTCTAATAGGTGTTAGTCCGTCAACCTACAGTGTAGGTGAGTTGAGGCTGGCCTGAACAAATTGTTCATTTTTTGAATATTTGATTTAAAGCCAGTCTTCAAGCATCCCCATGAATATTTGTTTTATTTTCTGACAATGTATCACTCGATATTAGATATGACATTCGATGGATATGACATTCGATTTCCAGTTATTCTTGATTCTAAGACCAGCTACACACTCTTGATTGAATGATATCACCAAGAAGCCGGACATAATGGTATAGAGACAGTCATAAATAAGTTGAGACTCAAATATTAGATTTTTCATATTCGCCAAGCAGTAAAAAAATTTTTGAGATTGCCTTGCCTGTGAAATCCGAAGATGCAAGCCAGTAATCCCTGAAATAAGTGTATTGCCACCAGAAAGACTGGTGAGTAAGGTGCTCCTTTTCACCTATGTGGAAATATATTTTTTTGATCCCATGATAATCTCTTTGGGATAGAGGAGAGAGAAAAGATATGGAGTCTTTCTCACGTGTCTCACTATAGAAACACTATATGAAGCATTTTTTGATACAAGTTCCACCATCCTTACTATACGATGGTTCGTGAGTCTCAGAGGACAACCAGAAGAAATACTTTCATGTAATGGAACTAATTTTGTGGGTGCAGAACGAGAGTTAAGAGAATCTATTTGTTCTCTTGATGAAGAGGAAATATCCGAAAAATTGTTTTTGGAAGGAAAAAAATGGAAATTCAATTGTCCTAATATGAGTGGCGTATGGGAACGAATGGAACGATCAATAAAATCTGTCTTGATGGAACCTCTCAATGGAATATGCCCCGAAGGAGAAGTCCTACTTACTCTCCTATATGAAGCAGACTACATAGTAAACACAATACCGTTGACTCATATTTATGTCGATCCTCATGAGCCGGAGGCAATAACCCTTATTATTTCTTACTTTTCCGTCCAGGAGCTGTTCAAACACTTGAAGGCTACGACATTACTGACAGGACACAGTGACGTTTCACACAATCTAATTGGATAAATTGAATTGGAAACGCTGTATAAGGGAATATATACTCACTCTTCTACGACAAACAAAATGGCACGATAAAATCAGGCTTATCAAGTAGGAGATGTCATAATAATGGTGGACGACAAGGCACCCCGAAATGAATGATTGATGGGGTAAGTTGAGGAAACCTACCCAGGAAAATCCGTACGTGTCGCAAAAATCTAAACAAAAAAGGGTTCCACACGAGACCTGTTCTGAAATTATGTATTTTACCTACTTTCACCAGTGGATAGCGAAGATGAAAGTTCTTCACAGGGTGGAGAATGTAGAAGAAATTTGTATATATATTTTTCTCCCACTGTAATTCATTATTGAAAAAATTATTGTTAGTTGACAGAATGGAAATTCTTCAAAGTTAAAGTTGTCAATTCCTCATTAAAAAAGTATGTGTTTTCAGTAGTTTGAGTTATTCCGAGTATTTTTTTACAGCATGATGATTTGTATGATAGATAGATAGATAGATAGATAGATAGATAGATAGATAGTTTCATTGATCATAAAACAATCTTTAGATTGGATTGAAAGGTCAGTGTATAAATGAAGTTTTACAACATTGAGAAGAAAAACTCACAGTACATGTTATATATCAACTATTACTATGGTTAAAATGTTTGTATACATAAACATACACATATGCACAAATACACACATATCGTCATACAGTAAAAAAATCATCACATAACTAGGAATTTGAAAAACGCTGACAGTAATCTATGTACTCTTGCATGCTGTAAAATGCGTTATTTATAAGGAAGTTCTTGAGCCCTAATTTGAATTTAATGATATTCCTCTCAGTTTTTATTTCATGTGGTAGAATGTTGAAAAATCTCATACCAGCATAGTTTGGAGATTTTTTGTAGCTCTCGTATTTGGCTAATTCTAGTCTGAATTCATTCTTTCGACGAGTCGGATAATTATGATAGTCTGAATTTTGCTCAAAACAATTTTTGTTATTGAATGTATATATCAGGAGCTTATATATATAAATGCTTATGAAAGTCAGAATGCCTTTCTCTTTGAAGTAATTTCTGCAGGACTCCCGATAATCCAACCGAAGAATAAGTCTTATAATTCTTTTTTGAGACAAAAATACCATATTGCTACCTGTGGAGAGGCCATAAGTAATAATATTTTAACTCATTGTCGAATAAACTAGTGCATAATATACAGAAATAAGTCCCTCTTCGCCGAAACAGCTCGTGAGATTCTTCAAAGCAAAATAATGTTCATTGAGCTTACTACAGATTGTGCTGATACATTCGTCCCATTTGAGGTTACTATCGATTATTGTACCGAGAAATTTGCAGTTTTTCTGAAATGTTATTGAATTGGCGTTTATCTTCAAGTTCTCTCTCAGCTGCCCACTCGTGAGATTTTTATGGAAATATATAGCAGTGGTTCTACTGTAGTTTATCATCAGGCGATTGTCTTTGCACCAGATGTCGAACTGTTGTAGTACATAATTGGTTTTGCTCATGAGATCATCTACATCTGAACTTGACACTATTATTGATGTATCATCAGCGTACATGAATACCTTGCCGTCTTTTATGTAATCAGGAAGGTCATTTAAATAAAATAAAAAAATTAGGGGGCCCAAAACACTGCCTTGAGGAATGCCTGAGTCAAGCAGGAATTCTCCAGACAATTGTTCATCGACTTATATTATCATTTTTCGTCCTTCCAGCCTCCATAACGATAAGTTATTTCGTATTCGAAGGACGAAACTAGGGTGGATCGTTCCTCAAGAAAGAGGTATACAGTACCGTTGTTAAAACCTCCACTCTATAATTTTGGAACGGGACAGTATATCCAGGTTTAATTGGGAAAAATATATCACTTCACTCATTGACAAGAGAAAGGATAAACTGTCGAGTGATGAGACAACGCTTCTATCGATCTCTGAAAAATTTACTGATCGATAGTTATGGGTCGACGACGAATTGAAAATATTAATTCATTTATCTACTGAATAATCAATATCGCAGTATTTCATCATCTCATGTTGCTCATATTCCTAATAATTTTCTCTAATTCCGAACTAAATATGTTCTTCTCGGTCCGATACTCCTTTCTACGAATTTCAGTAGAGTTGGATGAAAAAGACAAACAAAAAAATACATGAATACTGACCTCTTTCACATTGTTCTTGACCCTTTCCTGATGACCTTTCGACTCCCTCAACACCTTGAACTCGTCTCCCACTCCATCGCTGAATTTAGCACTGTTACTGTTCTTGAACACACTTTTACGATGCATGAACTTCCGAAAAGCGTTCGCATCAGCGTTTTCACTATCACAGTTTTCGATAAAGTTGATATAAACATCGTTATCGTTTTTATCAAAATCTTCTACACTATTGGACGTCTTGAACATTATTAGTTTTCCGTCTAGGGAGCATGTCGTTTTCGGAGATATCTGCGACTTTTTGTACTTGTGGATAAGAGAGTCACTGTTGCTGAACTTTTTCGTTTTACTGCGTTTTCGCCTCGGATGTTTTGGTGTTTGTTCATTGTTTTCGAAATCGTCGATGATTTTTTTTATTATGTTTATGTTTTCGGGATTGACGTGGTTCATATTGCTCGATTTTTCCATTGGATCGGATTTGATTAACATTTTTGGCTTGGGTGCTGAGTCTTATTGGTTTTTCCCATCACAGCACTTGATGGGATGTAGTTTGATCTGGACAATGAAAAACATCTCAGATGTTGGAAATGGGATATCGAATAATTTTCAGATAATGCAGGAACACTTCAATTTTCAATGATCTTGCATACACCAAATTCTCACAGGCCGTAATGGGTAGCAAAAAAATCTTGATTTGAGTTTCAAAATCATCTTTCATCAGTGAAGAACGAGACAACTATCATTTTTCATACAATAAAACCTTATTTTTCTTCAATTTTCAACAAATGGGTGTACTGCATGCACCAGTTATAAATGAAAAATTCGTTATTTTCTCAGTTGAAATGGACAATATTGAAATGAGAATAGACCAAAAATGTTTTCGAAGAAATATTCTCCTAAGAGTTGATATGACAATATTGAAAATCCCTCTTCAAGTTATTGGTTCTTATAAGTTAAAATTTTTTTTAATGTCGCACATTGGGCTCCTCTCGTACGCTCGAACGTAAAGAGTATGTTCATTCGAACTAAACGTCAAAATACTTTTTTCCTGCGCAGAATGCAGGAAAAAAATCCTTCGGGCAAATTACATTGATTCTACACGTCCATCAACTCAGGCAAATTCAGCAAAAATCACATTTATAACAGTTGAGAATTTGGGGTGACTCCGCAAAAAAGACGAACAAACTCTATTTTTCGAATGGTATATTTTTGAGTAGAGGAGATATAATAAGTGAATCCATATTTTCTATCCCTGCTGGAAATAAAGAGCCTTTTCATTTTCAGGGAAGAGGAAATCCAAAAATTGAATTTCCTGGCATATCCATCTCGTAAAAAAATATTCAAACAAGATGAAATTACAGTAATTCCCAAACTGAAAACGTGGTACGCATTCTACTCCTACAAGCTGTTGAAAAGTAAAGGTGCAAAATATCATCACAGATGAACATGCAAACACTCACACATTTTCTCAAAGGCACAGAGATATCGAATTATTTCCACAGAACGGGTCAGCTGGTATGAATATTATAATGACTGTGGGTCAAATTGCTGAGCATTGAATTTGAATTTATTGGTTGTCTGTGATATCATTCAGGATTAATTCATGATGATGGTTACTTCAATAATTCAAGAATCAGAAAATATTGTGACGAATATCAAATTGTGCAATTTTTTTCACCTGATTCCATGTTTTCAAGGAAGTTATATGCCCTTCTTATACTCAGTTCCACACAACTGATGCACAATCCAATCTAGATATAACAAAACTGATATAAAGTAATCGTGAAGATTCTAGACTTGAGAAATCTTTGGTGTTGACACTGTAATTGGAGAGATTGGGAAGGAGCATGTGGCTCTCGCTCATTAGATTCACTCTCCTAGATTTAGGCAGATTCATGTGACAGACAATCGTTAGTTGTTCAGTTAACAATACTGGGAAGTGAGGTCTGATTATGGAACACCAAGGCGAACCGGTAGCAGTGTAAGTTTTTCTTGCAGTCCCAATCAATTAAATAAAATACAGATAACAGAAAGATGCCCTGGAGTGCCACGTAACTAGTAGTAGAGCTACTGGACCATCCTAGTAATGGTTTGTCTGTAAGGCTAAAAATTCTTATAGTGATGAGTCGTAGCATGATAAGTATGGTAACCATCACCTGACACGCATCAGCTCTGCATGTCATAAACCCCTTTATTTTTGAAAGTGTACAAAAAATAAAAATAAAACATTTTGCTGTAAGCTTGAAATTTCCATACGATTTTGTTCACCCATTAAGTTTGAAAAAAATACAGGCGTTTGTAATGAGCACAACTACCTGCCAGGTGAAGCGAAGGGTGTGAAATATAAGGGTGTTATTCAAGTAAGTGGACACACTGAAACGGGTGATTCTTTGAGTAATTCTAAGCCAAAAAGTTCATATAAACATATGTCTGGTAATGCTTCGTTTTTCATGAATATCTCAATAATACTAAATCATTGAAATTTTCAGGTGGTAGACCGAAATCATTATGTCCAGTGACGTTCCGGAAGGTACCTCATCTAATATTTTTGACCAAAAAATGTGCGCCACCGATTTTTTTCAATTCATGTATTTTTTTTCGTATTGATCTACTGAAATATCTAATGATGATTATTCCCCGAACCCGACAGAAGTAATTAACACTCCAGACTACCTGCATCAATATAAATACGCCTTGAGAAATCGAACTGTTTAGTCATCGGAGATGAATAAGCCTCTGAAGAAGCTGACCACTCGCGCTAGCGAAACGTCAGGAAGAAATTCCGAAGAACGACGGCCTTCAAGCCCGAAGAGAAGTAGTTATACTAATAACCTCGGCCGCGAAAGCCTTAACCATTTTGATCTACTGAAACTATAACTTTTTTGTCTTCTTGTATCTCGCTCTGTTTTCGAGAAGGAAGAAATATAATTTTTTTATTGCATGACCTCGAAACAACATAATTACAATTGTTTTCTCACAGGATGTTGATATAAAAGAATCCCGAAGGACAAGAAGATGACGTTGAAACTTGGTGACAGTTTGTTATGAATATATATATTAATCTGTTCAGCAAAGAAGTGCTTTATTTTACGGTTGTGTTTCATCGAAAACGATAAATCTAAGAGTTAGTTCAATCATCATCAAAAGCTCGTTATTGCATCTTCATGCAACTAGATACACCCCGGTTGTTGCTAGTTTGATTTTGTACTACCAAGGACCTGCAATGAAGTAATTCTATTTCTTTCTCGAAAACAGAGCAAGATACAAGAAAGATATGAAAATAGAAAATTCGTAGTGTCAGTTGATTAATTCTGAGGAAAATCGAATATTCGAAAAACCAGTGACGCACAGTTTTTTGTTCAAAAATATTGGTTGAGGTACCTTCCGGAACGTCACTATCTAGTTTAGATCAAATCAGTCCCCCAATATCCTGAAAACCACCGCCAAATTTTGAGGAAATTGGCTGAATGATTATTGAGATATTCAGGAATGTTAATCTTTTTCCTAATTTGATTCTGATGGATGTAAGATCATGCTGGAAGACATAGAATACAGAAAAAATAACATAATTCAGAAAATAACAAAGCAGCAACTGACCAATAAAGCAATCAATCATAGTAGGAGGTCCATGTACTCCAATTATATCATTCGGTAAACATATTGAGTACTTGAAGCAACTCGGATTTCCCTAGTATGTTTCTTATACTGTGCTAGGAGCTCATCCTCACAGTATACTGAGAAAAACTCAGATGTTCCAAGTATTAAATTTACACCTGTTTTCAAGCGAATCCTTGAACTGCACTTTGCCTCTTTGAGGAGTACATTTTATTTGGTTGACGGTTATTTTCTAATCATTTCGTATATGTGTGAACTTGATGAATGAAGATTATCATAATAAATGATACATTGGATCACTCATGATTTTGTTCTCGATGATGCATTTTAGTTGAATACAAATCAAGTCATACCAATGAAGAGTTGCATTTAACTCGAAATTTGCTATTTGATATGGAACTTTGTGTAGGGATCAACTACCCTAATACCAAACTGATAATATTTGCTATCGACGTACCTTTCTATAACGAGTTTAGCATTTTCAGGAGAAGGAAACTGATACTGATTGATCTCTACAAAAAGTTTCCACTTTCACACCAATTGTTGCAATGCCATCGTTTATTTGACATGGAACTGATCAACGTTTGAAGCAAATAAAAAATCATTTGAGGAATTATTAGAAAACAATTCCGAAGTTGAGAGGTCCCGGGGTCATGAAACATATTTTAATTGCAGAACAAACAAGAAATCAACTCCGATTGAACTATATTCAGAGAAAATATTTTTAAATGGTGAATAAAAATGATGGCTGGTGATTTAATTCTGTAGATTTCTCCTGGATATCGGTTACTTGTTGTAAAATTCAGTGGTAAACGAATTATAAATTGATGAAGAACAAAAAAATTTTTATTTGCTGATCTCAACCATTTGTATAGAATTAAATTGAGATGAGATTTGCGACGGAGTTTGAGACCCGTCTTTATTCGACAGAGTAATTTGATACCGCCTGAAATTGTTTGCTGAAATGAATAAAATCAGATCTGATATTGTTTCTACATATATATGGGGGTCTATTCGAGGCCCAACAGTCTTTTTTTATTATGTGAATGACTTGGAAACTTCAATCACAGAAAAATATGTGACGATGTATGCTAATGATACCTCAATTTCAGATGAGTTCATTTTGTGGGTTGTGAAAAAAAATACATATGTTTTTCAAAGTTAAATCCATGGTTCTCATGAAAAAATATTTATCTGATTATGAATGGAACTGTTCTGATGCGTTTCCATAATGGGCAGAAACATTTGCTTGAATATAATTGACAATATTCCTTGCTGAGTGATTTTTCGTTCAAAGAATAGAAATTAAAGGTTTAATTGATCAACAAATTTATATTGTGACAAAAATTTGAAACATTTAATATGGACTAGCAAAATCACAGAAGTTCAAATAAAGAAATATGAGTTAATATAAACAAATGTTGGAACCAAGATTCAAATTGAGTGTACCCACGACGTTTCGATCGCTGGTATGCGCAAGCGTCTTCGGGTGATCAACCAATCCAGCAAAGAAATCTGAGGCGAGTTCCAGATACTGATCAGTTGTTTACGATATGGTCTATGTTTCTGGGGATTGTCTTCATTTTGGAATGATGTATTCACCGTACAGAAAAGTATATTACGAACTATGAAATGAAAATATATATTGAAATTAATGAATTTCAATATATTTATATTTCGCTCGATATTTGAACTATGTATGTATGTTTAAAAGTGACCATCATCAATTTCTACCCAATATCCCTATTCATAATATGAAAAGTAGCCAAAGAAATGATATGCATACATGATTTGCCAAAAACAATCTTGCCTGTGACTCTCCCAACTTTTTAGCGCCAAGAAAATTGAATCAATTGCCTTTAAGTCTCAAAGGAAGTGCTACCGTATCTCTATACAAAAACCTGCGGACCACGGCTCAGAAGTCTGGGAACTTCTAACAATTCTTCAACTGATTTTTGATAAAAATTCCAACAAAAATAGCTATTTCAATGGATAACAGCTTCTACGAGTAGAAATGAGATTTGGAGTGAAATAGAAAGACCAAAAAAATTGTATCTCGTCAAAAATCGAATAATTTGATGAAAATTCTAATTCAGTTTATCGTAATATTTTAATTCAGGTGTTTGCTATGCTCAGGCCGAAAATAAAAGTAGCTGTTCTACAAACGGATTCGAATACATTTTTTTACTGAAATAGATATTCAATGAAATAAGCGCAATTATTATCACTCTGTCAGAATGAACCCATCAGACAATCAATGAATTGCGAATAATGGAATCAAATAACATGGTGAAACAATCGAATATATAACTGTCAAATAGAACTCTACAAATAATTAGGTCGAAAGAATGAATCAAATGAGGCATTCGAGTCTAATCAAAAAATTGAAACGGACTTTGGTCAAGCAATAAATCTGAGAAAATACAAATGTTCAAAAATGAAATTGCATAAACTCTGCAAGTGATTTCATTCAAATGGCATACTGAAAATCCTGATACGACACCATCTTCGTGAATATTCTCGATCAAACGATCTCCTTCACTCAATCTCTTTAATACTTTTTATACTTGTTATTTCGTCCTGAACCATATGTGTCAATAACTTCTGAAAGTATAGTACACTTTGATTTGAGCTCACAATGGATGACGGTATCTACATATCAAATTAATGATCATATATGGTACAACATCACACAGTTGATTTTTCGATAATATCTGGCTGGAAATTCACGTTATAGGCTGCGGTTAATTAACGTGTCTTATGTTTTGTAGTGTTGAAAAATCGATATAATGAACACGCGTTGTTGAGGAAGATTCGAATGAAAACCTCTTGTTATGTGGATAAACTAGTTCATTATTCGACTGGGTAATCAGGCAAACGGTCTGTGCTCATTTCTATCAGAAATTCTGCTTTGTATTCACGCCTATCATTTCTACTTCATCACGCATCAAATTCGAATAACACCACCTTAAAGTTTCCATGCGAGCGTTTCCTGATTCGCACCTAGTCGAAACCATTATGCGTTGTGTCGAGTGACTGAAACATATTTCGGTTTCTCAAAGGAATATGTGAAGCGGTATTTGATATGATCCTTGGAAGCAGTAACGCAGAAGAACTGTAGCTGCCATGTTCTTTCTAGTTATGTTCATCTATTACTAAACATTTTGTGGAATTCTCAAGAACCATCAAGCAATATCGCATAGGGAATATAGATGATTTTTTGTTGCGTCATAAATCATCCACCCTCGCCTTCAAGGGCTTGAAAATATCCCAACAATTTTTTCAAGTGAAATTCAAAACATTGAATGAATTTGAGCCGATCAAACGCAATCATTCAGCGCAAACTTTACATGAAGTCAAGTGACATTTCCAATGTTTGTATATTCCAAGCGTTCCAGTTTGAATTTCTATACCGATCATGGAAGATTCCAGAGAAAAAAATCTAAAGAACCAATTTAAAATTTTATGCATATTCACCATTGAACTCATCCAGAGGTTTGTGGGATGGCTTTCATTAGTTTCGAATGTTCTGGAAATGTGTAAGCTTTCAATGTCCCTTGCAGTGTTGTTTTGTTTGCTCGACCTCTTCCAATTTCAAAAACCAAAAAATTGTATATTATAATGGACTTACAGTACTTCACAATGAATATCGTTTGTAGCAATAGTGCTTCATCCCATTCACACTCGAATATGGAGGTTCAGAGAGAAAGTTTGTATAACATAATCATTTGGCATAATATTCTCATGTTGCATATCAGATAATTGAAAATCCGGTGTCGCCCGATATTCTCTGGACAATGATCGAAGAATTGGTGAGAACCATCTGAGACTGATCAAGGATGTTTATAATACGAGGCTGTTCGATGCATTGGACAGTCTCCAAATAGCAAAATGTAAATGTATTGCTAAGAAAAGAAATCCTAATAATTGATAGACGAAGTTCGAAAGGTCGGACTGGGAAAAACCTTCGCAGATAGTGATAGCCTGCACTTCTTTAGATTGCAGGTGATATTAGTTCAAGTGTCAGGCTGAATGTTCTCTAGAGATATTCTGAATTTCTACACTAAACGTTTCAATCTCCTCGCTTATGTTACTGCCATACATTTCATGATACCCATTTCAACAAACTTGTCTCCTGTGGGAGTATATACAGGTTGATTGCTGTATGCTAGTTATATTCCCCTGAATTCCTGATCGATTTTCCATACGTGTGTTGCCTTCTACAATCCGAATGCTCTCTGAATACGTGTCGAGCTGTCCCTAACTTGTGGTGGTTCTGAACCTGAGTGCGTCCCTGAACGGGGGAATAGTGACAGTTGGTGGCAGCTGATGACAGACAGACAGTCGGCCAAGAAAAAGGTCGTACAGACGCCAAACCATTGATCTAGTATTAATAAGATATCTGTACCAGTCGAAATAGTAATTAGATGTGTTCCGCAAGAGTATGAGTTTCACTGGGTAATAGTAATACAACCCTCAACGCACCCACCCCTGCAGAAGGTGAGAGAGAGTTTGCACCTATTCACTTTGGCGCCCAGCTACGGAGGCAAGAGGTATCAGCGTTGGTGGACCTGGAATCACAATCAAACTCAAGTCATCTGTTCAAGCAGCGCACATGGAAATTCAAACTAACTGGAGAAACGTTGCATGCTATTAAGCTTACTAGCCATCCGGTTATCAGGACAAAAATATTGGTGAGAGCTTTCCAAACTGACAATTTATGCGAGATTATCATCCGTAAAAGTGATAAGAAAACGATTTTGTTTTTCCACTAGAACTGAAACTATTTATTCCTTTCGTTGGATGTATTGAAAGCAATCTGAGTTCACAAAATTGTATTTTTTTCAACTGTATGTCTGATAATTGTATTTCTAATTATATCGAAAATGAGTTCGAGAAAAAATAAGAAAAACAGAAATAGTGATCTTGAGTCGAGTTTAGACCTCGAAGGCATTCTGCAAAATTTGACATTGGGTTTCACCGAGCTTCAAAGAACAGTGAATAATTCAGCAAAAAATGTTGAAGACTTAGATAAGCGAACAAAAGTTGAAGGGAGCGAGAGACCCAACCCTTTGTCTTTTCAAGAAAATAATGATTCAAATGCAGCTTAACTTGCTGTTAATGATCGGTTATATTTAACAAACTGGAGGGAACTGGGGGGTAGTAATTTATCCTTCTATCCAAATTCTAAAACACATCCTATGACATTTTTCACTAAGTTGAGTAGGACTTTAATTAAAGCGGGAGTTCCCGAGGAATGCAAAAAGGGCCTTGCGTTAGCATGTTTGAAAGGGACAGCCGCGGACTGGGGTTCGATTAAAGAGGATTCTTTCGTCACTTTCATGGACTTTGAACACGCGTTCAAAGAACGTTTTTGGAATAAAGAAAAACAGCGCGATCTTTACCTAGAACTAAGCTATGGGAGATTCGAGTCAGGAAATAGAGCGGATTATTTTCTGAATTTGGTACGTCAGGCTGGGTTTTTGAATGACAAAATTCCAGAACAAAAATTGATTGGTATGATTGCCAAGCACTTTCCTTCAGAAGTTCAACGAGGTATCATAACCAACGGATTTACAACTTTGGAGGGAGTTGAGGAATTTCTTCATAAAATTGACGAGACTTATAAATATGATTCCCGCCATGAATCGGATGTTTCTTAAAGGAACAACATATATAGTAATAATCCTAGTAGGAGAAATTCAAATGAGGGACCTCCTAGAGATTCTACACTGCTCCTATAATGAGGAGTCAAAATAATTCGAATGAAGATCATTCAAATCGTAATCAGGGTAATTCTAATCCCAATGTCTACTACATAACTACTTCCAATGAGGATGGGGAAGAGTTATCGACGAATTCGGACAGTGAACCCGAAGAAAAAGAAATGATTTCGCCAACTATTATTGTTCAGGTGGGCGAACAACAGTTCGAAACCTTATTAGACAGCGGATCAGACATTTGTGCTGTTTCCGACAAGTTTTTCAATAAAATGAAAAATGAAACGATTAAAATACCAGTTCTGCCTGTAACAAATATGTCCATTGCTGTCGCTGTTGGAGGAAAAACTCAAAGGGTGAAAAGTCAAATTTTACTACCGATAAAAATAGCGGATTGTGACCTAGACATAATTTGTTTGGTGGTTCCAAATTTGAATTGCAACATTTTATTAGGTTCGAATTGGTTATTTGAATACAAGGCAGTTTTAGACTTTGAAAGTTCGTTTTTGTACTTCCGGTATGCAAAAAGAACTATTTCAGCAAATATCGTTTTCAAATTGAATAATCCAAATTTTCATATCAACTTATGTAAATATGAATTGGATGAACACTCTCAATGTGGGGAAGAGAAACAATTGAGCAAGACTATCACGGTTAGAAATGAGTATTCAGATGCCGGATCGGAATCAGCGGCCAATCAAGCTTATACAAGTGACGATAATAAGAAAATTGGAAGACTCCTACGTAGTTATTGTAATGAAAAACATACTAAATGGCCACATCTGCTAGCATTTGTGGAAGATTGTTTTAATAATGTTATAAATTTAACCACAGGCTATACTCCTCTATACGTGCAAACCGGAGTTGTTCGACCAAACCCCATAGAGAAATACGTTAGGTTTCCAGAAGAGCGTTTGAATTTCATTCCTGAGGAAAGTGTTTGGGAATTAGCCCGCACAGATTTGAAATCTAAGGCTCAGCAGCGCGCGGATAAAACTTATAAGAGGATGAAGCCTGTTGAATTCGAAGTCGGGGATAAAGTTCTCGTAAGAATCCATTATCAGTCCTCAGCTGAGGACAAAACCATAAAGAAGTTTCTTCTACTATACGAGGGCCCTTTTCGTGTTCTACGGAAAGTTGGTCCCAATTCTTATGTCATTGGAGATGAAGGAGGGGTCGAATGGTCCACTCAAAACATAATTGATTTGAAGATTTATAAGATGCCACCGAATGATTTTGAAGCGACTGTTAATAATTGAAGTTTTTTTTCTCTTTATTCTCCATGTTTCCTTCATAATGTTAGGTATTTTCATTAAGGTTTTGAGGTGCAACAATCCTTGTTTATTTCTTCGAGCTATGTAAGAACTTTTTCGATCGACGTTTCTGTTTTTCTTATTTAACTGAAACAAGCCATTTGCAGGCAATTGTTTAAGTTGGGGGGTAATGTGGTGGTTCTGAACCTGAGTGCGTCCCTGAACGGGGGAATAGTGACAGTTGGTGGCGGCTGATGACAGACAGACAGTCGGCCAAGAAAAAGGTCGTACAGACGCCAAACCATTGATCTAGTATTAATAAGATATCTGTACCAGTCGAAATAGTAATTAGATGTGTTCCGCAAGAGTATGAGTTTCACTGGGTAATAGTAATACAACCCTCAACGCACCCACCCCTGCAGAAGGTTAGAGAGAGTTTGCACCTATTCGAACTATTTTTTGCATTCGGCAGCTGGAGCTTCGTTTACAGCCCCATCTTGTTGAGATGTCGTTCCACTGAATGATTTCCGCTTGTTCGGGCTAGTTATTCAGTCTCTTTCTTCGACGGTTCTTTGATTATAGTTCTCTCGTAGGCGTTACTACATGAATTTTCCCAAAATGTATGTTGTGCTCTCTTCGAATTTCATAAGCCATTGTTTTTAATACTGCATTCTTGGGTCAAGTGGTCAAGTCGGGGATTGTCATAATTTTATATCGAATGAATAGATCACGACAAACATTTCTATATTCGAACAAAAACTCTTTTTTCTTTTCTGTAAACAAATAATGCTCCTGGGCGTCAAACTCATTCATGTCACAAGATCCCGCAATTCAAATATTATGATATTCTGAAATATTTCCAATCGAGGATATTACTGTACTGTTGGATTTCATGATATGGAAATCTGAGAAAGGAATTGCGTTGTTCGTCTTTATTTCTATGGTGGATTTTATATCGGGGTGGATATTGTTAATGTGATTGCGGAAGGTGTGAAGGCTTTCGGATCCATGAGGCCAGATGGCAGAGACATCATCGACATAACGCAGCCAACACGTCGGCTTTAATGCAGATGTTTCAATTGCTCTAGACTCAAAATCTTCCATGTAGAGGTTTGAAAGTACTGGCGAATGAGGAGAACCCATAGGGGCGCCTTTTACTGGTTTGTAAAATTTGCCATAGAACAGAAAGTTTGTACTTGGACAAACAATGGATAATTAATTGATTATTCCTTTTCAAACCAGACCTGTATATGGTCCAACAGTTTCAACAACGTCGGATTCTCATACAGCTATGAATACCATCCATCTATCCACAAAACTACAATCTTCACTTTGTCAAGATGAAAGCTGGGGGTTAAGGAGACTTAGGCCTCGCCACCAAGTCAAGAAGAAGTCTTGAGATTGGCTTCAAAGTGGGAGCCGAAACGTCGACAGAAGAACAATTACAGACGCGGTTCAACCGGAAGTTCCAGTCAGCATGTATATATATATATATATAAACACATCCATACCAGCCTGAGTCTTCACAGATCATCGGATATTCTGCTTTCAGAAATTAAGGTCAACAACGGTTGTTATGTCAACATTGTTGATTTAAGAAATCACAGAAGCTGACCATAAAAAAAGGGCTCTCACACTGAAGCGAAATGAATCGCTTCCCCCTATTTGCATGGCGATTAGTGAGGGTACACAGACCGAGGCAAAGTTTCGGCATTTCGTGCAGCGTTCCTTGCCGCCACAACGTCAGTTCGCTTGGCTTTCAATTCGATTCCTTTTTTGTTTCTCGATCGTATTTCAACTGAAATTTGCGATAAGCTGTACCAATTTTTGTTGCTGAATATTTTTCTCATTCTGGTAGTTACACTTGCCACCTACATTTTGTATAAACAACATCGAGAATTTTCTGAGAACGACATAATTTGTTGAGAACATAAATTAATAAACCGTATCTTTTTGTGCTAGTGTGACAGTGCTTGAAAGAAACAAAGGAAACAATCTATCAATGATTCAATTTTTATTGATAACAATAAAATCCCGACATGTGGATAGTAGATTTGTTCTGTTTATTCCAGTGGATAATGAAGAATGAGACATAGTCTACTGAACAGATAATAGGTATGGTAAATACAGTAACAACAATAAGGACGGGATTTCAGAGTCGGAAAGATCAGGGGTATACAAGTTAACTTGTGGTCTCTGACCTAATCTGTATCGGTCAAACTGAAAGATCTCTCGCCAGAGGTATTAATGAGAATGGAAGTAGTGTTTTGAATGAAAAGGATTCGTGAATCATTTCCTGACTGATAAACATGAGTTCGATCATGACTATGATATATTGCATTTGGAGAAGAAAATTATCAAACTCAATCTTTTGAATTATTCTCCTCAACTCAACCTGTTTTCTCATGACGAAATATATGTGGTTGGGATGAAATCAATAGGTCATTGATAGGAATTATGATACGTATTTATAATATAGAAGCACCGTTTCCCATCCTCGTAGTACCCACAACACGCCCGAAAAAGATATTGTATAGTGAAACACCCGGAGCCGTTTCGTGGAAATCACGATATGCAGTGTTTTTTTAATCAAATTTTCATGAATATTAATTAAGGTAATTGATGATTGTACTGCCATGGATAAGGTTATTATATTTTCATTTCTGGGGAGAGTATTTTCTTGAGAAAATATCCCGTAGATATTTTCCAAATTACATGCCGGTAAACAAAAATTAAAGACATCTCTGTAATTTCATAATCTTTGTTCGATAGCCTTTGGATAAATAACTTGTTGCTCTCGGCGAAATTAAGTTAATTCCTCTCCTCTTGATTCTTTCTCGAGTCTTTTCAAAATATGGTAAACAAATGAAACGCAAGACTTGCATCAACAAAATATCATGGAACTAATTGAAAGAAAAAACAAACCGAGATCAGAATGAATTAGCTCCAGTCAAAGTGGTTGAATGTTTCCTCAAATAGGATAGACATTTCTGTGGGATGTTTTGAAATCTGACTAACGGAAATGATGGAGCGAATTTTACGGATATTCAGAATGGTTTTGTGGGCGAATATGCGAATTTTCGTGAGAAGTGGCGTACAGGACCCCCTGAAATCTAATTAATAAATCAACGGCATCACTTTTTTTAGCCAACTGAAATATTATTCATTGATGTTGGGTCGCACACGACAAAATTGTGAGATATATAGGAAAAAATGATGCATGGTCCAATAAACTTTCAAAAGCTGGTCTGGATTTAGTGTTCATGAACGTTGCTTTATAGCTACAGATTACTCTTGTGAGATCAGAAGTAATGATATCATGATATAATCGTCAGAAACACAAGGTATATTCTGAAATGAGATGCAACTTTTTTTTGGAATGGAATGAAATGGGATTTTCCTTTAATCAGTTGATACACCCTAGAAAATGTCAACTCACAGAAATCCAAACTTTTGTGAGCAATGAATCATTGGAGCCTTACCTTTCGATCCTGTTCTGTTCTAATAGAGGCGGCTTGCCTTTCAATTTATTGAGAACTGATAAAAATTTTGGGGATTCATCACTATTATTCCTAGCATCATATGAAGTATGGTAATATATTTCACATATTGATTTTTTCACTATTATATTATTTATTGCTTTGGGATTGAAAATGCCACCCCGGAAAAATTGCCGCCTGAGGCTACCGCCTCACCTGCCTCACCCCTAGCGCCGGCCCTGTACGAGTGCGTGTCGGTCGGTACTAGTACTGGTCAACTGTTGGAATCAAAAGTACTGAGTACTCTGAAAAGTGAAATAATTGAAAATTTCCGAGTACCAAGCACCTCGAAATGAAAGTACTAACGAGTACCAATAACTGCATGAGTATTTTGAGTACTCGAGTACAATTTACTCGAGTTATGGCCAAGTCTGCTTCCTTACCAATAGCACGACGAACTGTAGACTACATTAACAGGGAGCCCCTCACTCATCAGATAACTGACAAACATAGTGAGGGCAGATCATAGTGTAAGGAGGCTATATACTGGTGTTTTCACTCCAAATAAAAGATTGTCAGCAAATCAGACGACCGATCTGACCAACTTGATCAAGAATTGATGACGTAGACCGTTCAGAATGTTTATAATACATTCGCTTGAAAATGATACAGTGTATCGAAACATGTCGCGAAGACAATAAATTCTGTGGAAATTTAATCGTGTTCTACCTTATAGCGTGATAACTATGGATTTCCATCAAGTAAAGGCCACCTCAATCCAAAATTGATTATATTTTCAGTTCTAAGCAAAAGTGATCTGTATTGACAACAACATGGATCGAGTGCTCCCGAAAGTGTTCAACCACAAGCGCACCCTCAAGGCGAAATTTCGAACAACTTCACCCTGTCTACAAGTTTGTCTGAAACAATATCGCAACCATAAGCACCAGTAAATAGCCATCTTATCATAGTGGTAAACTTGTGTTCATTTTCGCTGGAATCCGATTGAATAGATACCTATATGATGTTTCATCATTATCGAGATTAGCTACGGTGTTCGTGACCCAATTTGTAACACGATGATACCCACTAATATATTGTATGCCTGTTTCAAATTATCATTTTACGCGAGATGTCATGTATCCACTCAAAAGCAACATTTGATAATTGAGAGTTCTGAAATAGTCATTTGCACCAGTTAATGAACACGTTGGTTAGTTACATACTTTCCCAGATTTTTCTCTACAAAATAAAAATGGTCAGTAAAGAGTTTTGAGCGACGCAAATGTCGAAGAGGATTTCAGTGAAATAGAATGATGACAAAGCTATATTCGAATAAAAAGATCTTCCAACCTACTAAAATGAATTACATCTCAAATAACTAAACATGAAGAAACATTTATTATTGAGTACATATCAACAAATTGATTGAGATTGATATTTATATTGAACCTGCAATTTGTTGCATTTTGCAAATCAGTTGCAAGGACTAAAATGTTTTCCAATGAAGTCAGATCTCGGTTTTAAACTGCTTTGTCAGAAACTTGGCTGGAAGAGGTCATAAAATTGGTTTTGATAAACATTTGTTTTGACTGTCAGATTAATTTTTTCTTTGTTTTTTCGGTAATTCATAATGACAAATGAAAAATGACAGGTGTTTATTATCATTTCTCCATTTTTTTGTCAGTATTCTTCATTTACATGTCAGTTCTCTGACTCAAAACTCAACAGATTCAATTGACAGAATTAGTTGGACTTTTCCGTTCGAGAGTACGAGTATTATCTAGGCATACTATGGATGATATAATGCTCAGATTTTCGATGCAAGTCGTATGGATACATTTCATAAAGAAAATGATCGATTATTTGTTTCAAAAACTTCTTTTTTGTCCTTTAATACGTTCCAAACGAGACATTTTTTTTTTACAATTTTTCTCCGGTCTGCGAGAATGTAGATTGATAATCCGAAGGGGGGTTTCAGTGCCGACATTATCAAGAGTAAAATATAACCATAGGTACTGATGAAAAATTCTATTAGTTACAAGAACGTCAACTTCAATGTTCAATTTCAGTCACAAAACGGAGATTTTTTTTCTTTTTGGGTTGTTCAGTCCCGAAGACGATAAAATAGATATGTAGTTTTAATAAATATTATGTGTTGTATTTTTTGATGAGCAAATTTATGTTATGCAGAAGTTTTTTGACGAATGGGGTGTAATTTCCATTCAAAAGAAGTAATTCCATCAACGCAGACCTGAGATAAATTGAAAGTCTGCATGACCTTGTACAGTTCCTTGGATGCCAACATCAATTCCTTGTTTCAAAGATTGCGATGAGATCTCAACCCAGAATCTACAATGACACAATTATTTTCGAATTGCTGATTTCATACTCTACATGATTGGGGATGAAAATGTCACTTTTGTATGCATTCCATTCGTTCAATTGATGAAAAAGTTGCTAGGGACAACTGTCTTGTCTATATATTTCCTTGATACAGAATGAAATGTCATTATACATCTTTGAATTCTTCTTCGAATTCGAATTATTTATATACTAGAAATAGCAGAAAAAATATTTCAAAAAGACAAAACCAAGTATTCAAAGAATCAACACGATTATCTTTTCATATTTATATCACTCAATCTCGTGGATTCGATTTGCGATTATATTCTGAGGGTGCTTGTTATTAATCCTGCAGATTCAGTTATCAGTTGACGTGGAGGAACTGTTACCACTAGCAGATAATTATGACAGCAATATCTTAGTATGTTTCACCGCTTGGTAGTTCCATTTATGTGTCGATTGCCATTGAGGGGCAATTCATATCAAATTCTCTGGTAATCTATCACAATTTGTCTTTGATACGAGGACTTTGTATTACTCCATCAAAATGCGTTGCCTGATATGCTTTTAAAAACACTTGACATAGTCAGTGGGCATACTTGAAGAGTATACCCAGTACTGGCGTTAAATCAAATCATCTTTGGAACAATCTGTTCAGGCCAGTCTCAAATAACCTACACAGTAGGTTTCGGCTGGCACCTGTCAGAAAACAACTACTCCCCTGGCTGATACCACGAAGGGCATTGAATTATATCCGACCAGGTGCCAGTGCAGGTTTCTTCACAGAAGTAAATCCTGCATTTGCTTTCGTCGATACAAATGAAGGAATTGATTTTCAATTATAGGAACGGACACACTTGCAGACCGGTTTCGGGCTATTTGGCCACTCGTCAGTGCAAGGCAGTGCCATCATCAACGTAAAGTCGATGATTTCCCATAATTAAAAATCAAACTCCTACACGAGTATCAAGCCCCGGCCAAAGCTGATGTGAACAACGAAGTTATTACGCCATCTACCAATGGACGAGGTATTCCAAAAGCAAACCGAATTCGCCCATTCCTCCTGCGAGGAAAATGTAAAAACACTTGACATAGTCAGTGGGCATACTTGAAGACTGGCGTTAAATCAAATCATCTTTGGAACAATCTGTTCAGGCCAGTCTCAAATTACCTACACAGTAGGTTTCGGCTGACACCTGTCAGAAAACAACTACTCCCCTGGCTGATACCACGAAGGGCATTGAATTATATCCGACCAGGTGCCAGTGCAGGTTTCTTCACAGAAGTAAATCCTGCATTTGCTTTCGTCGATACAAATGAAGGAATTGATTTTCAATTATAGGGACGGACACACTTGCAGACCGGTTTCGGGCTATTTGGCCACTCGTCAGTGCAAGGCAGTGCCATCATCAACGTAAAGTCGATGATTTCCCATAATTAAAAATCAAACTCCTACACGAGTATCAAGCCCCGGCCAAAGCTGATGTGAACAACGAAGTTATTACGCCATCTACCAATGGACGAGGTATTCCAAAAGCAAACCGAATTCGCCCATTCCTCCTGCGAGGAAAATGTAAAAACACTTGACATAGTCAGTGGGCATACTTGAAGACTGGCGTTAAATCAAATCATCTTTGGAACAATCTGTTCAGGCCAGTCTCAAATTACCTACACAGTAGGTTTCGGCTGGCACCTGTCAGAAAACAACTACTCCCCTGGCTAATACCACGAAGGGCATTGAATTATATCCGACCAGGTGCCAGTGCAGGTTTCTTCACAGAAGTAAATCCTGCATTTGCTTTCGTCGATACAAATGAAGGAATTGATTTTCAATTATAGGGACGGACACACTTGCAGACCGGTTTCGGGCTATTTGGCCACTCGTCAGTGCAAGGCAGTGCCATCATCAACGTAAAGTCGATGATTTCCCATAATTAAAAATCAAACTCCTACACGAGTATCAAGCCCCGGCCAAAGCTGATGTGAACAACGAAGTTATTACGCCATCTACCAATGGACGAGGTATTCCAAAAGCAAACCGAATTCGCCCATTCCTCCTGCGAGGAAAATGTAAAAACACTTGACATAGTCAGTGGGCATACTTGAAGACTGGCGTTAAATCTAATCATCTTTGGAACAATCTTTTCAGGCCAGTCTCAAATTACCTACACAGTAGGTTTCGGCTGGCACCTGTCAGAAAACAACTACTCCCCTGGCTAATACCACGAAGGGCATTGAATTATATCCGACCAGGTGCCAGTGCAGTAAGATGCCTAGGAAACCCTGGTGTATCTACTTATACCTGAATAATTTTGGGATAAACTTGGCGAAAACTGATTGCTTGATTTCTGAGATCGCAAATGCTTCAGATCGCCATTGTAGATGGCGATCAGTCATATACCATATGAAGCTCAATTTTCAGTAGAGAGGAATGTGCAACCGAATATTCTACCACTGTTTATTATTTGCCTACTGAGATTTTGACAGCCCTGACAGCCAATCAAATGCGTTTCAGAAAACGTGCATGTATCGTGGAAACCTACCGTTAACAACTCTGTCACTGTTACCTCTACAAGTTTTTAGTGTGTTTATATCAGTTTGTAAGACTAGACTTTGATTCCGAGAAAATTTACTTTGCCCATTCACCTGAGAATGTACGACAAAGTTCATGCTAGTGTATTAAAAGTGAGAGACTGTCTTGGAATTGGGAATACACACATCAGTTATGCAACGGTTCAAAATACGTATCACATCGATATTTCCTTTATTTAAACAAATCCTTGTTTCCAATATCTCATTGATAAGAGCTACAGATGTTTCCTCCTCGATATAAGACTTTCGCTCAAGCTGAAACGAATAAAATTAGCTACAACGCTACATTCATGTTATTATTTTGGGGCAATTTGTTTTGTACTTACCTTAGGTGCTGAATAAAGAAGAATATTTGGATCCCCAGATTTTGACTGACCACACAAAATACGAAATCTTCTACACATCGTGAAAAAGTACTTGTAATAACTTCAAAACTTATTCTACTTATATAAACTTTCAAACACTGTTGAATGCGAAGAAATAATTTCAGAGTTTTCACTGACAACAATAAACGTCAGAGTTACGTCATTTTGTCAAAACCGACATTTGACAGATATTCGAAAATGCTCATATAACGCCCCCTATACAAAAATTAGAAAGCTTTTGTAATCGTCGATTGTTTTTCGCCAAGAAATTCTAAACAATATCGAATCACTAGATACACCAGGGTTTCCTAGGCATCTTACAGTGCAGGTTTCTTCACAGAAGTAAATCCTGCATTTGCTTTCGTCGATACAAATGAAGGAATTGATTTTCAATTATAGGGACGGACACACTTGCAGATCGGTTTCGGGCTATTTGGCCACTCGTCAGTGCAAGGCAGTGCCATCATCAACGTAAAGTCGATGATTTCCCATAATTAAAAATCAAACTCCTACACGAGTATCAAGCCCCGGCCAAAGCTGATGTGAACAACGAAGTTATTACGCCATCTACCAATGGACGAGGTATTCCAAAAGCAAACCGAATTCGCCCATTCCTCCTGCGAGGAAAATGTAAAAACACTTGACATAGTCAGTGGGCATACTTGAAGACTGGCGTTAAATCAAATCATCTTTGGAACAATCTGTTCAGGCCAGTCTCAAATTACCTACACAGTAGGTTTCGGCTGGCACCTGTCAGAAAACAACTACTCCCCTGGCTAATACCACGAAGGGCATTGAATTATATCCGACCAGGTGCCAGTGCAGGTTTCTTCACAGAAGTAAATCCTGCATTTGCTTTCGTCGATACAAATGAAGGAATTGATTTTCAATTATAGGGACGGACACACTTGCAGACCGGTTTCGGGCTATTTGGCCACTCGTCAGTGCAAGGCAGTGCCATCATCAACGTAAAGTCGATGATTTCCCATGATTAAAAATCAAACTCCTACACGAGTATCAAGCCCCGGCCAAAGCTGATGTGAACAACGAAGTTATTACGCCATCTACCAATGGACGAGGTATTCCAAAAGCAAACCGAATTCGCCCATTCCTCCTGCGAGGAAAATGTAAAAACACTTGACATAGTCAGTGGGCATACTTGAAGACTGGCGTTAAATCAAATCATCTTTGGAACAATCTGTTCAGGCCAGTCTCAAATTACCTACACAGTAGGTTTCGGCTGGCACCTGTCAGAAAACAACTACTCCCCTGGCTAATACCACGAAGGGCATTGAATTATATCCGACCAGGTGCCAGTGCAGGTTTCTTCACAGAAGTAAATCCTGCATTTGCTTTCGTCGATACAAATGAAGGAATTGATTTTCAATTATAGGGACGGACACACTTGCAGACCGGTTTCGGGCTATTTGGCCACTCGTCAGTGCAAGGCAGTGCCATCATCAACGTAAAGTCGATGATTTCCCATAATTAAAAATCAAACTCCTACACGAGTATCAAGCCCCGGCCAAAGCTGATGTGAACAACGAAGTTATTACGCCATCTACCAATGGACGAGGTATTCCAAAAGCAAACCGAATTCGCCCATTCCTCCTGCGAGGAAAATGTAAAAACACTTGACATAGTCAGTGGGCATACTTGAAGACTGGCGTTAAATCAAATCATCTTTGGAACAATCTGTTCAGGCCAGTCTCAAATTACCTACACAGTAGGTTTCGGCTGGCACCTGTCAGAAAACAACTACTCCCCTGGCTAATACCACGAAGGGCATTGAATTATATCCGACCAGGTGCCAGTGCAGGTTTCTTCACAGAAGTAAATCCTGCATTTGCTTTCGTCGATACAAATGAAGGAATTTATTTTCAATTATAGGGACGGACACACTTGCAGACCGGTTTCGGGCTATTTGGCCACTCGTCAGTGCAAGGCAGTGCCATCATCAACGTAAAGTCGATGATTTCCCATAATTAAAAATCAAACTCCTACACGAGTATCAAGCCCCGGCCAAAGCTGATGCGAACAACGAAGTTATTACGCCATCTACCAATGGACGAGGTATTCCAAAAGCAAACCGAATTCGCCCATTCCTCCTGCGAGGAAAATGTAAAAACACTTGACATAGTCAGTGGGCATACTTGAAGACTGGCGTTAAATCAAATCATCTTTGGAACAATCTGTTCAGGCCAGTCTCAAATTACCTACACAGTAGGTTTCGGCTGGCACCTGTCAGAAAACAACTACTCCCCTGGCTAATACCACGAAGGGCATTGAATTATATCCGACCAGGTGCCAGTGCAGGTTTCTTCACAGAAGTAAATCCTGCATTTGCTTTCGTCGATACAAATGAAGGAATTGATTTTCAATTATAGGGACGGACACACTTGCAGACCGGTTTCGGGCTATTGGGCCACTCGTCAGTGCAAGGCAGTGCCATCATCAACGTAAAGTCGATGATTTCCCATAATTAAAAATCAAACTCCTACACGAGTATCAAGCCCCGGCCAAAGCTGATGTGAACAACGAAGTTATTACGCCATCTACCAATGGACGAGGTATTCCAAAAGCAAACCGAATTCGCCCATTCCTCCTGCGAGGAAAATGTAAAAACACTTGACATAGTCAGTGGGCATACTTGAAGACAGGCGTTAAATCAAATCATCTTTGGAACAATCTGTTCAGGCCAGTCTCAAATTACCTACACAGTAGGTTTCGGCTGGCACCTGTCAGAAAACAACTACTCCCCTGGCTAATACCACGAAGGGCATTGAATTATATCCGACCAGGTGCCAGTGCAGGTTTCTTCACAGAAGTAAATCCTGCATTTGCTTTCGTCGATACAAATGAAGGAATTGATTTTCAATTATAGGGACGGACACACTTGCAGACCGGTTTCGGGCTATTTGGCCACTCGTCAGTGCAAGGCAGTGCCATCATCAACGTAAAGTCGATGATTTCCCATAATTAAAAATCAAAGTTTGATTTCAATCAAATTCATTCATCATTCAAATGCTCAATGAAAGATAGAAAGACATTGAGACCATTAGAGAGTTTTGAAAAAAACAAGTTTCTGGGTGGCAGATGCTGCCATATCGGCTCATGTGACAAGTATCTGGAATACCTAATAGAGAGCTAATGAACCCGTTACAGACAAGTTTGGCAGTTTGACACTTCGATTTGAAGTATTCGAAATTTAGATGTGTTTGGAAGTTCCATCAAACTCAATATTCCATTCTATTACAAAATGGTTTGGGCTTTCGCGGCCGAGGTTATTAGTATAACTACTTGTCTTCGGGCTTGAAGGCCGTCGTTCTTTGGAATTTCTTCCTGACGTTTCGCTAGCGCGAGTGGCCAGCTTCTTCATAGGGCTTACTCATTTCCGATGACTAAACGTTTCGATTTCTCAAGGCGTATTTATATTGATGCAGGTAGTCTGGAGTGTTAATTACTTCTGTCGGGTACGGGGAATAATTATCATTATTAGTTGCCGCACTACCTGCCGAGATTTCATTAGTTATTCTTGATTTCCTCAGAATGGGATTACAAATTCTGTTCAGACTAAACGCTTCTTCCTTTCTGTTAAAATTGTCCGCATTTTATGCATTGTATGCATTTTCGAACAGAATCCTGTGGTCACCCTCACTCAGTGCATGTTCCGCCACCGCCGATTTGTCGGTTTGCCCCAACCTGCAGTTCCTTTGATGCTCTTTGAGCCTTGTACCCATGGATCTTTTCGTGGTAAAAACTTCCCACAGGTGCACGGTATGCGGTAAACCCCTGCCGCTGACAGTGGGTCTCTTTTGTCTTTAGCCGACCTGAGGCTTTGTTGGATCTTCTTGGTCGGCTTGAAAACCGTTTTCATGTTATATTTTTCCAAGAGTTTCCCAATTCTGTCAGTGACCCTCGGGATATATGGCAGATATGCATTCGCAACTACCTGAGAGTCCTTCCTGTTATGAACCGTGGGACTCTTCAGTTTCATGGCCCTGTTGATCTCAGATACACTGTATCCATTTGACCCCAAGGTCACTTGAAGATGTTCCAGTTCCTGCTCTGAATGTTCTGGGATGGTGGTTCGATAGTGCGTGCAGGTACCTATCCGTGTGCGTTGGTTTTCGGTATACTTTGTGGCTTAGTCTAGCACCACATCGTTCAATCAGAACATCTAAGAATGCTATCTGCTGGTTCTGTTCGGTTTCCATGGTGAATTTGATGCTGGGGTGTTGAGCGTTCAGGTGGTCCAGAAAATTTCATTCATTCATTCATTTCCATTCTATTTCACTAAGTTCAGTTTGTTTCATTTCACGTTGTACTTTCCACGTTTTTATCGTTGCTGTTGCTATTGTTGAGTGAATTTTTTTCACTCTGGTTGCTTTTATAATGGAGCATTTTGCGTTGTTCGTCGTGTTATTAGTGCCGAACAAACTTCATCTTGAATGACCTTTCTCAACTTACTTGGGTAGAAGTTATATTTGTGTGGTATACAGAATTTCTCACTTTAACATATTTTTCCAGAATTAGTGACGATTTTAACGTGCCTTGTAGAAAAGAATAATGCAAAAACAATGAGTTAAAATCATGGAATTAAAGTTCCTCCGCCGTCAGGCGTGCAGGAAATATGACGTTACATTATCACATTCACGAAGTGTGCCTCAGTTGGCAATCGCTCAAAGGAAATTCTTTAGTTGAAATTGTTCAAAATGAAGAAGGCGAGAGAGCGAGAAATTGGACTAACGATTTTTCAGGTATAAGTCCAGGGTTTTCATGCATCTTGCACTTTATATACATGTTTCAAAACAATTTTCAATGAGACGCTGAGAGTGCTTCTATCAATTTTTCAGGAGAATAACGACAGCATTTTCTGGTAATGTTACACTGTTGGTGGTTCCTCTTATGTTTCGCTTGCATTGGGGCGCGATTGATATCAAATCCTCTGTTCATATGTCTTTCTTCCTGTGTCTGAGAACGTTGTGTTGTTGATATTTCGGCTCCCACTTCGGAGTCTTCATCAAGAAGGACTATTCACACCTTCGGCTGCCAGGAACCTGCCTGTTTTCCATATTATAGAGCCTCAAAAAGGCATGCAGTGTAAATTAGGAGAACGTCACCTGTCACCAACTCCTGGTCTATAAGGCTAGTTTCAATTCGCTATGAAGCCTGGTCGTATGTGACGGAGATGTGAGATCATATATTCTTTACTCTCATTACTCAACGAGTGCGAATGGATCGATATGATGATAGAAAAGGTAATATATTCCTTCACCGGTTGTCTTCACACTTATTCAACTATCTTCGATACTTCTTCCGCTATTTGAATTTTTCATAAAAACAATATATTTCAAATCCCTTCATTTTGGGGTTCACTATTGTCTTGTTTCGATCGTTTTATATTATATACCGGGTGACAATAAAATCATAGCATCAAATTATAGTTCATTAAGGCCAATAATCTCAACAATAAATGAATCGCTATTCTTTTCCTCTTCAACCGGGAGTGGATAAAAGTCATACATTTCAAATGACACCCTGAATATTTCTGGAGACAGACCGATAAAGTTTCTATAACAGTAAGAAAAAATCGGGTCGTCTTGCTAGGTCGAATCCTTCCTACGGCGGATTCTTCCTACGGCGAATGTCATCCCCTCCACTGACGTCATTGAAATACGAACGTTTCCGATGATGGTCCATACACCCCATTGTGGAATGTTGCCGTAGAAAGAATTCGACGTAGAAAGAATTCGACGTAGGGAAAATTCGACGTAGGAAGAATTCGCTGTAGGAAGAATTCGCCGTCGGAAGAATTCGCCGTAGGAAGAATTCGACGTAGGAAGAATTCGCCGTAGGAATACGCACCCGAAAAAAACGAGTCTTGAAGCTGTGATGACATTTCATAATGATTTTCCATCTACTTGAATCAGTAAAATGAAACGATTAATATATTCAATATTTTTCCATAGTACGGCCCTAACAAACGACTCACTACATAGACTAACTAACAAGAATCGTCTTCAGATTGTACAGATTGGTTCGAAACTCTACAGACAGAGTAAATACTCAGATAAAATGTAGTATATAATACTATCGATGCCTACAAACATGCATGAGAAATTGTCAGTTATATCATTTTGAAAAATCACTCCAAATGTAGGGTCCTATCGAAGAGTTCGAGCATTCTTCGCTTGGAACTATCAACCATTGGAATACAATAATCAACAAAAGATGTTTCACGTACGAATAAAATTGATGGGAGGTCGCAAACTGTTTGAGAGAGGGTCTATACTTATAACACAGAACACCCTATCTACACAGAAGCGCAACTGAAGCGTTCCGACCGAATCGAAAGCTTGGCTTGTATATTGTCAACCTCACATTTGTGTTGTTAGGGTGTTATAAAATTTTCGAACAATTATCAATGTCCTTAGGTTATTACTACTGATAAATTTCATTAATATCGGATGAAAGCAAGATCAGAGTAGTTTTAAACGTTCGTCCCTGCAAAATTCAGTTGATTGCTCTGAAACTATTTGAACATCAAATAGCTGCCTACACCACTTTTATATCAACTTTTTTTTTAAAGGTGCAAAAAACAGTAAGCCTATTCACTGAAATTATTTTGGTAATTATCCAAATTCTCCGTTTATATTTGTTGAGAAAAAGGGAATGTAGATTGCTGATCAACGCAGCATTTAGACGAATTTGATAGGGGAAATGTAAGTTCTGAATTATTAAGACCTTCCTAGGGTCGTATCTTCAAATGGAATTAAAACTGCCCCAATTTCAGTTCAGAAGCAGAAATGCTCAGTCTAGAAAGTTTACAAAGGTGTATCGCTTGAACTGTATATCAATCGACAGTTTGAATTTACCACCAAGAAATGACATTATACAAGCCAAGCTTTAAATCAAGGTTACGAAAAATTGACCCAAAAGATCAAAGAGACCGCCTTTAAGTTGCGCTTCTGTGTAGATAGGGTGTTCTGTGCTTATAAGCTGACGTCTCCACATTTCGTTTGTTATGAAGAAATGATCATCGCTGAAGAATGAGAAGAGATCATATATTCTTTATCTCTGTTGAAAAGATGAGAGTACACTATGAGAAAATCGTCAGAGTGCTGTGCTGGCTCAGAAGGGTAATCTCGAGCTGCCAAGAAAGGAATTTTCCTACAGGAATCAATTCCTAAATTCTTCTTGAAAGATGAATTTGGGACGACTGACCAACTTCTAGGTCAAACATGAAATACCCTGCAGCGCGTAATATTTTGCAGACTGTGAAAAATTGGCCTACATAATATGCCAGTGATGCCCGGCCTAGGAGAAGAAATCAGAATGATGACCAAACAAGACAAAGACGACAACAAGGCCATTCCGTTGCTTGCCAAGCACTTCGTTGTTAGATAAATAATCGAGTACGAACTGCCCCTCCTTATTGCAGGCAAGTTACTGGATTTATAATTCATTGTGCCTTTTCTGTTTTCGTCCGTACTGAGTACACCGATTAAGCCTTTCTGAATTTTATCATTATTAACGTTTATACCAAAGTTTCTCATGTATATGGAGCAACAATATACATTCAACGCCCTATATTTATATTCAGTTGTTTGGTTACCTACCTCGAACGGCTAGTAAATTCCACTGTGAAATTGCGCGCCCTATCATTATGTTATGAGCTTGAAGTCTATTCAGTGTAACAAATTGATGTTATAAGCTTTTCTGAAATGGACTAACTAGGGAAATTTCAGTATGTCCAACAATTCGGAATAATTGAAGGAGTTGGAGGGTCAGCGTTGAATCATCCTAACTAGAGTGTATTAGAATAATCCACTCTGAATATTTATAATTCATTATTCATGGCATAATGAGAGTAATGAGTTTTCATGGAAATACTTTATATTTTGTTGCAATGCAGAAATTATGTATGGTGAAAAATACTCTCCCGACACGCAACTACCTTTTCCGGGTTAAGGTCGAATGCGAGTGACAGTTTTCAACTGGTTTAGAGTAGGCGAGAACGGGTATGAGTCGATTGTTTTGGTTCCGTGTCTGGAGGCAATCACTGATTTTGATTGTTTGAAATTTGAACGGAGATAGACAAGGATTTGTCGAGCCATCTGCGAGTTTTCACATGTTTTTTCCTGTTTGAGCAGATTAACAGGAAATGAATGAGGGAATTACCTTCAGCTTGATTTGAAAAGTAGGTAACACACAGTTAGTTGCGTACAGGAAAAGTTTTTGAATCACGATTTGTCCTGCTATGAGAGTCATCATCCAAAGGAGTAATTATTATATATGATATTGAAAAACTTGGGTATGTTCGTAGGGCGAATGAAGTTCGAGTAACCATTTTTTTGTTTTTTTCTTCTTCAAATAATAGTGTAGTAATGAAGAAATAAGAAAATTTTACGAATACTCTCTGTTGATAGGTACGTGAATGATGTTCATAGATATAAGAGTCGAATCAAAATAGCTTTCCCATATGGGGGGGGGGGGCGAAGGATGCTGAATCACATACCTTTATATCAAACGCCATGGATTTCGATCAATCAGGCTCTACTACGGACTTCCTACTCCAATCCTCGGGAGTAACATGGTTATTATCGAAGTTGTCAACCATGAAACGTGTAAAATCATTTCTCAATTCGAAAAAGGGATATCCTCTAGAAAATCACCGTTCAAGGCACCTCTGTCATGAACCGGTCACCCAACCATTTGGGTCAACTGCCTCGACCGATATTTACACTTCGAGATCTATAATGAAATAAACTACTATATGGAATTCCTGAGCCACTTCAGATGAATATTCAAATGTGTATCAAAGTGTGAAATGAAATACTGGCTGTGAATCGTAGTTTTTACAACCACAACTGTGCTTCACAATCGGTCATCAAGACTGTCCATACAATTTTGATCCCTTTTCCCGTCGTATACCGCTCAATCATATAATGTCGATCTAATTCACATCTTAAATTACAAATGAGCATTAACCAGAAGGCCAATGAACGAACTGAACATATCAGTTTGATAAAAAATTATATTATTTCCAGAAATAGTCGAATATTTAAAATTTTCACATTAAGTTATATCAGGGCATTTATTCTCCTTGAATTCTCTACTCCTGGGGTGGAAATTAGTTTTCTGATGAGAAGTTATTATTCCAAGTAGGGTTTCATAAACATTTTCACTTTGAAATATTCAACATCTACACCTTTCGTCATAAGTGATATTCTATCTTGAAATGATGTAGTGGAGTGGCCAAGAAGCCATTGGCTTCATATCCGATCGGTCTCGAGATCGAATCGAACCTGATAATGAAATGTGTAATCCGTACATGCTTTGCAGATATCAAGTATAGGTTGTGAAGTCACCAATCGTCAAGATCGGTGGTCTAGTCGGATACTTGTACTAGGAATTGCAAGTTACAAGGTAGAACCTCATTGATCCCCAGGTCGTACAAGTTTTGACGAATGTCGAACGGCAGCTGACACAGCAAACTGAATCTAAAACCTGAAACCCACCCACTGCTATCAGAAGGGAAATGTTATCCAGGAAAATAATGGTTTGATCAGTCTGGAGCAAATTGCATCCAAAACACTTTATATCTGGAACTGCTGTATATCCATTAGACTTTCCGGCTAAAAAAATATCGATACTATTTTCCAGCGTGCTACAGCACTAATTTTTCAAGAACTGAAATATATATATATATATATATATATATATATATATATATATATATATATATATATATATATATATTCATTTTCATTGTGTGTTGGCAACAAGGTCACAGGAAACTGTAATCATTGGTCACTTGTCAACTTCATTCCCTTCTTTTTCACATCATTTCCGTTAAAATTACAAATATGGTTTCCAATGCCCGTTAGAAACAACTTCTCCCATATTTTCAATTATTTTACGTGTTTGATTGCTCATATCTTTTAATTAAAGTTTTATATTATATTCGTACCATTAAGTCGATGTGTTGTGATATGTTGTCCTTCATGTTTTTATTAAAAAAGGATTAATAACCTCACATTCGTAAGTAAGCACATGTTAAAACATTTTCTATTCTTACAATTTTTTCCCAATTCATTGTAGATTTCCTGATGAAGAGCCAATAAAGACTCGAAAGCTTGAACAGAATAAAGAGTTCACTTTGTTCCAATTCCTTGTTGACTGCACACTCGAATATTAAAAAGATTCCTCTATATTTATATATATATATATATATATTGTAATTCATATTATACATTATTGTAGCGTCTTGAAGAAGAAAATGAACATTTTCGAAAGCTCGACAAAAACAAAGAGAACAGCCTAATTGTTATCCCCAAACTGCAACCCAAATAAGTCTCTGTACATAACGCGTACAGTCACAATTTGAAACAAATATATATGCAACAGAGTGCGAGATTCACGAGGCACGTCTGATGACCGAAGTTTTGTGACATTACACTCGTGTGTTGTTGTCACTTTTGTTGACAACAAGCCTTGCGGATGCTTTCAGAATTTTCATCCGAAAGCCTCCGTGCAGAAGGTTCCATTTGGAACCACAAATCTGCAATCCAATGCATGTCGCCAAAGGCTGATAATTACCAGCAGAAACTGCAGTCCACAGATAGACCATACCATGACGTCTGCTGGTTGGGGCTGATCTGAACGAATTCTTCATGATGATTCGATTACCGTCAGTCTTCAAGTGTAGTCGCAGACTATGATGTGAAATCATAATGGTGGCATCACATTTATTCGGCATATACTTCTTCACGAAGCGAATATAAAATAAACTATGATTTTTCATAAAAGAAAGCACATGTATCCATGATTTAACTCTGAGGACAAATTGATTTCACCAAAGATGGTAAGTGCATCATATCACTAAATTTACCGCCTCAATATCAATTTGAATTGAAAAGAATGATTCGAAATTTCAGGAGAGTCTTTCACTCGAGAGAACTTCTAGAACCTCTTGAACTATATGACTCAAAAATAATTGCGGCAAATGTGTTTTCCTTCGAACATTCAGTTCAGTTCATTCAAGGTATAAATTTGTTGTTGAGAAGATTATTATGTCAAAATCATAATGTTTTTTCAACGAATATCTTTTTTTCTTGAACATTTTTTCATGATCAAATACTCGATTTACTTTTGCTTAGCTTGTCCAATTTGCATCTCAATTCTCGTGTGCTGAAAAGTGGTAACACATTTCCATTATACGCTCGATGAGGATTTTCGGGGTATAAAGGGCTCAATTTTTCAAGTTCGAATCGATCTTTTCCACATGGAAAATGAATAATTCAGTGCTATTAACCCATCTTTTGTTTGAAATACTGCACCTTCGAAAATGTCAATCAACTACTTGAATAAACCTTAATTTTCTACCAATAAAAAAAACTCCATTCATCATTGTATAAATAATAGTTTCCCGTTCGATCAACTTCAGATACACATCGAAATAACTTTTTCAATATCACAACGAGAACTTTTTGAGCAGGTTTCTCATTTCACTGTAGCATAACTTATAAGTAGTCCATTTCACACATGGAATATAATGATATTTCATCTAGAAGTGTGATGTTAATTCGAAGTCACATCTATACTACGCACCTCTTATACAATGCTTTTCAGATAAAAGTATCCACCTTTAATAACTTTTGTAATACTGGTATGTAGGAAAAATCCAAAAACACGTCAATTTATTGAATTTATTTTTTGAAGTAGAATAAATAGCACAGTCAAAAAGATTACTGTTGTACGACCCATTTATAACAGACAAATAAGGTGAAAGTAAAAAATAAGTAAACTTTGTGCTATCAAAATAAAAATTGTTTATCTCATAAACTAACCACTTTAACCTACAAGTATTATACATTTCTGAAATCAGCTCAAAGAGGAATATCCAAATTTTACCTAAAAACTATGAGAAGTGATTTAAAAGAAACAAGGGATGATGCTAGGGGTGAGGGGGTGGCTTTTCCAGTAAGTTTAAGTAAGCCATAATGCTTGCCCCTTCCAACATAAATTGACGTGTTTTTGGATTTTTCCTACATACCAGTATTACAAAAGTTATTAGAGGTGGATACTTTTATCTGAAAAGCACTGTATAGTGTTTTCAGGGGAGTTTTCAGTTACTGTATGTAAATGAATGTGAACGTTAAATGAGATCATAGCAATGAATATAGTTACCAAAATTATGAGATGACATTAATTCAAATGAACCCGAATATTTTAATACCGATATATCGTCAACAATATTTGTTTTTTTATATATGCAAATTCACACGAAAGGGAAGCATTGTATTGTTCAAAGAACACCATGTGAATCAAGGGACTGGAGATACGAATTAACATTCACTTTTAATTATTGAAGTTTGTAAACCTCCGGAAAAACCTTCCTTGGCAAGGAGTTCCAAAGTTCAGCCTTTCTATTGAAAAAAGATCCCTGAGCAAGAAAGGTTCGACAAGTCTCCAAGCTCACAACGAAGGGTGGGAGTTCTGTACTCCTCGGGTCATCCATGTAGATATTGCCAAAGGTGAAACGATTTATAACAATTCAGAAGAGCACCAACCAAGAAAATATCTATAGAAGAGAGACAAGTCTCCGACCTTTCTACGATGCTCCAATGAAGTGAGCGAGTCTGTGAGCGAAGAATCGGCAACAAGACGGATTGCCTTACTCTGAATAGAATCAATAAGCTTCAATGAATGTTTTGGTGCCGAGCTCCATATATTAGAACTATATTCCAAGACAGATAATATCTTGTAGATCATTAAAAGCTGACAAGAAGTGAAGTATTACTTCTCTTCGCATGAAAAAGAAATCCAAGTTTCTGATTGTAATTTCTAGCATAAATCACATCACATATTGATATATCTTCGTTTCGAAATTTGATACTCTGCTTATTTTGGAACTTATCCAAAAACGCATTTCGGAATTGTACTTTATATATATGGATATATTCAAATTATTCTTTCAAAAATGAATATCAGCAATCCTATTGTGCGAAGTTGTTTTATAGAATCATGTGCCTTTTAATGCCGGCAAAATTCTATATCTCATGTGGTGATATACACAAAGCAATGATAAATGATTTAGGGTAAAATGAGAAACCGATATGATTGATTGAAAAAAACACCATCTTCTACCCGCAAATGATTTCTGCAGGTGTTGTGTTTCCTTTTTTTTTCGAATATTTCGTTCTCGAATATGATTTTCATTCATCATTGAAGAATTCCAACTCGATAATTCTATTAATCAGGTAAGGATTAGAATACTCCAAGATCCGAGTCTTAGTAATGATATCTTAAAATATTGGGTGGAATGCATGAATGTGAAACAATGCAGCTGACATGTTCTGAAGAACTAGGAGAGATGAAGCGAGAGTAAAAACATTTCCCTATATTGATGCATTCCATTCATTGACTCTGAATTCCGAGTAGATAGGTATTTTAATTGAAAAATAAGGTTATTGTTGGATATCTCAGATATCTTTGTATATCTGCATTTTGAATTTTTTTGAATGATAGTTTGATAATATATCAAGAAGTGCTTTATGAACTCTTTCAGTGCATGGCCTCCCACCAGAAATTTTCCACATTGAATATTTTCGACACAGTTGAGAATGAAAAAAAGTTGCTAGTTCGTTATGAACAGGTTTTCTATGGAACCAGCCTAATGTGTTCCTTCAAGACAGAATGAGTTTATTGAAATGGAACCAAAAAGATGCCATCCCTATATCTCTACGTGGAAGGAATGGAGGATTCTTTATCTCCACCAGGTTCCATTAAACCCTTTCATTCAGTGCTTTCAACTTCCTCAGCAGATTATTGAGTAATCAACTAGTGACGCTAAATGCAGAATCTTTTATATAGGTTACATTATTTAGAAGTGTGTTTCATCAAGAAAGACACTGCCTCAAGTATCAAGATATCCGCCATTTGTCCGGGAGATTCTCGTTTGTGTGACGTCGACTATCATCAATGTGTCAGTCAACAGACCCCCGTTTGGACAGCGCACATTTTACTTCGTCGACCGCCATCAGCCCGGTAGGGCGACGTCAGCCACCGAATTTCAGGATACCTGATGAGATCTTTTGAACGATGTATCAAACTTGGTGATATATATTTCAAAAACAATTGAAGTTGCAGGGGACCTGCGTGCTATGAGCTACCTACCTAGTATGCTAGGTTCGAATATTGAAATGTACTTCCTTGTTCAATTCCAGTTACTGCCTTTATTCGATCCGAAAATATTCGTTTATCCTTGCAGAGAAATTCAACACTGCCATCTCTAGACCAGGGCCGATAATTTTTGAAACCAAAAAAAATTACAGTAGGATGAAACCCATTAGAAAAGGAGGGAAATAGGATCAAAATGGAAGGAAAAATAAATTACGGTCGATCCGAGTTCGGGAAGTGGGAGGGGGTGAATTTTTAAGGGTAAAAAATGGTTTATCTTGATTTCCGGCAAAACTACAAGTCCTATGGAAAAAAGTTGAATGACAAAGTTGTAGGTAATAAAAAGATCTACAACTTTTGTGTCTACAATTTCTTTACATAACCTCAAAATTTAGGTGAAAAATTCAAAAAACCAAGTTTTTGGTTTTTTATTTATATCTTTTTCAAAAAAAAAATTTTTTCTACGAAATTCGGTGAACACTCACCTTATTATGTCCCAAATGCACTGTAATTTATTTGATTTGAAATATTTAGTTTTTCGCCTTATTTTAACTTAATATCAAAAAAGCACCCTAATTTTCAATCGAAAATTCTGACGTCAAAATATCAGCTTTTTTCAAAAAGTTTGGGAGCTTTTTGTTCGTTGAAATATCTACTTTCTGATGGTGTGAAAAAAATATACATTACTATAGGAAATGTTCTCAGAAAATGCAAAAAATTGAAAAAACTCAAATTCGAAAAAAAAATTTTAATCACTATGTACAATTTCATTAAAAAAATGTGATTGCTGCAAATTTTTTAACTTGAAAATTTTATTTATTCAATTCGAATTACATTCATGTCATAGAAAATCTCATACAATACAAATATACATGTAAATCATACTATTCAATTTAGATACTTAATTCTGATTACATCAAAATCGTTAATCTTGTTATTTATAAATACCTTATCTGAAATTCTAATCAGGTATTCATTAGTTTTTGTCTCTTTGAAGGCATTTCTTCATCGTTAGATTCGACAAACCTTTCCAACTCTACTTGATCGTTGAAATCTTCAAGACCATTATCTTCGTCTCCAATGTTATTTCCAGTCTGCATTGGTTCTTCATCCACAATTCCATCTGAATCATTTACTTCCTCGTAGATTTTTTCTTCCATATTGTAGCAACTTTCAGAACCCTGACAATTAGTGCATAAATTTGTGCATTTAAAACCATGTTTTCGGCAGCCACATTTTAAACTGTTACATCCAGTTTCACAGCTGCAGCAAATAGTTTTGTGCAATACTTCCGGAATTAAATCCTTTTCTGTAAATTTGGGCCCAATGCCACGCTGATGTTGCTTCCAGCCCCAATCTGTTGCTGTCAATTCGTTACCCAACTAAGTTTGAAGCTGATAATATGCTCTGTAACAATGTTGTTCTGCTGCTTCTTCTGTGGGTGGGAGGTTTGCCAAAATAAAGAATGATTTAATTTTTGCCAATTGATATTTTTGAAACCTCAATTGATTTAGTGTTATTTTTCCTTTTTTACATTTATAAATAGACTTGATTAATTGTAATCCTTTTTTTTATATTTTCTTCACTTTCACCTTTCTCATAAAAAACATCGGCCAAATTTGATAAATTTTTCGCGTCTAATAATGAGTTAACGATACTTTTCTTTCCTTTTCCGGCAAATCCAGATGTTGTATCGCAACCAGAAAAACAATGCAGAAATGCAACAATATTTTGGAAGGATTCATGTTTGAAACTATTAGACATGGAAAATAGATCCTTCCATTTCCAGAGTTTGAGAAAATAAATGTCATGATTATTTGAATTTAACTGATTTAAAAGGACCAAAAGATCAATATCTTGACCCACAACTAGGTATGACAGTTTTGTTGGTATCTCTGGCAACTTCTATCGAGGTCTTCATTGTGTCAGCATCAGCATCTTCTTCAACTTGTTTACAGGAAAATCCTTGTAACTGTGATCTTTTCATTAAACTTTTTATTATCCTTGTTTTTCTCGTTAGATAAAAATTTATCTTGCGAAAATGAAATTGTGGATGAAGAACCAATGCAGACTGGAAATAACATTGGAGACGAAGATGATGGTCTTGAATATTGAATATTCCGACAATCAACTAGAGTTGGAAAGGTTTGTCGAATCTAACGATGAAGAAATGCCTTCAAAGAGACAAAAACTAATGAATAACTGATTAGAATTTCAGATATGGTATTTATAAATAACAAGATTAATGTTTTCGGAAAAAAAAATATAATGAATATCGTAATCAGAATTATCTAAATTCAATAGTACGATTCACGCCGGGCCACCGTGCTGGCTAATCGCACGTTAAAAGGTAAGGCCTCGTTGATCCATTGCTCGCACAAGTTTCGACTTCTGAGGGTTGACGTTCGTCAGCTGGTTAACGGAAAAGAACAATTTTAGAACAACAACATGTATATTTATATTGTATGAGATTTTCTACGACATGAATGTGATTCGAATTGAATAAATTAACTTTTTTACTAAGAAAAAAATTGCAGCAATCACATTATTTTAATGAAATTGTAATAGTGATTAAAAAAAATGTTCGAATTTGAGTTTTTTTCAATTTTTTGCATTTTCTAAGAACATGTCCTATAGTAATGTATATTTTTTTCACACCATCAGAAAGTAGATTTTTCAACGAACAAAAAGCCCCCAAACTTTTTGAAAAAAGCTGATATTTTGACGTCAGAATTTTCGATTGAAAATTAGGGTGCTTTTTTGATATTAAGTTAAAATAAGGCGAAAAAATAAATATTTCAAATCAAATAAATTACAGTGTATTTGGGACACAATAAGGTAAGTTTTCACCCAATTTCGTAGAGAAAATTTTTTTTTTGAAAAAGATATTAAATAAAAAACCAAAAACTTGGTTTTTTGAATTTTTCACCTAAAGTTTGAGGTTATGTGAAAAAATTGCAGACAAAAAAGTTGTAGATCTTTTTATTACCTACAACTTCGCCATTCAACTTTTTTCCATAGGACTTGTAGTTTTGTCGGAAATCAAGATAAACCTTTTTTACCCTTAATAACTCACCCCCTCCCACTTTCCGAACTCGGATCGACCGTAATTTATTTTTCCTTTCATTTTGATCATATTCCCCTCCTTTTCTAATGGGTTTCATCCTACTGTAATTTTTTTTCATTCTTTACCATTTCTGAAGGCTTCGGCCCTGGTCTACTCAGTTTGGATAATTGAAAAAACTACTATTTTGGGAAAATACTCTCATGGTGGTACCTTGCAAATTATGTATTACAATTGTCAATTGAAAAAAATTGTGGAGTTGGAATATCATGTGGGCAGTTTTCGTTGGGAAGCTCTGCAAATCAAATATCGAATGGTGCAGTTGCAGAAATAGTGTTGTACTCAATAAAATATGACAGCATGTTTTCAGACAGCTCATGTCCTTGGCATGAATCTGCCTTCTTTGTGCACTGTATGTGAGTCAAAAAATTCTGAAGAATCAAATAGTGTTTGTGGTTTATTGGAACTACTCGGATGTTCCAGAATACACTTCTTAATGATACTGAAGTGTAAGTTCCCAATAAATTTCGAAAGGCTTTGGATGATAAGTTAAGGTTTGTCATGATTAACAAAAACTTACATTCTTACACCATCGACAAATAATTTACGGTATTTATGAAATTATTGAAGTTCTTTAGCAAACCAAGTAGAAAAGTAAAACTATAACGAATATTTGAGAAGTAGCAAATGGCAACATTATATTTCTGCTCCCGAAAGAGATGATTGACATTCATTTCAAATTTCAGAATCTTCGACAATATACTACTTTGAAGTAACTAGCATAAACGACTGCTCCGATAATTACCATATAAGGCAACTAAGATTACCAGCATTATTCTTTGTGATGCAAAAATACTCCAGCCCAAAGGCAATGCAACGCCCTCTTCACAGAATTCTGCAAAATAAGCCGAACTTGGTGAAACAGGCAAGTGCGAAAATTAAGAAAATCTGCAAATCAAATGATAGCTTTTATTACCAATATACTCACACACTACAACGAAATTATCAAACGAAAAATAGAAATTTATTATTTTTTAAATGAGCGCGGAATTGAAAATTTTTTGTTTGACACGAAAATAACACAACGGTACGTTTTGGCATTGGTTTTTAGAATTCGATAAGGGGGATTTGTTTCGAGCGTCAGTTATTCCTGGAGCGAAAAACGACTGAAAACAACTGGGAAACAACTGCACCGATCGAAGCGAAATCGTCTGCAGAGCCGTCTGACTTGCACTGTGCCAGTTGGAGCTCCGATTCCGGCGTCGAGGTTTATTCGACGCGGAGACAGTGGCGCCGGGTCGACAAGACTTGTAGCGGTATATCCTGACACGGTCGTGAGAATTTAAAATTGCACAATGGTAAATGATTGTATCTTTGGGGAAACGAAGAAATGTGAAAATTTGAATATTAACAGTGATTGTTGTTCTTCCAGAATCCGACCTATTTTGTGAGTGACACTACAAAGTAGAAAAAAAAAGCTTTGTGAGAAACGGTGTTATAGGTTCTCTGGGACTAGATGGAGGAGTTTATTGATGACGGATAGTTCTGTTGATATGATAGTCTGTGTAACCATTTCAATATAGGTTTGATTTGAGTTCGACCAACTCTTCAAGTTATTTATGGAGGCCGATGATATTCATTCTATTGTTACACTGACTATCACATTGATAGATCTATCCGTCGTCAACAAACTCCTCCGTCTCAGCTATCCAGAAAACAACACTGTTTTCCACAAAGCTTTTCTCCTCTACATCGAAGGTGTGACACTGCCAATAAAATTCTATAATATCCCAGTCTATCGAATTCAAAATATCGGGGAAAACGATATATCTCAATACCATAATTTCAACTTAGTATTACGAAATTCCACCCCAGTTAATGGAGTGCTGGGATATTGGCTAATTTTTCATTTCGCTTCAATAAGGTGAGATGCATACGTTGAATTTGTCTTACCATTTTGAAGACTACTTCTGTGTTCTTTTACGCGTGTATCAAATGTTCTTCCCGTTTGACCGACATAGAACATAGGACATGATCCACACAATAATCTATAAACTCGTGATCTATCTGATACTGAATTTCTATCTTTGTTGTTTTTGATATAAGAGATCAAATTATCCTTTGTTTTATATGGAACATTCAAATCTTTCTGTTTCAAGAAATTAAAAATTTTTTCACTCGACTGACCTAAATAGGTCAACTTTCTGTTATTCTTATCATAATTCGTTGTAACTGGGTAGATTTCTTCCAGGACTTTTGACAATCATCCATCATTTTTGACAATAAAGTGTCTATTGAATCACTATTATAACCGTTGTTAACAGCGATTTGTTTTATAATATTCAGTTCTTTTTCGAAATTTGTATCTGATAAGGGAACATTTACCAGTCTGTGAATGATACTGTTAAATGCTGCCGCTTTATGTTGGAGAGGATGGGTAGATGAATTGTGAATTACAATATCAGTATGTGAAGGTTTTCTAAAAATTGAAAATCATGTTTACCCCTAATTTTTTGCTATAGTCAAATCCAGGAAATTGATTTCATTATTTTCTTCCATCTCCATGGAGAATTTGATGGAAGGAGAATAGAACTGATGAAATTAAAGAACAGGAACGAAGAGGCAACTAGATAAGTTGGTGAATTTGATGGAAGGGTGAATGGAATTGATGAAATTAAAGAACAGGAATGAAGAGGCATCTAGATAGGTTATTTTTTCCCAACGGGTGTCGGGTTACAGCGGACGGAACGTGAATATTTTTCCAAAAATTAAATCAGAATGAGTCGTAGTTACAGAAAGTCCATATCAGACCAAAAAACTTTGCAGGTAGTTGTTGCACCACCCTTTATTGTGAATTGTATCCATTTTTACGAAATTTACCGTGGAAAAATCGACTTTGACGATTTTTTGGGAAAATGTACACGTTTCGTCCTCCGTAACTCGCCACCCATTAGACTTACGACAAAAACTGTGGTTCCAAAAATTGTAGAGGATTTTGTCTTCTTCAAATTTGAAACATTCATTTTTCGTGGGGTCAACTGTTAAGAAGTTAGGTCGGGGAAACCAATTTTTTTCGTACCTTTAATCCAAGATGGCGTAACCTGCGCACCATCCCCAAGGTCAAAAGTTGGATTTTTCATCAGGGTCCCTAACAGAATAACATATCCTAAAATCAGGATCACTCCACCTTTTGCACGCTAAGGACCTTTTATGCTCCCTGTTGACTGGGGCAGATAAAAATCTATTAACGCTGCCTACAGAAATCTAACTCTATTCCATTTTCGACGGTCCATTGGTCAGAAGTAATTCATAAGGTAGCCATAATGAAATACGTTTATTCCTTCACAATTATTCATCAAATTAATCTGTCAGTTTCATGATCTTTTCATGATCTTCGCAACATTATTGAAAATCCAAACTCCTCAACTCAATTTCCGCTGGAAGAACTATTCTCTCCGCAAAATAAAATAATCCATTCCTCCCCCGTAGTGCACGGTGTGGCACTACGTCGAATATCTCCTTGGCCGAATTGGATCCAGCTTCGATAACGGTAGTGTTTTGGCGACGTCAGTGGGTGCGGGGGGGGGGGGGGTATTTTTCGGCGTAGCTTCAATTCGCCGCAGCAGGAATTCGACCTAGGAGGAATTTGGCGCAGTGGTACGCACCCTTAGTTCATACGAATCTGCCTCACAAACATTTTTTTGAGATATCTGAACGCACTGATAGCTCATTCCATTTCACTTCTTCATAATTTTTTTGTGCAATCACCCATTCATTTCATTCCCGAAAAAATACAAGACTTTTTCATTGAGAAAGGAAATTTGGAAATGAATTGCTTAAGTGAAACGAAGTTCTCGGTAGCAAAGATAAATAATGAAAGAGTTCCAGGATGCGACATTAATCTTTTTTCTTAGTTACTATATGTCCCCATCAAACCTTAAATATTAATTTCAGTTACATGTTGTCAATTGCTAACTACGGACTTTCCCAGGAATAATGTACAGTAAATTCTCATATACAACGGCAGTATTTCAGTTGAATTAACTTCGCCTTATTCTTGAAATATCAGTTCTAAATGAGCACGGCATACCGAAGAACATCAGGTGCGAAAATTTTATATCAACGCGAGGTCTGTTGAATCAAAGCACTTCACATATCTGATTGATTCCAAACTTCGCAAATCAATTTAGTTTCCTAATCGACATAATATATTGAAATTTAGGATACTGAGTACATATTGAACTTCGGTGTTCGTGGAACATATTGAAATTCCATTCTGCTATACAAATATGAAGTTGGAGCACCACAAATTCCAAAGGCAATTCTATGATCATTGTTGTTTCAGTATATCAAACGTTTGTTAATCAAAGGGGGTGTTGTAATTTCGAAATACATGGAAGTAAAGGAAGGATGCGAATACTGGCTACTATTGTTCTTCAAAATGTAATGCCTAACTCATTCGCAGAACTTTCCTTTCATTTCGAACACGATTTCATTCCATCAGAGTTTTACCGATATTAATAAAGAGTTCAATGAGTTTTGGTATTCATGTTCATGTTATACAAATACCCAAATGGGTAAATGTATTCAACAAACATGAACAGACTGTGTCAAATCCAGAATTTGCGAAACCGATTATTTGCGTTGTTTATCGATAACACATGATGGATACATGAATCCAATTAACTTCACCAATTCTTCAACAAGACACATGTCGATCCCGAATTCCATCGAATATACCATGAAACGTACATACGGTGTCAGCCACCCGTGATATTAACAACAAAATGAGTTTAAATGTATTGACGGTGAAACATGATTTTTCACTACAATTTTAGTTTATTGTAAAGTAATGGGGGACCTCATATTGGTGCTAATTCAGATAGGTCAAGGTGGAAGTTCCTATGGACGATCTTATTTCAAATTCACGATCTTTCTTTGTCATATTGTGTTTATATCTCGATGTGGTGTACATATAATTAAAAGATTAATTCATTCTATCAGACCAATTGAAATGTTCAAATCTCAATACCTCGGTTTGAGATAGAGGTTATTCAAGGGGAACTTGCCCTGATAATTATGAACGAACGATAACTTCAGGATATATAATGATATAAAATAAACAATTGAAATAAAAATTTAGCTGGAAAAAGAAATTTAGTGTAGAGCATAAGGTTGTATCTAGGAATTCAACGAAGTTGATGAGCATTTCAGCACGTTCTGGACATTCTCTAGCTGATAACCAACCAAACGATACCAATCGTGAATTGGTGTGATGCGACTAGAGTAGAGGAACTCGTGTTCACACAATAACTTACTATAAGGTCCAAGAAGGGTTCATACCTGAAAGGATCCATTGGGCTAGAGCACTTAATCACCAGTACAGTGTCAGTTCAGTTTGGAAATGAATTTTTTTTTTTGAGTTCACATAACTGCTGAACGATATTTTCTCAAAGAGTTCCTCCTTCATTTGTTTTCATAATATCGATCGTTAACAACAAAATTCAATATCACCAAAAAAGAGATGTGCCAATTTGTTCATTGATGAATATGACTCGATCTCTGAGATTCTGAGAATGCATCACTATTCACTTCTCGAAATATAATTGTCTAATTTCATGGAAAATATCACTACTTTAGTACCTTCGCTTCTGCAGATTAATTATTCATGAATATTGTCGTATGTTCTATTATCCTATGTTCAGGAAGCAAAACGGACCAAAATAAATGCCCAACAATTACGAATTCAGCCATTATTCTGCCGAACAGATAGGAACAATTAGGTAAAAATAAAAAAGTTACCTCCTTTTGAAAAAATTATGAAAATATTTGACAGAAACAATATTTGAATGAAAGTCAATTTTCAGTTGTACATGAAGCTCCCGACTAATAGGACGTAGTCCTCATTGAGAAGACCCACAAGTAGATTGAGGGCCAGTTTCACCTCTAATAAAGTGACCATAGACTACAAAAACAAGTTTCTATAGAAAACAGAATAATTGTATAAAACAAAAACTATTGGGACATACTCCTCTAGCGGTTGTTGACCCCAGCTATCCACTGCAGAGTAAATTCTCCAACAATCGAAAAAACTTGAGTATGTACTCGCATGAAAAAAGAATATTCTCCATTGTTTAGCCAGCTGATGGTCTTAGAGACTTTGTCTAAGGAAACTTTCACACAGTTCCCTGGAATAGGTAATCGGTTTTTTAATTGTCCAAACATTTTTTTTATAACCACTCTTTCCCTTGCATGATGTAAGTTATAATTGACCCGTTGTATGGTGTGAGGAGGTTTGATAGTTGTCTATATCCGGCATCATGTACGCTGCCTGACCACTCCGTACTCATACTGGTGAGCTTCTCATCAGCGTTACAAGTGGCTTGGACATTCATGCTTGTATAAATGTGAGTGCATTCTAGACCCCCTATATCCGTGTGTAGATCAAAGCGGGTTTGCCACAAAAGTTTTACACCATTAACTTTCTATACGTTACATGGAAACTTGATCCAGTTTGGTGCCTTATCTACTAGGCTATCCATAACCTCATCAATGCCGCTTTAAAAGCCTGGATCAGTAAATTTACTCAGAAAATTATCTTCTATAGATGTGAAAGAGCATCACCACGAGTCTCATAATTTTCCGGTACAAAAAAAAATGTGTGAAAAATTCAATACTATTAGTCTCAAATTCAAAAGGTATTAATAATCACTTATTTTTCTTGTCTCCTTATACACTTTTTCAGCTGACAGAAAGTGAGCATGGGTTGGACTAGACTTCAGATAATTCAGGAATATTCTTCGACCAAAAGTTGTAACTAATTTTCATCCACATATAATTAGAGCAAAACCTCTTTCGCTCGGGAAAACTGAGCAAATACTCACCATAGTAATTTATCCATTTTTCTTCAACTATGGGCGGATTTATGCAGCACAAATTCACACTAAACAACAATTCACATTTACACTTCAACTTCAACTAAGAAGATGAACCTGTCATTTGAAATGGTTCATCTCACGCAGAAAAATTAAAACGATCAAAATATGCGCCAGCAATTGCTGTAAATTTGTGCTGCATAAATCCGCACTGAAACAAAGACAAGATTAGAAACATTTTTGGGAATAATTTTGAAGTCATCTAACCTGACTCATTTCAGTTTGAGGAAGGGATTCTGGGACTACATGACCACTTCTGCGACAGTGGCGCCAATAACTTTTTAGTCTTTAACGAAGTGCTTCGAAAATGGGCGCGAAATCATTGACAGAGAATGTCAGTAATATCGGAACGACGGAATTGACTGAACAGTACTGTTCAGGAATATCGGAACATCAGGTTAGTCACTAGCCTCGGACATTAATATCGAAACAACTGAATGAACTGGATAGTAGTGTCCAGGACTATTGGAACATGGTCCATGTGTGAGTGACTCTGAAGTGACGACTGGTTAACGTGGGCTTGAAGTAAAGTAGTATATCACACACCGAGTCGAAAAGAGAATCATTAGAGAAAAATATTTCTTACCAAGGCTAAGGGTCGGGAAAAGCTATTTTTCGAGAGAGTAATTTCATTTTCTACAGAAGTTTGTATATTATTTAATTCACAATCATTCGATATAATTTCGCAAGATGAACAAGAGATGAGTATTTGTAAAATCAGTTTCAGGACTATTTGTGTAGGCATTCTGAGCAGACGAAATCCATGAAGTTTTCGTTGAACCATCGTTATTATTGGTAAATGTACCTACGTAGAGGTAGATAATATTTCCAAGTATATTACATTTTGGTTTCGTTTTGGTGACAGCGTTTGGCATACCAATTATATTCCTCAAATCTCAAATGTGTCACAAGAGTTGTTGCAAATAAGCCTTGTTTGGATTACTCAAGTGTAATGTATCTTCAAACCGATGCAGGAAATTGAAAGCACAACTCAGCGTCGAAGAAAACGGATCTTTCCGTTCATTCCTTAAACGAAGAGTCATAAAGAAGGAAGGGGCATTACCGTTCATGGCACACGATGATTCAAGTGAAAAATCCATAATGCAAATCCTTGCCAGGAGTTGGGAGAACAACTAGATCAAGGTCTTGCGACATACCCCGGTCCGATGAATGACAACCATTCTGAAAACGCGTATACGACACCAATTATTTAAAAGTAGAATAGGCACTTTTCCAGAATAATGGAGCAACAAGGGTGGACTGGGGAGGTGAATAAAATATGTGGAATAATACATAGTGATTGGACAGAAATAACGAAAATAGTGGAGATCGATTAGCTGCAAAAGTGGAATAAACATTTTTTCCGCAAATTGTTCTTGTCCAGAATGTTGGTTAGTATCGCTAATATATTCGAATTGTGTAAAGATCCTTTTGTCTAGGTGTCACAAGAACTGTTTCTTTCATAAAAAAACTTGAAATCCTCTTCTTGGCGAAGAGTTACAATTTTTTTCTGTGAACTCTGTCAAAGTCAGGCTATCAGCGGGTACCACAAAGTGGTGAATTGAACGGTGGTAACGAGGATACATTCAAGTGAGTACAAAAAAGTGTCCCTTCCAATAAGAAAAAACGTATAATAATAAAATCTCCAAACGGAAATCGAATGATAGAGGCCTAAAAAAGGATACATTGAACTGTTCAAGATGATATTAATATGTACAACGTTCACCAGTTCTATTCGTGAAGTGTATTTAATTTACTAATCAACATAATTTTTGAATAAACCTGTCATCATTATTTCTTGGGTATAACTATTGATCAATACAGTTTCATAACAAAGCAAAAAGAATCAGATACAATGGACTGGCCTTCATGACAGTTTTCCATATAACACGATGCGGAATACATCAGAGAGAGAGAGAGAGAGAGAAAGGATATGCACATTGAAGTGGTATTGTGAAGGACAGAATGATAATTCTATACTTGAATTACTCTATCTTTCTTAACTTCTCTTTATCTGTTACATTGATCAAGGAATTCGCTTAAGGGTTATACCACAGAATAATTGAACTACTATACAGAAGCGAATCCAATGACATACTCGGTGAAAGCCACGCCTTCCCAAAGTGCACCAATAAGAGAGTACTAAAATATTTTATTGCTTTTGCTCCAGTGAGTCAGATGAAGACAGCTGATTTTTCTGTGTATTTCCCTATAGTTGGTTTATATTCTCAGATTTCTCAGTGTTGATGAAGGTAGCAAAGTTCGATCAAGGTCAAATATTTTTGGGACAATTGTGTTACCGTTACCGTTTCGCTTCTGTATATAGTAATTAAGTATTCTCTGGTTATCCTTGACTCACCTTCCCTACTCTACAGATACATTTTATTTTGAATTTGCTTCATACATACATACAATGAATCTATGATAATGATGTACATGCAAACATATGCAACATATGGGTTTAGGTATATAACGAACGTAAACACACAAATTTCGAATATTTTTTTTGCCAACGATTAATACGTGCCTAGGCATGGTTTATTTTCATCAAGAGTTGCTGATATTTCTATGATGGATATTTCTTCGCGAAACCCAAACTGACGATCAGATAATATGTTGAATTTCGAGACGTGGGATGTTAACCTGTTTTTCGCATCTTTTTAAAAATTTCGTTTATATATATTAGGAGGAATGGGTCTGTAATTTGTAACCTTTGCCTCATCACCTTTTTTGAATAATGGAATAACATTTTTTTTTACTGTCTACCAGAAACCTGTAAGTATGCATACACGTATTATATATGAATGCCAAAGGCTCCTCGAGATACAAGGTAAATGGATTCCAGTGTTTCGGAATAGATACCTTCAATTCCAGTTGACTTTTTTGTCTTCAGATCTCTGATCTAGTTTTTAGGAATAAGAACAAAAGAATTTGGCACAGTTTCAGAGGAATAGAAAATTTGGCTTTTCATTGATCCTATCCGCCATTTTTTTCCTGAGGTGGAATATATAAGTTGAATTTTTTAGCAATTGCATGTTTATCTGTTATAATACATTCTTCATCAGTTTTTATTTGAATGATTGGGCGTTTCGTTTTATGTGTGTTGCTTACTTCTTTGACAACTTCCTTAAGCATTTAAAGTCTGTCGAGCTCATTTCATTTATTTTTCCTGGTAGCAATCACATTTTGCTCTTCTTCATATATGTTAGTTCATTGTGATATCCTCTGAGATCATTCCTCAACTGCATATTCATCTAATTCGAACGTACGCATTTAAAAACATCATTTTTTGTATCAACCTTGTCTTGTTGTCTTGTTTCAACTGTGCATAGATTTATGTCATCATTAATAAAGTTAAAGGAACTATTCATTGCATAATCAGCTCAGTGCAAAGATAACGTCCCAGGATATGCTTTCCATATTCTTTCTTAGCTCGTATTGTTTAATGTGCGTTATGGTTTTTTGACTGATTCTTTTGCATTGAGGAGTATTGAAGATAATTTGGATCGCTGTTGAAAAATGATCGGTGATATCAGTTTTAATTACCATGGCAGTAAATCTTTGGGGTACTGGTTTGATAAAGATGTGATCGATTCAAGATCCGTTACCTACTTGCATCCGAGTCGGGTTATCGATAGTGGAAACAAAGCCGAACTCACTCAGGATATTCAAATATTCGGCAGTCACATCGTTATTTCTCAAAATATCAATGTTAATTTTACCAAAAGATATAGAAAGGGAAGCAATATCGGAAGAACAGGATTATAAATATGTATACGAGCGCCTACTGTAGTCGGAAGGGTCTATAGATGGGGGTCGATAAATTGCAAATATAAATATATTAGTATTTCCGAATTCAACTTTCAACTCGATAGCTTTAATATGGTTCATCTTTACCACTTTATGGCAATAATCGATATGTTAGAGCCACACAATCTATGTCATAATTCAATCGCTGGAAAAACTTTAAATTGATCAATATTCTCATTTAGGTTGCGAATATTGTTATGAAGTATTTTGAAGTTGCACGAATTTTTTTGACTTCCAAAATATGTTTACACTCATTGTAGTTTTGGAGGGTGAATATTTCAATTTCATCTACATTCAAATCACGGATATATTGATCCAATGAAAAACAGAAAGATTTAAGCTGAATTCACTAACAAAAAGCTCGTAACACAAATAACATGCCAGTAAAAATACAACCTATCTCATCCCAACAACAAATCAAAACGTGATGGAAAATGGTCTATGAAATGAAATTATTTAGTCTCTTGAAATTCAAATTTATTCAGTCGTCAAGGAGACCTGTTACCTTTTCTGACAAAAATAATTCACGGACATATTCGTCGAATGAAATGGTGGCGAATTCATATCTTTGCATGTGAGGAAAAAAAACTTTCGTGAAGTACTCCTTTTATGGACTGGGTTGGTTTCAGTATCTTCGTTCTTCAGATTGTGAACATCAATTGTCATCTTTGCCATTTTCAGAGGCTCACCGAAAGGTACTAAAAAATCGACTGTAGCTATTTCTATATATTTTCTCTGTCTGTTCCTTCTTTAATCGCAAAAAGGTTCTGAATCTACTTCAAGTTAGCTATTAGATAGAATATGTTGATGAAGGTGCCATATAGAATGACGTATGATTTTGGCCACTCTTCCAATTTTGAAAAAAAAGAGCCTAAATTTCAACTTTACATTCAACTAGCAGAAACCAGAGTTAGAATGATCCTGTAGGAATACATCAGATATCTCACAGCGTACGAGTTTTTGTGTATTGCAAATAGAATTCAGCAATATTGTTATTATTGTCTTCATTTCGAAATAGTGACCAACCTTTAGGAAATGATAATTATCATTCAGAATGAAAAATAGAAAGAGACGACTGGAAAATTCTGGGATTCACGAAGTCAGGGGGCGGTACAGCTCCAGGACCCTGTCATATTTATGTTTAAAGAGTTACTCATTAGAAGTGAAAAAAAAAAAGATGGAGTCGAATTGAAAAATCTGCTTTTCATGGACGGTTATAGCTCCAGCATTTTGTTTTTCGTTCCGGATCACAATAATCATTTCCGAGAGTTCCTCACTATTTGAAGGAGATAAGGAAAAGTTAAAAATATTGCTGAACTTAATTTTTAAAGTAACCGAGGTATTTTAAATGGCCTCTCGTTGAGTTATTTATCATTCGATGGGATTCAACGAATAGTATCCAAATCATATTCATTGAAAGAAATTGGTGATATCAAATGAAAGCGAACTCAGAATGCGACTCTAATGAAAAAATCGTCTCTATTTTCCAAACTCTATGGAAACTACTCAGGAATCTAAGGTATCATTCAAACGACTTACCAATCGAATTTCATCTGTATGCTAATAGATAAAAATAAAGTGTCAGAAAATCAACAGAACATCTCAATCGTATCTATTCAATTTGAAAACTATTGGCTGAATCACATTAAAGTTTAATATCTGTGAGCGAAATATAATAGCTATATGCACTCGAGAATTGTGTGAATTTTTCAGACCTCTGGAGCTTCTGGTGAATCTGAAATATCGACAACAGAAAATATACTAAGGTTGCCATAGGAAATGGTGTCCACAAATCAGAGTTGATAAAATTCAAATGAAAAAAATACTGTACTATATTTCTTCCGAACTCATTCCTTCAGGCTCATGAACCGTCATATGTACGTCGAAGCCAAGTGCAAAAAAGACCCGTTCATGATGTTTCTCCCAAATGTTACCTATTATGAGGTGGGGTTTCAAGAAAGTCTTATAATCCAGTTATCATTTTGAAAAGGTATAGTCACAATAATGGTATCTCAATATAATTTCAGATTTCTTCTTTCCTACCTCATCGATTTTTTTATACAAAAATCTACGCCGCATATCCGGGACTAACACTTCAATATTTAATATTGTGAAATGTTCTTCCATATCGCTTATTCCCACGAGCTGAGCTGAATGCTTCTAGCCGATATACAGTTCCGAATATTGGTTCGCCTCAAGGCGAAGAGAGAAAATTTTCTGCTGGTTTGATGAAATGAGCAATGGACATGGACATTACATGCTTCGAGCTGAAAGCGAATGAGTAGAATAGGAATTGCACTGGATCATCAGAAATGTTTCGGGAGGTGAGTTGTCGTCCCCAAAATATGGTTCAAAGAGGGGGGTTCAGTCAATCTGAATGTGGATTTCGAATTCCGAAGACATCACTCGTGGTTTATTGAGGAGATGATTTACGAATGAGCTGATTCTTTGATACTGAGAAGGAGCTGATTCTTCGATACTGAGAAGGAGCTGTAGCCCCATCGATTGTGTAAATTCATTGACTTAATTCGTAAATGTGGTGATTATTTTTTTTTTTTCGAAACTGTTTTTCCGTGTTCAAGATCGAGTTTCTTCAATAAGAATGACACAATTTTCCTTCCTATGCCCAGTATATAATTTTTTTCCGGGGCAAATTTCACAAATAAATAAAGGGCGCCCCCATGAGTTCTTCTTCGTCAGTACTTGCAAACATCTGCATGGAACATTTCGAATCTGGAGCCATTGACACATCTGCATTGAAACTGACGTGTTGTCTCCGTCACGTGGATGATGGCTTTGCTACTTAGCCTCATGGATCCGAAAGCTTACACACAAAAAAATCACCATGGAGATGAAGTCCAACAACCTCATTCCTTCCACGAAATCCAACAGGTCCTTCACTCACACTGCCTACCGAAAACCCACACACACCATCAAATTCCTCAATGCTAACTACCACCATCACCCAGCCCAAATGAGCTTCAATACGATTATTCCTGTCCAGGAAAGCTTTCAACGCCAGCAAACTAGTTTCTCGACACCGAAACCACTCAAAGATACAACTGAATGCCCGAAAGCTTTCCTCCCTTTCACTCAGGGTTTAACTGATTGAGTAAGCTGAATTCTGACAGAACACGGCATCAGGACAGTTCTTATAGCATATAGTAGTTTTCACAATAAATGGTATTGACTGAAGGATTATGATAAAACCAATTAGACCCTTAAGTTGTACACAATGGGATTAAATCGGGTAGTTTATTGCAGTTAATAAGCCAATACCATTTACTGTGAAAAATACTATACCATTAAATATCCTTTTCCCTGCGCTCACACAAAATGTAATACCCAACGGATAACATTAAATATATGAAATAATTTGCCGTGACTACCAAAGAATATTCATAGGACATACAAAAAACGAGTATCGGAAACGAACTTGCAGTAAGTAATTCGGAAATATCCTCGACCCACTTCAAAGCTCACCACGAAACCTGACGGTCTCGTCAGCTTTGAACACAAAGACCAATGTCACAACAAAAACAACCTACTACAGAATAGCTCGCGAAGCGATAGAAATTGAGAAAGGTCTTGAACGACTTAATGAACGAGACGATTCACAAAGGCTTCTCAGTTCCTGGAAACCATTACTGTCCCATTATATTTCGAATATTGTAGTCGCAACATCGAAAGCGCAAATCAGCCTCTCATAAACGTTCGCACATTTATCTTGTGACGAATATCATTGAATGCGTCATGCAAAAAACGTTGATCAGCTCTTTGCAAAATCGGCAATGAAAGTGTACAATAACAGACTCCCTATATGACAAAAATCAACCATTACCACATTGCCTGAATATGCCATGATGAAATACAGAATTGATAATTATTTTCATGATGTATGCCAAGCAATTCCAAATATCTTCTTCGAATAATGAAATACGTATACGGCTCAGTCTGCTATCATAACAGCTAATGGAAATATTGAGAAGATGAACCTAAATGGCTTTCTTGTTCTCTCATACACCGATTGAATTCCCCGGAAAACGAATCAAGGAGTCTCCATCATGCATTTCATCAGCCATCCGACCGATTTGGTTTTGATTCAATTTTCTCCAGTTTTCAGTGGAGAATATGCTTGATTTGAGGAACAGAATGCCTTGAAGGTAGCTTTTTCAAATCAAGCAGATACTTTTCTCCCCAGAGGCATCTAATACTGTGAAAACAAGAGTTATTTGATAGCTATAGACCTTCGTGAAACCAAATATCTTTTCATCACAGAGTATTATTTCTGAAACTTCTGTACTTCTTATGTTCAATGTGGAAATGGGAAAACATATTTGATCAAAATTCCGAAAAGAGAGGAAACATCTGTTGATAAAAAATTGATTGAAATTATTTTTCCGTTAACCAGCTGACGAATGTCAACCCTCAAAACTTCCTCAATCTCTCCTCAGAATTATTACATTCTCAAATATTTTACCACTTCCACTTTGGAATAATAATTCACCATAACACAGAGAAAATATATTCGAAAAGAAATAAAATTGTTACGTAGTTAGGTTTGACATACATTTGAAGAGCTGCAACTTCTACCAACTTCCATCGATGAATAGTTTCTACCATCAGATTGAAAAAAAATTCCAGAGAAATCATCATTTCGGTGGGAAAGTATAGAGCTTAGGGGGTTAGTGTGCTGTAAGGTGTGAAAACTGGAACCCATTACTATGTCAAAAAAGAAAAAAATATAAATCGAATTGGGCAACCAAATCCAAACAAAAAGTTGAAATGAACGTTTTGGTCAAAAAATGAAATTAAAGGTTCGACTGCCAGTCATCATCCGAAGACGATTGTGGATGCCAGCGATCGAAACGTCGAGTACACTCAACTTGAAACATTGTTTCAACATCTATTCATATTACCTCATATACCTAGTTCTTTATTTGAAAGTTTTTCTCGATATTGATATTTCATATTCGATATCACAATTTTTTCATCAATTCAACCTTCGTTTTTAGTTTTTGACCAAAAAAATACATTCCAACCTTTTCGTTTGGATTTCATTGCCTCATTAGATTTGTATTTTTATATGACTTTTTCGTCTTTTTTATGCCCAATAGTAGATTTCAATAGAGATAATAATGTAGATAATGAAAATCCGGACCAATACCACTCAGCAAAGAACATTGTCAACCACAATCATGCAAATTTTGATGAATCATTCATATTTCGCAAAAAATAACGAGTTACAGCATAACATTATAATCAACTATATACAGTGGCTCTCTTCGGTGTCCCCCTTTACTTTTTTGAACAGGTCAAGTCAAGAATTTGAAACTTGGGACAACTAAATTGATGCACAAGTACTAGATTTTTAAAATTGATGAAAATACCAAGATGGTGACTGTGCACAATCTGAAAAAAAAATGAAAAAGGGATCTTGGGACACATGCTTTTGAAGCTTATCATAACGAATACTGCAACATCCTATATAAAGTCGATATCTTCACCTACTACAAAATGGCGAAAAATGGCGAAACATTGACTTTTCAATTCAAGGAAATTAGCTGAGTTCAGTTCAGAAGATGCTCGAAATAGTTGCCTAGAACTTCTTGAAATAAGAACAGCCTATTCGATATTTCACGTCGTTTTTATTATTCTCTGCCGTATGTTCAATATTGAAGCAGGTTCGGTTTCGGAAACTTTCTGCTTGAAATAGCCCCATAACAAAGGCTAGAGGTGTAATATTTGGCGAGCGGGCTGTCCATTTCGTAGGACCTCGAAGGCGAAACCAACGGCCAGGGAAAGGATGATCAAAATAGTCTGAAATAATCTGGTGGATCTCCATCTTATTGAAAAAAATAAGAATTATAGATATTTTGGGTTATATTCGTTAGTTGAATACTTTTTCCAAATTTCGACATATAAAGTGGCACTTTTTGAAATGGATAGGAACGTCAAAACTCCTTATTCATCATGGTCATTTGTAAGGTGGACTACTTGCTATCAATCAGATACGAAAATTGAGACAAATTAATCCAATCCTGCAATGAAATCACACATGGAATACTTTTATATTCCTTGAAGTGATGATCAACTTATTCAGGACATTCATTGGGTTTTGGAGAATCAGAAAAGTTATTAAAAAGTATAGTCTTCAATATGTCGATTCAGTATTACTACTTTTCTTCAGGTTTGAGGCCGTCGTTCTTTGGAATTTCTTCCTGACGTTTCGCTAGCGCGAGTGGCTAGCTTCTTCAGAGGCTTATTCATCTCTCATCTATTAATCCGATGACTCATGAATAGGTGAGAGATGACTAAGCCTCTGAAGAAGCTAGCCACTCGCGCTAGCGAAACGTCAGGAAGAAATTCCAAAGAACGACAGCCTTCAAACCCGAGGAAAAGTAGTAATACTGAAAACTCGGCTACGAAAGCCTTAACCATTTTGTCACTTTTTCGATTGTTATGATGATTAGGGCACACGTATTGTCTTTATTTGGTAATTGGCGTAGTAACTTCAAAATATGTTCTTTCATCTGTAATACGAGTTCAAGAATCATTGCATCTTGAAAATATATAAATTTCAAAATGTTACATGTAAAACCTCACTTTCACCTAACCAATTATTGCTTGTTGCCGTTCGAAACGTCCTCAAAAATCGTTTTTTATATTTTCGTTGTTTTCAATCTCAGTTGAGTTACTTTCATGAACATCATATGGTGACACATTGATCTTGGAAATATTTTTTCATTTTCCTTTTCTGGAGAGACAATCATTGCTTATACTTTTATCATCTAACAGTTCCAATAATGATTGTTTGCTATACGTTTCTATAAACTATGTGGATACTGAATTTAACACAGAGAGTTCTTTGTCGGCTTTTCATACCATCCAGTTGACCTGGACCTTTTCCGATCACAGCTTCTTGTCTTCTTCAGCAACATCAACTCAAGTCGAAATTACAAGCTTGTGAAAGTCGTCAATCTGACAAGCGATGTGATGAACAAACTTGATATTCGGAAAATTCCATTGAGTGGACAATTCCTTTTTTCGGAAATCATGGATGTACATGATGTACAGTACACAATGAAGAATTTCAGTGTGTATAACTCACGCTACTTCGCGGGATCTTGATACGCTCATCTTAAATCGCGTTCGTGATACATATGATTATACAATCAATTTGTTCTGTATGTCAATACCGACAATTCTATGACAAAATGTTATTCCTGGCAGTCATGATGTAATCTGAGAAGATTTCATGATCTTTTTGTTCGATTAATTTTTCGATGAATGAATGCATTCCAATGACTGAGAATTTATGAGAACAAGGGCGTAACTGTGACACATTTTTTTGTGTCAATCCAGAACTAGGTGTTGGAGAAACGAAACCAGAAGAAATTATGTAGGATTTTCGTCTGATATAGTCTACAGCGTAGCCAGCTTACTGAAGGAAGTTTGTTCTGAGTGATATGTAAATCGATAAAACGCTTCTCGAAGTGAGACTAATAATACTTTAGTATCAAGAGGTTGTGATCTGGCACATTCGAGAAATATATAGAGTGTTTGTTCTTCAGAAGTTGTGTATCCCAAAGATATATTTTTTTTACTTCTTAAAAATTCCACCATGATTTGAGTGTTCTTTCAATCAATAAATTCGAATGATTCATCTATTGAATCACCTGCACTTATCATCAATGCAAATCGACCTATCGAATTCGTAAACTACACCTAATTAACTTTACTCTTCGCCAATGCTCCTCGAAAAAAATGTCCCCTTGCTTACCCGAGATGTCTATTCCTTATTTGCACTTTTGTACCAGCAAGAAGACCCCGATGTGGAAATTGCCCAACATTTATGAGATATCGATCCCTTCATCTTGAAGTGAAGAGTCAAGGAAAACTGTATATGGGGATGAAGGTAAAGATGCACCAATGTAATCGATGATAATTATCAGCTCCACAATGAACCAGTGCTGTTTGCTGATGCACGTCTCTTGTACAATTATGAAAATTTATGAGAATCAGGTTTTCACTTACCTGGGCAACTTTTTCACCCATTTTTGGAGTGTGGATTCCACTCTGGAAATATTTAGCTGATCCATTGTCTTGAAATGAAAACTGAAAATGAAGAATGAAAATTAATGGAAGATATTTTATGATCAATTCAAATATTAAATAGGGATAATCAGATGTCTTCTTGAAAATTCGTTTAAAAAAACCTTTGCAGTGTTGCATGAAAAAAAATATATCATTATTGCATGAAGTGAAAGGATGAACAACATTTCCTTTGGTATGATTGCTGCACAGTACTATTTTACTTTTCATAGCGGGTAGTACTTTGAGAATGGATACAGGGCTGCTTGATCTCCAATATCTGCATGGAAGTTGTGCAGATCGCAGAAGATGAAGGGTTGATTGAATTGGGTAAGAGTTGTTCATTGAGGAATGTGAAAACAAACCACTCTCCTTAATGATTCCTCTTGATTTAAAAAACATATAAGAGAAATCGAAAATTCCAATTCAAATTGCGTCCTTATTACATTCGTTGGTGGAAGAGATACCATTATATACTTGACACCAAAATATGATATTATGTTTTTTACATAATGCAAAATAGGCTTATCCAATGCTTATAATGTAGAAAGCGTTCATTTGACGAATCAAGGCAGAGTATTGGTTTTTTGAGAAGCAAGGCACGAACATATCTTCATTTGAATCATCTTTCGAACAATCCGTTCAGGCCATTCTCAAATTACCTACACAGTTCGAACGGATTTTTCGAAAGATGATTTGATTTAACGCCAGTCTCCAAGTATGCCCACTGACTATGTCAAATGTTTTTACATTTTCCTCGCAGGAGGAATGGGCGAATTCGGTTTGCTTTTGGAATACCTCGTCCATTGGTAGATAATGATAATAATAATAATAATAATGTTTATTCGTCATCATATACAGTTAACAGTAGACACATTTACAGGCGAATAAACAGGTGAGTCACAAAAACAACAAACAGTTGCTTGTGCGTGACTATGGTAAAAACTAGACATAGTAGAGAATATAGTTGAATAAGCAGACAATATCACAAAAGTCACAAAAGTGACTTGAATGTGATAATATAAATATAAATATGACAAATAATAATGAACATATAGAATAATAATGAATTATAAAATATTACAATGAGATGTCGAAATTTCTTGATTTTAAAATAAATAGTATATAAATATCGATCATACAATTATTAATAAATCAATTTGAGGAAGAAGGTGTAATTGGATCAGGACCAAAACTTTCACAAATGGACAGTCGAGCAAGAGTATGAAGCAGAGTTACCTCGAAATATCATATATATTTATATATATTTGTATATTAATTTTGTTGTGAAATATTATTTTTCCATTATTTGGTGAATTTCTCTCCGGTTTCTTTGATGAACATATGTTTTCAATTTCCTTTTGACTTTTGATAGAGGTTGCTGGATTTTTATTTCATCAGGAAGAGCGTTGAAAGCTCTTGGACCCAAAAATTGATGACTTTTCTGGCCTACTGACTTGCTCATAAGCGGCTCAACAAATTTGTTTCTTCCTCTGGTATTTAGAATACTGCAATGTTCAGCTGTTCGAAATATATTTGTCCCAGATCGAAAGTTTTTGTTTCATTATACTTGATCACTGGGGTATCAACTATTTTTATTCAAGATGACTTTCAAGAATCTTCTTTGGTACAATAACTTCGTTGTTCGCATCAACTTTGGTCGGGGCTTGATACTCTGAAGGATTTTGATTTTTAATTATGGAAAGTAATCGACCTTATGTTGATGATGACACTGCCTTGCACTGACGAGTGGCCAAATAGCCCGAAACCTGTCTGCAAGTGTGTCCGTCCCTATAACGAAAGCAAATGCTGGATTTTATTCTGTGAAGAAACCTGCACTGGCACCGGTCGGATGTAATACAATGCCCTTCGTGGTATTAGCCAGAGGAGTGGTTGTTTTCTGACAGGTGCCAGCCGAAACCTACTGTGTAGGTAATTTGAGACTGGCTTGAACAGATTGTTCGAAAGATGATTTAATTCAACGCCAGTCTTCAAGTATGCCCACTGACTATGTCAAATGTTTTTATATCTTCATTTGTTGATTCGACTGGAATGTTGACAGACATAAACAATCGTAACATTTTTGTGGTAACAACTATAATATATTGTAGAAATTTGCGTTTATTTGACGAATCACGGCACAGTATGCTCCCCAAAAATTAAATCTCAAACTTCAAAAGATATGTATGTATATTAACGATCTACGACACTGATGAATGGAATATTGTATACCAAGTAGGAAGAGTCTAACAATCCTGGACGACTGTGAAGGTTGCTGAAGCGAGGGTATAGAACACCAACAACTGCAAAAAAAATTTCATCTTCTTACACTAAGGAAATGTTGACTTTTCCTTCAGGAAATTTTGTTCGAAATTTCCTCGCGATTTGCGGAAAAAAAGATCCCTATTTCTGTATTAATTTGCATCGATATGTCAGATTCTGACATCTCAGAGTGTCAAAGAAAGGCACGACCGAATATGTGACGTCTAGTGGAAATCATGTTAGAAAAAGTATGACTCACAAACGAAATCCATAGGTAGTTTCCATCAACTCATATATTTATGTATGGTTAGCCAGCTATTCTATACGATAGTTAGCCAATGCCTGTGTAAAGAAGATTGGAAGCGTTTTTGTTATCGATATTACTCTTCCCTCAACGATGCACCACGAACTTTTCTTCAATGGAAGATGAAATAGGTACAAATTTCTATTGGTCGGTTCGACTGAAATGTTGGAAGAAACAAATTAATTTCCAAAAACGGTTGGCAATACATACGAGGAATTTGAGTTCAGCATCAAAATAATCTTTTATTAACTAAGGGAGAGAGGACAGGGAAATGAGCAAGATGGAATACTTGGAGTAAAATTTGAATATATCCCCCCTCAATATATCTGATGTTGAAGATAGAGTAATAATCCAATAAAATGCTCGATTCGAGCTGATAAGTCCGTGAGAGAAGTGTAAAGAATGACATGACTTGGAAACGAACTCCCTTATTCCATTTATCAGTAATATCCATCCATCCATTCAAATGATATTTCCGCATGTTTGGCTAACTATAGTATAAATCATTCAAAGACTGTTCCACGTCATCGATGACGACAAAGAATCAACACAGTGGCATCAATCCATTGATAGAAATGCTGGTGTATGTACGGCTCAAGTTGTCAAGCTTTGTATAGTTTGTATTCACAGACAATATTTGCGACAAAGCTAAGGTTACTTTTGTTCTGGAAATAATTTTATGAAAAATGGCTTTCGCTTAGTTATAAAAAAATCCCTATGGTGCAGACTCTTTGGCGGGCACTGTATAATTGTTTTTGGAATTTCCGGTTTGATTACTTTCATTCGATCAGTCCCCCGAACTCATGATGCTAATCACTCAATTTAATGGATAATGGGATACAAAATAATATCTGTAGAAATACGCATGCAGTGTATATTCGAGCAAGGAGTTTGTTCTAACAGAAATGCTATTGATTTTTAGAAGTGCACTTATACTCAGCGTTCAACATGCAAATATCTCAATTCACCTCTCATCTTAATTGGATGAGCTAACTCAAACAAAAACAGATCGTGCTACAGGAAACTCAAGAGGATCAAGCATTAAACTCTCGAAGAACTGGGGTGACTGGAAAGATACTGTAGTTCTCATTCGAAACTTTGATTCCCGAAGTGATTGCAGAAGGTCCCTTTTCAGAGAAAATTGTTTTTTCTGTCACCTTCAGATTTTGGTTATTTGATTCATTTGGCAATTGTCGGAACTTTCTATTGAATGATGACATCTCCTGCAAACTCTTTTCTTCGATGTACAGAATGTTTTCTGCTATTGGAAGATTCTTCCGAACTTCACCCTCTTCGAAAGTTTCCAATCTTCAACAAATTGAAAAAAAAATCTGACGTATCAGATCTGATACTATCGTTGACAGAAATGCTTCGAAAAAATACATCAATTATTTTGAAACTTCCTAAACAATATACCCTCTGACATTGACAGGTATTTTTCGATTATTATGGAATCGTTTTGTGATGGCGTTATTTTGATCAAAATACGGATAGATCTCTCAACAGTATTTAGAGCTAGTTGAATATTTCTTATTCAATATGATAAATATGGAGATTTTAAAGAAAGATGAGATCTTTCCAACACAATATGTATTGGAGTATGATATTCTGTTTCTCCTCCGAACAGAAATATATATGAATGTGAACTTTTCACGTTCACTCGTGATCCACTCATACAATGAAAGAAGACTATATGCAACAACTGCTTTCCTGGCTCTATGTTTCCACATGCGAGTGATCAAAGCCCAAATCGAACATTCAGGTCACAGAAAATGTTCATCTCGGAGCCTCATGAAACAATGAAAGCTATTCATACAAATTGAATGCGAGAAAGTTACTTATAGTATATGTAGCTCCACTCTCGGATTATCTCCAGGTGTGTGTCTTGTTTCTGTGCATCTTTACCGTATTCCTTGCTAGGCCAATTTTGTCGTTATTGGTAGACGTCGCGACTTGCCGCTACCTCTCTGTCGGCGGAATCATTTCTACGAATATTGGGATATTCGACAAGCTTCCATCGTTATGCTGGCGAAACTTGCATCCCTTCTTCAGACAAGGTCTTCTTGAGATACTGTCTGCGTTTCCATGACTTCTTTTTTCGCAATGGCGTAGTTAAAGAGCCACTGCAACGTTGAGTGGTCGGTTCTAGCCAGGAACATCCGGCCGTAAAGGGATGAATGTAGTGTTTTACGGCTTTGACAATTGCAAGAAGTTCCTTTCTAGTCACGCTTTAGTTCTTCTCTGTCTTCCCCAACGTTCTGCTGACTTAGGATGAAAAGATCGTTTTCCTTTGGGTATGCCAGGACTGCAGCAGTAGTCAGGGCTGAAAGCTATCGCTGACACTCCGTTGACCTAGAAAAGGGTGTTCTCTTTTCCGTCAGTCTGTGCAAGGGTCTCGCTATCTTTCCGAAGTCCTTAACAAATCGTCGGTAGACTTTTTCTTTCCGGCGTCGTTGTACTTTAGCCCCCTTTTCTTTCGGGCGTCATTGTTCCTCAGATTCCTTTTCTTTCCGGCGTTGTTGCACTTCAGCTTCATTTTCTTCCCGTCATTGTTGTTCCTCAGCTCCCTTTCCTTTCTTGCGACGTTGTTCTTCAGCGTCCTGTTCTTCCAGGCGTCGTTGTTCTATCCGCAACTCCATAACCTTATTTTCGTTAATTCCCCGATATCGTCATAATTGGTCCCCCTCGTATTTACTATTGAATGATTGTTACTCTTCAGTCATTTCTTCCTCTTTCCAGACATCAAATATTACGTTTTCACTCTAGGTGACAATTGGTACGACAAAATCCAACAGGTATCGTCATTTCTAGAACTTCCGCGATGGTTCTTTCCGGGTGTGAATAAATGCGGTTGGTATCTCTCTCGAACATTCTCGATGAATCGCGATCACAGACGATGGGCGTGGTCATCTTCGAATCGCATAGGCATAGGCGTACAGAAAGTCTTGGGCGAAGAGAAAGAGTTTCATATTCGTAACACTATAATCCAGTAGGAAAATTCGAAGGATTCGAAATCAGAAAGAAGGCAAAGATCGGCAGATGACGAAAGAAGTCAGATCATTGATTTAACAAACGGACGAGAAGGCTATATCAAACTATGCAAGATGTAATAGGAATCACTGTAGCTGAAATCCCATAGGATAAATGTGGCAAGTCTTTCTCTGAATGTCATAGTCAATAAGCTGTTTTCATCTATCTATGAGAAGTTATAAATAGCCTTACACTGGTTTGGTCGAAATCTACTACAGTTATCTGAGCTTATTTAGCCCTGACTATATTGAAATTACAAGGAAAAGTGGAGTCTCAGTGGGCACCACAGCCAACAATATTGTGGGAAAAATTGAACCACTGATTTTTTCGTGGTTTTGAATTCTTTTAGATTCTCCAATAAGAAATACAACTTTTTCGTCGCTTGTGTTTCCTTCATATCCATCTTCGTTTTTGAGAGAAAATATTGAGGCCACTTGCATATCATGAACACCTGCTCTGAAGACCAGCTGACAGTGATAGTGTTGTCATATCAGTGGAAGTTGGAGTTGTCAATTAGCAGTGATTTCATCATGAATAATTTCAATAACGCTGAAATGACCGACATGCACTCTATTTATAGATTATTAAATGGAGATGCGGAAGAAGCGCGGAGAATTTACCAAGACAGATATTTTATCAAAGTAATTCCATGTGCTAAAACATTTTGAACGAGATTATGTGGAACTGGGAGTTTTCATAAGATGCAGGTGGTGGAAGACCGGCAACTGCAACAACGCCAGACTAGGAGCTATACTTGGTTGCCCAAAAACCATATGGACAGTTCTAAAAAGAAACCTCTATACCCATATAACATAAAGCGGGTTCAAGCTCTACTGCCTCGTAATTTTCACCAGAGACCAATGGTTTGCAGGTGGTTGATTCATACGAAGGCACACAATAATAATCTTCAACCAAATTTTTTTTTTTTGCGGACAAAGCAAACTCAATACGATAGGAAGTTTCACAATGACCATTTTTGGGTGTCAACAAAAATAATCACGTTATTAGAGGAAGTCATTTTCAGCCACAATTTCTGTTGAACATTTGAGTGGAAATCATTGGTAACTACCTAATTAGTCCACTTTTCTACCATTAAGAGTAACAGGCGAATCCTACACGGACTTTTTGTGATATCATTCAACCATTTTGTCAGAGATGCCGGTAATTGTGAGAGGCAACTTGTGGTTTATGCAGGATCACGACATCACCCACCCTAATCGCTGGATTGGATGTGCAGGACTTCGAAATTGACCAGCTTTCAGTCCTGATATGAATTCTTTAGATTTCTATTTATGGGGTCATCTTTATAAAACTCTTGTACTGGTTGTGAATGACTTGAGGATTCCGATAATCGACAATTGCAATATCCAGGTATTTTTGAACGTATCACAGATAATCAATGACTTGAATGAATCGATTGCAGTCGTATATTCTATCAAAACATTTGCTCCTTCAGTTCACGGTCGAAAATTTTTAATATTCACTTTCGGTTTTTATTTTTGTCGTATCTGGATAGTTTCCAAAAGTGATTTTTTTCTTGGAAAACGAAGCTTGATACAAAGAAAACACGAGTGAGGAAGAAGTTTTATTTTCAGTTGCTCAATCTGAAAAAATGAATGAAAGTGAGTGGCTTTCTTTTTCTTCTCAGTATTGTTAGCTCTGGTGTCCACTGAGACGCCACTGGACGCAATAATTTCAATCTGGTAAGGGCTGAATAAGAGCATTATTACTTCAAAAAATTGTAGCAGATTCAAACCCAATCGGTGTGAGAATGTTCCTGATATCTTATAACTACAGTTATCTTACTTCCGACCCTGTATCTCAGAAACGAATCATCTCCGGACATATGTTCATGCGTATTTTTTTTAACGACCTAACGAGTCACCCTCTGAAGTTCCCAACTGTAGTTAGGGTAGTTAGGAAATACCCTGTGTTTTAATTGAATGAATTGAGTTGTGGAGCAGCTCACGGTATTAGATATGGTGTAAGCGTATTAGATCGTCAGGGACACTTCGTACCCACTTACATTCTGTTTGATTAGGACTCTCCTAACCACCAATTTAGATCCATCAATCGAATTTTCATCACACGGGACAACCGAAGCGTACTGTATGAACTACAAATGGACAAATAGCTATGAGAATTGAAAAATCGGATGTTGGTTTAGTCATGTTGATTTCAGAAACAAAATGTGATAACTTCAAAAGAATTCAATAGTGTTGGTAGAAATTTTCCTTAATGAATACAAGTCCATTTCACTGTAATTATTTATTTTCAATGAAAACTTTTCAAGAACTAATTAGCAGATATATTGGGGTAGATATATAATAGTACTAAAATGTAATATTTTTATAAGAAGTCTACAATGAAGTTAAAATTCACAGGCAAAAATGACCAACTTTTTCAATTACTTTTCATTCAATGAACCAGAATCAATGTGGGCAGCTTCTTTCTGTTTTTGTCTTGAAGACACTTCGGGATTCAAATTTTTTTTTCGTCTACCTCCCGAAGTATAGGCCGGTTTTTCTGCTTTTTTATGTCCGACGGAATTGAGTTATATTCTTTGACTGCATTGTAAGATAATTCTCTTCGATATCAAACTGAAGCATGCTTTGGAATATTGAACAGATCCTTATTTCTGGTTGAAGAGTTGTGAAAATCGCCTAGTTTTTTGAGTTTATCCGAAAGATATGAAGGAGATCCTGATTGGGTAATCCGAAACACCAATCCTGCTAGTCGATCAATAATCTTTCTCTTAAATGAATCTTTCTTCTATAAATCTGAGTAATATGATCAAACTTTCTAACTCCATATGAGTATCTAACACATATATTTTGAGCTTTTTCTATTGAATACTTATCCTTTGCTGATATTGCTGGGCGGTATTTCGGAGAAGTGAGCCACTTGAGATAAGATCAATGATTCATATAGCATGAGTTTTATAGCACTGGTGAGATCAAAATCAAATTTGGGATGCATGTTTTTCAAGCTTCAATGTTGAACCGATGTGTAAACCAAGATTTTTTTCAATGGTTCACGATATTCAAATTTTTGTGTTCCAAAGTTATTTTAAAATTTGGGTCATTATGCAATTCATCACAACTGTGTCCGAATAATATTAATTCCGTTTTTGATTCATTGAGGAAAAGTCTATAAAAATCTGATACTGAAGCGATATTTTTAGGATCTTCATTGATTTTGATACTAGCTAGAAAGCACTCTGAGAGTGAAAATGATGGGTGTGACTGTATGCTGATGACAGTATATTGATGGGATTAACAGTTTGTTATGAAGGATGAAGAGTCAGCAATATAGGCTGTGAATAGGAGTGGTCCCAATAAGATGAATAAGAGAGGGGAACCCCTCTAGAAATGATTTTCAATTTCTAATGGTTACTATCAACTAATACCCTTTGGCGTCTCCCTGATAAATAGTTCTTGGTGAAACTGACCGATATTGTATCTGAATAGTTCCTGGAGAAACTGACCGATATTATATCAAGCCCAAAATATTTCAGCTTCGTCAATAATATATTGTAGTCCAAAGTAGTGCCGTTGTCGTACTGTAGTTCCTCCTAAATCCAGATTGCTTGAACGATAGTATTTTCCTGCTATCGAAAAAAGTTGTGAGTTGATCATTATCTGGTATCCCATAATTCTATGACAATCTGGCTAGTGTACTTCGAAATTCAACCAAACTCCTGATGACGGGCAACAGTTTTTGACTTGTATCTCTATAAATACTGGTTATACTAATGAAATCCTCCTGAACAAATGGTACTGTTCATGAGCGAAAAAAGGCGGCGTACAATCAGTCATAATACACACAATGAATGTTCGAATTGGCGTCCTCCTATTTTGGGGCGAATGTTTTTTTTCGAACCGTTTATTGGCGAAGGCGTTTACAACTTTGCTCCTTTGGTCTTTTATATTTGATATTTCTGTATCAGCATTAATTCCATTATAGTACTGACATAGAATCATGAAAATAGGTTTTATTTTTGGGTGCATCTCCATTGAAAGTGGTCCCCATCAATAATAAAAGACGAGATAAATTTAATTCCGTTAATGGATTCAAAATAGTACTTGGCTACACTTCCTTTGAGAATTGTGATCATCAGACGTGAATATTACGCGATCAACACATTATCGGAATTGAAAGTAGTACTTTTCATACAAGAGACAACTTTTTTCATGATCGGATAACCTCAGCCTTCCAATCCATTCATTTTTAGGGAGAATATAAAGCAGAAACAAATCAACCAGAAAGGAATCATACTGAGTTTACACTATTGATCAGTAATTCTATTACTCTGACTTCAAGGAACAAAGCATATACAGCAAACAGAACGGAGGGGATGAAATTTCCGATATCATGAATTTGTGTTTTATTCATCTCATGATTGCGAAGAAACCAAGCACAAAATTGACAAATTCATTTTTGTCACCTGAAATCGTTCGATATTGATTTTATATTGCGATTCCGAACGCCAATTGTGAATTCACCGGAAAACGAGGCGTAGAAGAGCGAAACAAATGCTCCTTTATATCAGTCAGTATTTGGAATTGCTCTCTGTTCAATTATTTCCTTTCCGGCGAAATTAAATCAGATACTTTCATCCCAAGCACAGTGAAAGAAATCATTTCCACAGATTGATTTAGTTCAATAACATCTCTTAGTGAATCTTCGGAAGACAAAAGGTTTTTGTTTGTTGCGTTTTGAAGTGTTGGTTATGCTACAGTTATGATAAGCAGTTTTTACTTTCGATTATCTAAAATTGACAGTTTGAACTATTGATTCAAGATTACATTTCCTTAAAATTATGTACTTTGGAGTTTATGAGTATTGTTCATTTAAAGAATGAATATCTCTGAACCAATTGTTTTTTCAGATTTTTGAAGGAACTCATGTCATCTACAATAATTCATTGTTAGATTGAAACTTGTTAATTCATACATCTATCAATTTCCTCAATGCATGAATGTTCAAATTGGTGAAAGAAAAATATAATTTGATATGAGTGGTGTGGTTCTCAACTCTCATTGTCTATAATATTCAGCTACTCTGTTGAAAGCTATTTGTCAGACATTATCTGCGGATGATTGCACATACTAGCAATAAAAACATCCAATGTGTTCAATACCCACTCCATTGAAACCTCCCGCAAAACTTAAACAAAAGTAATAAATCTGAAACCAGTTCAAAAAGTAAATAACATAGACAATGGAGGTATGAACCAATCCCACTCACTGGAAAACATTGTCAACTAAACTGAAATGGATTATTTGGTGTTGGTAGAGAGTAATTAGCCAACCCCCCTCCACCCCTCGCTGGATCTGCCACCGTATCAGTCGACCTCAATGATTGAGAGATTGATTTCAATATCAGAAAGAACTTCATTATTTTTTTCATCAAATTGTTACGAAATTATAACCACCTGGGGGTTGAGTACTCTGGCTTCAACACGACGGCAATGACCCTGACTTCAGTATGACACACAAAATGGCGTACGGAGCGGTTTAATGAACACGCTTCGGGCGTTCATCGCGCTACTGGTTAGATATCTAGAAACGGGATATTTTCTGAATTTATCATGTTTCAAAAAAGTGATTATTCACTCAAAATAATTGAATCAGATAGGTGTTTCTATATTTTCATATGCATGTATGTTACGTATCGGGAAAGTTTCACATGAAACATTGCCTATGAAACGATTCATATCTAGGTCATTTCTGGTTTCTGCCATGTTTCAGGAACGTGCTTGTATCAAGAGATGAAACGTTTCAAATGGAGAATGATCGGAAAATATTTCACACATATCCGGATTTACTGGGTCATCTCTCATTGGGAGAGACCGTGTATTTTGAAGCGCTGGCATCCATGTTTTGTGGATGTTGAGGCTCTCTTCTTTGCGGTTGAAGTTGTTTTGATGTTTATGAATTCCTATGGCCTTCGTATAGAGCCGTGGGTAATAGTTCATAGTTGTGTCCAGTATTTACGTTCTGTCGAAGTCAATATCATGCCGCTCCAACAGAGCATGTTCGGCCACCGCCGATTTTTATATTTGGCAATATCGACAACTTCTTTTGTGTCCGGTTAACCGCATTTTTATGCGTAATCAAACATCTAATCAGAGCATCGCAGCAGAGAAGGATAATTCGACCATTGCCGTATCGCCTTTGAGAATATCTGCCGCAGATGCAGACTAAACCTCAAGCTCGGAAATCTGTGACCACGGCTCAGGCTTCTTCTACAGATATTCATTTCCGATAATTCCAATCAATTTTGTCTCTCCTAATGATAGTAAGCGAACACAGAAATGAATAACATCTCAAGCAAAATGCTAATGTTGAGCTTGATTATGATTTTTTTATATGCAGATTCACACGAAAGTGGAGCCCTGTAATGTTCAAAGAACAACGCGTGAATCAAGGGACAGGAGATACGAATTAACATTCACTTTGAATTTTTGAAGTATGTAAGCCTCAGGAAAAACCTCTCTTGGCAAGGAGTTCCAAAGCTCAGCTGTTCTATTGAAAAGAGATCCCTGAGCAAGAGGGGTTCGACAGGTCTCCGAGTTCACAACAAAGGGGTAGGAATTCTGTACTCGTCCAGTCATCCATGTAGAAATTGCCAAGGGTGGAATGTTTGATAACAATTCAAGAGAGTACCGACCGTGATAATATCTATAGAGGAGAGAAAAGTCTCCGACCCTTTTACGATGAATGAAGTGAGCGAGTCTGCAAGCGAAGAGTCACCAACAAGACGGATCGTCTTCCTCTGAATAGAATCGAGAAGCCTCCATGAATGTTTTGGTGCTGAACTCCGCACATGAGAACCATATTCCAAGACGGGTCGTATCTAAGAAGTGAAATATCTTTTCGCTAGAAATAGAAATCGAAGTTTCTGGGAGGCACAATTACTCCTGACAACTGAATACTAGTTGATGATAGATCGGCTTTCCTTGAGAAGAGACATGCCTGGGTTTTCCTAGCATTTAATTCCACCGAGTTCATGTTAGCCCATTCTATTATTTTCACCACGTCATCGTTAATTTTATTGAAGTGAATTTTCCTTTGAGTTTTTGTTTCTCGAGCTGATATGGGTCTCTTGAAGAGTACTGTCGTCCGTAAAACTATGTACTGAACAAGATGTTTTCACGAGCAAATCATTGATATGAAGCAGAAACAAAGTGCAACAGATATCGTTTCTCCGAATTTTTCTATTGAATGCTGCCAAATATAAGAAACAGAAGCATGGTTGATCTTTGATGACGAAATCCGTGTTGCCTATCATTAATTATTCCTGATTTCTCTAGATATTTGATAAGCTTCATATTGATTGCTTTTACCATGACTTTGGAAATGATAGAAAGCAATGCAATTGATCTATGATTACAGGGTAAAGTTTTCTTTCCTTTTTCGAACTGGCTGAACTCTTGCTGTCCTCCAGGACTTAGGAAAAAACCCCAAGTTATATGGAAGGTTGAATAATTCGCAAAGTACTGGTGGAAATTCGAAGGCACATGCTTCCAGTACAATTGTTGGGATTCTATCAGATCGTTTCCAGGTTCATTAAAATATTTCTTATATTTTGTTCGTGAAAAAGGGATATGACTGTCGAAAGGCGTGATATTCGGGGGATCTTTTCCCGATGAGTCCAGTGTAGAATATCCAGCAAGCATATCTGCAAATATATTTGCTTTTTGTTGGGATGTGGTTGGTTGTGATCCATCTTCTTTGGTTGAAGGGAGAAATGAACTGAAAACGAAATTTTTGACCAAAACGAACGAGAACCGTTTGGACTGATATGCTTTTGTTCAGTCACTTCCTTTTGCTCTGAGGAAATGAATCGACAGCTTACCTTTTTTGCTGGTAGGTGATGATGCAAATGTGATTTTACAAAGCTGCAATTCCAATGAAGCATTTGGTAGATCTGATTAACTCAATATACAATTCAATTTCATTCAGTTCATTGGTTTCATTTCACATTGTACTTCACACGTTTTTATCGCTACTATTGCTATTGTTGTACATTTATAATCATTTTGCATTTTTTGTGGTGTCAATGGTGCCGAATCTAATATCCACAATAAATTAAATGGGTACCGAAGGTGAATTATTTCTAATTGTTAGAAAATATATGATAGTTTCAACATAAATTTAGAAAAAAAGGGACAGTTTTGAACGAGGTTTTGAAAATCCCAGGATCAAAACTGATGTCAATTGATAGTAGAACTCAAGATTATTCTAATGATGATGAGAAAAAACTTCATTTGGGTTGAAGTTATATTTTTGTGATTTACTGATTATTCCCCACAATTTCCCAGTTTAATATATCTTTTCCAGCTTCACTGACAATGGTTGTTATGTGCCTAGGAAAAAATGATGCAAAAACAATAATTCAAAATCATGAAATGAAAGTTCTGTCAGGCGAGTACTGTCAAACGACTATAACCTACCAAAGTATCGTCGGACCTTAATGAAATATGACGTTACTTTACCAGATTTATGAAGTGCGCATCTGTTGGCATACGGTCGAAGGTATTTCTTTGATTGAAATTGTTCAGAATCAAGAATGCAAGAGATCGAGAAATTGGGCTTACGATTTTTCAGGTATACGACAACGCACAAGGGTTTTTATGGATTTCGGCGCTATAGAATCATTATTTGTCGACGAACTGAGAGTCAAGCAGATCAAAACAGATATAAACGGAAATCATGTCAAATTATCAGATGTAATTGATCTAATCAAGAATACGAGCTCAGAAATGAGTTCAGTTTGTGTAACTTAGTAATTCTTATGCTCATGAAATTGCTAAAACATTTCAAGAACTTCACAGATAATAGACCAAGCGGGATAAATTAATTTATTTAACTTTATATATAAAAAAAAAATATTAATAGCATTTTGATGATGAGGAATGATCAAGCGGTCAATACCTAGTTAAAAAAAATAAATTCGTGAGCTGGCGGGTGGAATTGAATATTTGAGGGGGGTGTAAGGAGGTGACGGTTAACTTATACTGCACATTACAGATTTCAAGAAATTAGCATAGGATAGGAATTATCAAGGAATAAGTATATGAAAACAGTACAGATTCTGAGGAATGAGCCTAGGATTTGGAGAAATCAGTATAGAATTCAAGAATTGAAATAAGCAATAATTGTATAAAAAATCATTCCATTAGAAGGAAATGTTTGTAATTGAAAATTAGAGAACGATTGGGATGAATGCTGCCACACTTCGTTTCAGGTTCGATTTTCGTACTGCCGTGATTTATTCATTAGATTCCAGAGTGGGTTGCCAAGAAAACCGGAGACTTCCGATCGCTGCATGGAAATCGTCAATCAAATCCAAACATCGAAGTTTCCCATTCACATACCGAAACCGCCTCTGCAAAAGCACACAAACTACGTCTGTTTATTTTGACATTCTGTTAATTATCTGCATTGTGATATTATACAAACACCATCACTCAACTAAATACAATCACCATGAAAACAAGTTCAGCAATAATAAACCGATTTTCTGTGTAAAATCCGATTCATTTATACTACATTCAATGATCTGAATATTTTTGTAGGATTTGAAAATGAATTCGATTTTCTCCCATCACTATCAGTATATCATTATATAATGAGTCGTTATGTGCGATGTAGTTATAACAGTGTTATTTCAATATTAGTAACGATAATAATAACTACACCGTTCAATATATACCAGAAATCAATGAATTAGCAAAGGGCTGGCGTGTTCGACAGTTTTCCTGTTTGAAACATACAAATTTTGTTTAGTGAGGAATCAATTGTCAGCTTAATGGGCCAGGCGGCAGTAAGATATTTTTCAGATGATTTCTTGGTATTAGAAAATGTATCATAGTTTCAACACATATTTCAAAAATAGAAGATAGTATTGAAAATCCCATTTACCGATTGTTTTCCAGAATTTCTTGCTATGTTCACGAAGAGTAACTTTTGCTTCTGTAGTTCAGTTACATTAATATAACGTATACATTCACATAACTGGATTGGTTCATAATAAGTTTAGTAGATTTATATACTACAAAGCAAAGGGTACTGACTTAAGGGTTGAGTATCAACTTCATTGGCTTTCAGCTTTCGGATGGAATACTGATGTTATATTTTTATATGGAAGGAGCAAACTAATTGAGCCACCAGGCACTTGTGTAACGAGGGAATTTTCATAACAGCTTGGCATTGGCCTCCACGAAAGGAATATGAAAAAGATCCCTTCTATTGATGGGATAATTGAAACAAACAATGTCGAACATTTTTCCAAAGGGAACTCAAAATCAGTCAATTAATAACGAAAAATTGATAAAATAACTCGGTTCATGCAACGAAAATACGTTTTTTGCTATATTTATGAAAATACTCTTCTTACTAGTTTCTCTTCCAGAGTCCCCAACCAGCTCGAGAAACAAATATTCAGAGAAACATTCACCTTTCACTTGGTAAAAATAAAAGAATGGGGTAACATGGACTTGGTGAAATTCAATGCTAGGAAAACCCAGGCAAGTCTCTTCTCAAGGAAAGCCAATCTATCATCATCTAGTATTCAGATGTCAGGAATAACTATGCCTACAAAGTCAAGTATCTCAATGCTAGGAATTACGATCAGTGATAATCTCTCATGGAAAAACCATCTGAGATTGAACTTTAAAGGCGCTTCCCAGAAACTTGGGTTTCTATCTTGTGCGAGGAAATACTTCACTTCTCGTCAGTTTCTAATGATCTACCAGTCTTGGAATATGGTTCCCATGTGTGGAGTTTGGCACCACAACATTCATTGAGGCTTCTCGATTCTATAGATATTTTCACGGTCGGTGCTTTTGTGAATTGTTAAAAATCGTTCCACCCTTGGCAATATCTACACGAATGACTAGACGAGTACAGAATTCCCACCTCTTTGTTGTGAATTTGGAGACCTGTCGTGCCTCTCTTTGTAACTCCTTGCCGAAAGAAATTTTTCCTGAGGCTTACAAACTTCAAAAACTCAAAGTGAATGTTGATTCGTATCTCCTATCCCTTGATTCAAAAGGTGATCTTTGAACATTACAGGACTTCCCTTTCGTATGAATCTGCATATAAAGAAGTAATATTGTGCATAAATGTCGGTGTTGCCTTGGACTCATGTCTGCTGGCAGCCTATGAGTTCAATGTAAATGAACTGTACATGAGTAGTTTATTGTTGAATCAGTAAATACATCGCTCATAGCTGACAAGGTATTGAAACATGCTTTGAGGAACACTATGCGAATGTGAAACACCCCAGGATAGGAGAGTCTAGTGTTCCACACCATGTTCTGAAAAATGATTATAGAATACCATTTATAGTATTCAGTAAAGCAATCTGAAGCAGTTATTTGAGAGTATAGAAACGGCATAATAGTAAAAAAGTATACATAGTGAGTCCATATCGGACTCCATCGCAAGACATTAGGTTGTTAGATCTCGTTTTCAGTACCAGAAACGTCATCCTTGAATTTATTTCGCATATCTCGTATTGAGTGATTCCTGAATGAAAAATACAAAAATCACTTAATCAAGTCTATACACAAACATATAACAGGTTATAACAAAATGGTAGGTTGAAATTATTTTGCTAACTTGAGATTATAGTAAAAAGTCATACGTGAAAATGAGATGAAATAGTAGATCGTCATTTCCTCATGGTTATTGAAACATAAAATCGGAAAAATATATCAAAAACGTTACAATGAATTTGTAATCTATCTAATAAACAACTTTGGAGTACGTGCTCTCTAGCAGGAGGTTAGCAATGAGAAGAAACACCAGAAAAGAGCTGACTATTGGCACACTCCTGTTGAAAATTCAGTCAGCTTTCAGTTTTCAGAAGATGTTTTCATCTCTCTTTACCTGTATTCCTTCTTCTTGATAATTTTTGAGCACAGCACATGCTCCAAAGTTGTTTATAAGATGAATTTCAAATTTATTGTAACATTTTTGATGTATTCTTCCAATTTCATGTTTCAGAATAACCAGGAGGAAATGACGATCTTTCATTTTACCTCATTTTTACGTATGACTTTTTACTATAATCTCAAGTTAGTAACAAGTAGCAACCTGATATAATTTTGTAGATGTCTTGATCGACAGAATGAATTCTCGAAAGCTCGACCATTTAACAAAGATTCCATCATTTTAACTGCATCTTCAAGAACATATTCATTCTTCCTCAACTAGTCAGTCAAGACTTCCCGTCGCCTCATATATATTGGTGGTAAATAATAAGTAAGATACTAACCTCAGACATTCTCCTCATATTTCTCAAGGATCCCCTTTTATTCCTTCTTTTAGATACGTTACGTTCACAAAAAATGGAAACCTGTATCATTTTTCCAAGTGTCACAAAACGTTAGGTTTTCTATTTCAGTGTTCCTTTCGAACGAATAGTTTTCAAGTCTTGAATTATAGAAAATATAATCGGATAGAGTTATTCTTATTGGCGAGTTCATCAAACGGCTGACGTGAAATCCAAGTGTCACTCTGATGTTGTTTGTGGCATGAGGAAATGGTGGTAAATTGGTTTCATAAGCAGAAGTTGGAGAATATATCACAGAGTAACTGGGGATGGAAATTGAAAGAATATTCCCGACTTCTGCAATCAGATACAAGAAATTAATTCTTTGTTTCGCTAATTCGCACCGGTAACGCACTGTTATTTCGGGCATTCGCCCAAAATAACAGTGCGTTACCGGTGAAGAATTATAACTATGAAGTTCGCCTTCCTCAACATGAATCATTCCAATTGATGCATATCGAAATATATTTGGTGAACAATCACATAACACCCATGCGAATGATGACTTGATAGATCTTATTTTGGACCTACTCAACATCAATTCATACATCGAATGCCTAGTTCGAGAAAGCATCGGATATCTATGCACTATGATTGTGATAGTGCCATCTGAATTTGATATGAAAGCTGCTCTTATAGCTCAATATAGCTGTTGACGACAATGTTTTGCTAGGGGTTTAGGATCGGCAGCCTTCCAGGCTATAAGGTGGTGGCACAACTTCTTTCAGATGTTGTACGCACTTTACTTTAGTTCAGGGTGCAATTTCATTGAAGAAAAAGTTTTGTTTTTCATCACAAGATCTTCAGAAAGCACTATTTCATTTTCTGTTGCAGTTTGGAAAATATTTTGTTTTCTTCGATTTGGAAATATACGAATGATTTCGAAATAAAAGAAGTTTTCTCCAGGTTCCGGTTATGGAACAATATGTTATGAGCTAGTGAACAACAACGTGGTATTTCCTACAAAATATTTTCAAGTATACAAATAATATTATTGTTATCGGTGGCGGCGGTCCCACCTGTGGACACCAGAATAGGGACTGTGGATCCCTGACACCATTTAAGCTCTAACAAAACTTGGTTTCTGTTTGTATGAATGTGCACAGTTGTGCCGGTAATACATTTTTCGGTTGATTCTTTTGTTCTAATGATTATTTTTGTTATTTCATCAAAATTTTCCAGGACACTCCTCAATTTTGGGTCTGCTCCATCTGATATTCTGTACTAAACTACAAATTCAAAAGCAATAGTGTCTGCATGGTTCACCAGAAGAAGTTAAATTCCAGCAACTAATTCATTTCACCAATGGTTAAATACACCAAGTCCTGCAATCGGATTGCATGGCCATGGTTTGGCCATTTTGAGTTTTATCTTGCTACCAAAGATGATACCGAAGTGCTCAATTTCAGTTGTAGGTAGTTGTTTTCTTTGATGAAACCTGTTATAAACTAATTATTACTACGTTCATTTTTTTTCATTAATTTCTTGTAGATTTTCATTTGAACCACAGTATTTACACCTTCTTGCTTACACCAGAAAATGTTCGTTTTGGATACAATTTCAGTCGCTTCACACTTTCGATCTCTTTTTATAATTTTCTGTCCAATGTTCTTTTTTTTTGATAAATGGAATCGATTTGAGAATCTCTGACCTTTGATTGACAGTTGATTTTTCATCTAAACTGTCAAAATCCCAAAACAATTTTCTTTCTATCGTGAACATGAATTCCAACAAAAATGGTGACAATACCGACAATATGTTTATGCTGATGTTTTTTTTACAAGCGTAAAGTGGATAAATTTGAAAAATTATATTCTTCGAATGAAGAAAAGGTGTTGTTTTTTTATATTCCGAATCGTAGGCCGTGGTTCCGAGCAATCACAAATTGATAAGAGAATATTCACCTTTCAGGTTGTAGCATTGCGCCGAAATTGCTCATTCATTTGCAACAGGTTTCATTCCGAAAGATTACTGCAGAAATGAGCAGCAGGTTCTTAGATAATCAGCAAAGTGGATGCTTCTAGACTCCCTTCTTTTTATTGAGTTGCTAGCACTATTTTCATATAAAAGATTGTCATTTAAATTTACGAAACCAAAATTTGAAACCTCAAATAACGATAATTTCTCATTGTGGTAGTTGTGGCTAAACGGGTGTTAAACTTTCGTGAATCACACAAAAGTGCAATTTTTAAAAGACTGGTATACTTTACTGAGGTCATGTTTGAAATTCTGTTTAGTCATGATGACTCAGCAGCCTTTGATGAAGTTGCATTTCGTTGAACAATAGAAAAAGTCCCTATCATTTCAGAAATAATTGTCGAAAACATATTCAGAAAACTGGAAATTTTCGCAAAATTTCCTCTCTAGACTAGTGACCTCGGAAAACATTGCACATTCATTGCATTCGCGAAATCATATGACACACCATCAAAATATAAAAAAACACTCGTCGAAATCGTTGCAGACACTGTTGCGCCCGTACGAAAATAACTTTCTCTACACAAAACGAACGGAAAACAGAACTCGACCGCTCCGAATATTGACGAACCCGGTGGAAAACTGATGAAACCGTTGGAGGAGTATTCTTTCCCGACTCTGACACACGCGGCAAAGAGTAGACGACTTCGGGGCGCCAATAAGATCGGAACAGCTATTATATAAATAGGAGATAATGACTATTTGGGCGGCTATGGTATATGCAAGAAGTGAACGTCGCGACGACGTGAGATCAGCGTCCGATGTAGGCTGCTGCGAGAGAAAGTTAAATCGGGAAAATGGGACAACATGAGATAATAATTTCTCATCATCGCCATAAACTTGATGTGAACAGTTTCATGTTCCGTGAAGGGGCTGTGTTCGTTTTTTGGCCTTATTTTACTACAAGTGAACTCATGTGTTTGATATACACAGAGGGTGTTACAACGAAAATATTTATCTATCCTAATATTGAAAAGAAGTTTGTTCCTGACTTTGTTTAACAAAAAATATAATTCCTTTGAAAACGCAGGATTCAATAGACTATCTAGAGACCTAAAAGTGTCTAGTTCCTTTCTTGTTCTTCCATCCAACCATACATCTGATATAATATAAAAGAAAAAAATCGTTACTAACATAGAGAACACTGATATACTTTCGAGCTTCTGCTGTTCAGTTATGAGTTAACAAACAGAACTGAACAGAAACAGGAACGAGAGTGTAGATGAAAACAAGCTCACACATACATACAAGGAGATGCTACTTCTGAAAGACACTAAATGAAGAAACACATATTTGCAATATCTGATAGGCGGTAGGTGAGTGGTGAGTAACCTGCGGGGAAGTACTCTTTCATTATTTTACAACACATTTCTCTGCAAGAGAAAGAGACCTTGTTGTAGAGCCAGTAACAATAATATGTAAATGAACCTTTATATCCGATGGATTTTTAACTTAGCGGGAATATCATACCTTTGAATCTCAGATTGAGATTATGCACAACTGTCCTGAATGTGATTTTATGATACTAGTAGACAGATCGTTGTTTTTTTATTTCGTGAAAGAGAACACAAGCGTGTAAAGTTCGACGCATTTCCATATCAATCCAGCCGAAGTGGTTTGAGATGTTGCCTTCTGTTAACTCCCAACATGAGTTTGACACACGAGTTCTCCGGCCTTTGGATTCTTAGTTTGTCCACTCTCAGTAAGTTCGGACCATATTCAACATCTGAATGATTTGCATGTGAGAGTATAAGGGTTTCACATGACATTTTATTCACAGAAACATCCAGGACAGTCCTGTTGGAGTGGATCAATGTTAGGCTGCTGTATTTCTTCTTCAAAATGTTAGAGATGTGACTAGGAAATCGTAATGAGCTATCCGATGTCAAACCCAAATTTTTCACCTTATTTTTCACTGGTAGAGTCACCCCATCAATGATTATTCTGATGTTATTTTTGCAAAGTTCTCAAGCTGATGGTCGACCAAAGACCATCACAGAAGACTTTGAAGATTTGATAGTGAGTTGAAAGTGAGACAATATTTTTTGTATAGGATTAGATGCTCTATATCCTGACTCACACTTGTACATGCCTGGTTCATCTCGTTTATTTCTAGGAAAGGGCATATAAAGTTGGGTGTCATCTGCGTATGTATGTATCGAAGTATGAGTTAGACAGTTGGGAAATTGATACGTATATAATGTGAATATGAGTGGATCCGTAAATGATCCTTGCGGCACACCAATTTCTATTGTTTTATAATCCGATAAATTATCATTGAGAATTACTCGTTGTGATCTTGGACCTAGATGATGTCTAAGAAGATTTATAGCCTTTTCGGTGAACCCGAAGTGATGGGGAAGACTTAGTGATATTTCGTGATTCAATCTATCAAAGGCCTTCCAATAGTCTAAGAGAACAAGAATGCATAAGGAGTTGTCGTCACAAGCTTCAAAAAAATCTTCAGAATATTTCTTCATTTGTTTATCAACTCCTTTTTCAGAAACCTTGGAAAGAGCGCATAAGATACTTATCGGGCGAAGTTCACTGTAGTTGTGGGGGTTTGAATTTTTGGCTAAAAGTTTGATATGTGATTTCCTCCATAATGTAGGGTAAACGAAGCATCCTGATGCTTATACAGTCCGGACCTGTCGCATCAGATTCAATAACTGAAAGCATTTTATAAATTTCATTTTCGAAAGTATACAATTATATGCGAAGTAAAACGAATTTATTATATTATAATGAGTATTTGCTAAAAAATAATTCAGAAGGTCATCATCAGGAAGTGGATTTTCATTATAAACGGAAGTAAAGAAGTCGTTTATTTCTGTTACATTAGTGAGTTCATTAGGGATCGTACTTTTTCTTTTTTTTTTATTATTTCTGTTGAATCTTTCCAGATGGTTTTTTATTAGTCCTAAGACGATATTATATATAGGCTTTTTTTTAATTCCAAACCGCTCGATTTACAAGGTTCCGTAGATCCTTATAGTATTGCCTGTGATGAGCGTTTTTTGTCTTTTTGAAACGACCCAGTGCGCGATCTCTCAGTACAATCATAAATTTGAGATTTTCTGTAAGCCAAGGTGATTTTTTTCTTGTGATTTTCACAGTGCGCACTGTGTTTTCAATGATAGTTATCAAGCAATTCGATTTTTACATAAATATCATCTGCGGCAACAATGAAAGGTCTGCCGAAAATTCGTTAAAATTGAATTTCCTAAAATCTCTGAATGTTAACATTCTGGAAACGGTGTCAGCCACACTGAATTTTATTTCATGAAAGACCAGACAGTGGTCCGTGAAAGATAGTCGACGATAGTACAATCGCTTACGGCTAAATTACCGGAGCATATTATTATGTCCAACAGTTTGCACCCGATGGGTCCGATTCTAGTTGGTTCATTTAGTATTTGTTTCAGACTATAGGAGTTCAAAAGGTTTTCAAGAAGTATGGTTGAACGATCAAGGTGATCGAATTGATGTTCACGTCTCCTGCACTGATAACGTAATCGAAAGTAGGCATCACAAATGGAAAACAGTCATCAAGCTCAGATATGAATTTCAAAGGAGATGTATTAGAGGGCCTGTAAAAGCAGCCTATAGCATATACTTCCACATCCTGTTTGAGTTCAATCCAAACTTGTTCGGAAATGATGTTGTTCTAGTTAGGTATTTTTAGAACTTCGGTTTTCAGGACCTTCCTCCACCTCGCCCTAATCTGTCGTTTCCTATCTATATACTATAAGAGAGACATTTTTCGTCAAAATACTGTCATTCTGCCAAATCTCAGAAATTGTAATAATATCATACTTGTTGTGGGTCTTATCAGTAGTTATAAACCAAGGACATTGGTAATAGTTCAAAAATTCTATAACAAATTTCGAAAGCTTGTTGCTCGGAACGCCTACAGCGTCTGTTTCCTATGAGCAACAAGTTTGAGAAAGTTGTTATAAATATTTTGAGCATTTATCAATGTTCTTGGGTTGTTACTACCCTAACTCCAACCCTTAGTATGTATGGGACAACGTGATGCATTTGTCCAATAAATTTCAAATTTTGCCTAAACATTTTTCAACCGAATTCATGGAAGGCATGTGTCGTATTTCATTTAAATTCATCGCCTAACGGGGTTGAAAAGGGGTAGAAAGTTATTCTGGGGCCGAATCAATGCACCTCCTAAACTGCTGATCGCAGTGATCTGAAACTTAGAGAGTGTGCTCTTTGTATGACATGGGTATCCGTTAAGGAGGGATTTTTGGAAATTCCACCCTTGAAGGGGTGAAAAATGGGAGGGAAGTTTGTATGGGATAACTTGATTCCTTGGTCCAATCTACTTCAAATCTTTCATAAATAGTCTTTAACAAAATAGATGGAAGAGGTGTTCGTATTCTATTGAAAATCATCGCCTAACGGGGTGAAAAGGCGTTCATAATATTTTTGACTTCTATCAAACTCTCTTTCGAGTGCGTCCAGAAGGCAGAGCCTTGTGATGAACCTGATATAAGTAAGTATTGGGAACAACACAATATAAATGCATCAGAAAAATAATATACGCCCAACGAGCATACGTCGACTAGTCCTAAATTATCTGAAATGGACAAAGATATTAAATATAATGAGTGCCATAGCTGGAGGTTTCTGTATAAGTGTGTAGTAGAAGGGTGAAGCAGTGGTCGCTATAATCTGAGCCGAAGCCAAACACGATAGGGCTTTGCTGTTATTCATTTGTATCGCAACCGACGCCGACAGGGTTTACTGAATTCACGGGCATACCCATGATAGTCATTCGATAGAATTACACATATTTCATTCATTCTTACGTTTGCATAAAAAATATTTCAAGATCACGGTTACATTTCTTTTGTATGCAAAAATACACCCAGCAGATGGCGTTGCCTCTTGGAGATTTACACCATCTGCACCAGTTTCAGAGATTTACTTCGTAAGGAAGAATGGATAGATGTTTTGTTCACAGTCCAGCCAAAGAATATTCACGTATACACGAACAAGAAGCGCATCTGACAATTCGACAAATACAACCTGAGTGCGCATGTCTACCAGCAGTGTCAGCATTTTGCAGTCGGTCAGTCATATCAACAAACAAGTACTGGTGTTTCTTGTCGAGTAGTATACTGGATTACTGTTTTTTGATGGCAGTCATGCGTAGTCGTAACAAAAATAGTTTGGAGGTCATGAAATATGGTAGTGGTGGGGACCACAGGAATAGCGGCTGTGTAGCGGCAAATGACGCTTCTTGTTTGTTATACGTAAATCTTGTTTGGTCCAGCCAACTGTCACTTATGGGACCTGGTGGGTCGAATCAGCTGTCTGGCATTGGATTTGTGAATGCAATCATTTCTAACATAGAAATTCTGATATCTGTGAAGGGTTGCAGCTTTCTGCTAGTTGACCGAAGTCGATTCTCGATCGCGGCAGGCTAATTGTTGCGGCTTCGCCGTACGATGGCCCGCTGTGAGAGTTCTCCTCTGCCTTGGGCGGTACGAGTTAGAGACTTTGGTCGTCACCCAGCAGATGGCGTTGCGTCTTGGAGGTTTACACCATCTGCACCAGTTCAGAGATTTACTTCGTAAGGAGTAGATAGTTCGAAATGTTTGTGTTCACAGTCCAGTCAAGTGTCACTGATGAGACCCGGTGGGTCGAAACATCTGTCTGGCATTGGATTTGTGAATGCAACATTTCGAAAATATAAATTCTGATTTATTTATAATATATGTGAACAAGACTGGGAAATTTTTCAAGTTATCAGTCAATCAGTTAGCCTGGCTAGTTCCCATGAACTCAATTATGTTTTTTCGTTCATTTTCCATAATTTCTTAGGTATGAATTGAATCTGAAGAACACATAACATTATGAAAATATCGCATGAATGAAACAGTTATCGCCTCACACTTTCCCATGTACCCATCTCGTCCTTCGGACTCGAGCACTTTCGCCAAAATATAAAAATAAATTTTTGCAACTTTTACATATCACGCTTTCTTGCAAAATTATCGATAATTTTTATGCACTCGTGCAATTAGTACCGAAAATTTTCACTCACATCGGCAGTTCAATATGTATCGCCCTGAACACTCATAAAACATATTTTTTGTGCAAGCGGATGCAAAACAAGCCTTTTGCAGCTGCAACATAGGCAAAATAATTTAGGGCGTTGCCCAAAGTAACTGCCGGCAAACTAAACGTCAAGCATTTGATATTTCTGAAATATGACAATAAAACTGTTTTATGAAATGTCGAATTGATTTGTATTGCTTGAGGTATGATTTTCATGAAAACTCTGTGATATTGAGACCGCCAGTTTTTTTTATTCATTCGCCTAGACATAATGTTTATTGGAATTATAAAATTTTCACGGTTGCCATACTCTTGCCGGAGCGTCCTCGACAATAATCTCTCTCTCTCTCTCGGAACGCGAAAAATCATTTCGCGGCCTTATTATACAAATAACTATTTTTACCAATTGGAATCTTTTTTTTTTCTTTCATCTGCTAGATATCTAGATCGTCATTGAACATTGTTTTGAAATTATACAATTCAAAATTACGTCGAAACGTGTCAGTCATTGAAAAATTTACGGGGGAATAAAATTTTGAAAATATGCCATTAAATCGTCCCATCATTTCAGTTTTATAATTTTTAGCCAAATCTCTGTCCACTCCACTGGATTCAGCAAGTTTCATTTCATTATAGCCCAGAATTCTAGCGGAGTAGGTTCATCATCGAAATAAATTATAACTTATTTAATCCAAACGCATTTCGTCGTCGAATGTTTTCAAAAACAGTTCGCTATATATTTTTTCCGGTTTCTACATTGGAAAAGTATTCAAATTGGCTCTGAAAACGAAGATTCATTGATTGAGGCTGGATTCAGACAGATCTGAATTCCGATCGTACGACTATCAGATAACTTTCTGATTGGTCTGAATTTGAAATTAGACAAATTTAGACCAATCAGAAAGCTATCGTACGATCGGATTTCGGATCTGTCTGAATCCAGACTAAATCTGGTGAAATCGCGAATGGATGGCTACCTTATAAAAAAAATCATTACCATCGGTTGAAAACAATATGTTTCTACTTTGGATGAACCAATAGCGCATAAGTACCAACTTGAAACTTTATCAGAAAAAGTCATGTCCTCCACAAGGCAACTTTGCCAATTTATACTCCTCTGATTGTTGGGGGAGTAGGTATAAGTATCATTTCTGCTTTCTGATAGGGATGAAATTAAATAAGGAGCTCAACTGAAAGAAACTCATCTTCGTCACTAGAATATCTCTTCTTGAATACAGGCAGTCAATGTTATGTGAAGCGTAGTTGGAAGCTTGAGAAAATGCCTCACATAATATGAATCGATAATTATTTCATTCAGGGCAAACATCATGTGATGGTGATGGTAATGTGTTTCAGATAGTGAGGTCCCTTTAAAAGTTATTATCCAACAAGTTTGTGGAATAAATGAACATAAGAAACGATCTGATTAGTTTTGAATGAAGAATTCGAAAGTTTTTTTAAATTTTCTCGAAATCTCAATAGAAGTGGTATTACTGCAATTTGAAATTGAAGAATTGCTATTTCTTGGTGGTTGTCATTAAAAATGTGATTTGTAGATCACTAGCCTCAGATTGACGCCTAGAAAAACGTGCTAGAAAATAACATCCACAAGTGATTAAATTCAGTAGGTAGAGAAAATAATGTGCATCGATTGCTCTATCACGGCGCCATTTCATATTCGATCTAGCTTTCCCACTGCTGATGCTGGTTCAATCCGCGGTCGGGGCAGAATGTTTTGGCTGAGTCGGTACGATAGGCAATTGTTATTTGCCTGTAGGTGAGATATCTTGATCGAATACACCAACCGACCCAGTTTCACTGCGGGTTCTTTTGGATTTCCCCACAGTTGATATAACTTATGCGCTACCGTGAACACTAGTAAAATGCCTTAGAGCGCTTTTGTACCATGATAATTACCGGACCTTTCCCGAACAGTTCTCTGTCATCGGGTCGCACTCGCACGTGGTTAACTCGAAAAAATATAAAAAAATAAAGTTGAAAATAACATCATTTATAATAACGAAAATATAATAAATCGAAAACCGGGGCATCAATTTCATAATGATTTTCAATGTGATAGTTATTTTAGTACTGAAAAATAATTTAAATAGAAAGAAGTGAAGTGGATCTTTGATGCACCTCATTTGAACGAATTTTATAAAAAAAAATATCAATTATATGGTTCCAGAAAAAGTTTTGTCGTGATTCTATTTGTGAACGTATATGATAATTTAAGATAATATCTTGAACAAATTTCGTATTGATCAAATTTATTTTTGATTACTAATTCTTTACAAAATATGAATATTTTTTATTCCGAGTACAATTTATTTATTCAACTGATGAATAATTTGTCAAGAACAATTATCTTATTCTTTTCTATCAAAGAATTTGATCTCATAAACAACATTATAATCAATTACCGTACTTACTTACTTTGCACTGGGGGGTTATTTTGCCTATGAAGGCGAAAAAAATTAAATATTTATTTCTTGAAGTTGGGAACGCTTAACGGTTGGTGATTCGCGCACAACTGTTACACAACATGTCAGTATCCCGCTACAAGCAGCTGAGTGTGATTGTGATTTTGGTGTCTGCACAATTGTGAGGTTAGTGAACACGTAATTTCATGCATAATTTTGTTGCCTAAATGCTAAGGACTTTACAAACTCAACAGAAACTATCCCAATCTAACTGTATGGCTAGTTCGACTCCATGTGCATCCAGGAAGCTGCTTTTTGAACATAAGGCAGTTACCTGTAGGCATATAGAGTCTGTTCAGAATCAAGTGGAATTGGATAATTTTTTAGTCACTTCGGCGTGATTTTGCCCAAGCATTAAAATTAGTTTTAAATTAGTAGTAATTATAACTACTGATTTGCTATCGTAACTGAGTTGTTAGGAAATATATTTTGTTCTAGGTAAAGTTTTCACTATGCCAAGGAAGTACCGTAGAAAACTAGGTTCGCGTCAGTATAAAAATTATACAGAAGAACAACACCAAAATTCAACTAAAGCCGTAAAAAGTGGTTTGTCTCACCAACAAGCCGCGGATTTGTATGCTATTCCAAAACGTACAATATGGAACAAAGTAAAAAACAAACACCCAGGAAATCCGGGTGCACCAACAGCGTTGCTTCCACCAGAAGAACGCCACTTCGTCGATGTGCTATTAGCCAGCGCAGAGTTTGGGGCGCCATTGACGATGATGGATCTTCGCATATTGATAAACGACTAATTACAGAAAGAAGGTCGCCGAATTGATAAATTTGAAACCGTAACTATGCCTAGGATAGATTGGTGCCATGGTTTCCTAGAGCGCCATGGGCGTGCCGGCCTGCCCGTGCCGGCCACCCCCTGGGTCTCCGACCCCCCATCTCTCCCTAACGGGACCCCCACTTTTCCCCCCCCCTGGCCCCCTCCACCCCCTTTCCCTTCCCGGGGGGGGGGTGCTTTTTTTTTTAACTTCCAACCTCCCCCCCCCCCCCTCCCCCCCCCCCCCCCCCCCCCCGCTCTGACAAATTGACACAAAGAAGTTGTCAGAACATTAAACATGTAAGAGCAGAGAAAAGCGAGACTGAAATGAATGAATATTTCGAGAATTTGGACAGAAGCTTGACTGGGATCTTCCCGCAAAATATTCTCAATTATGACGAGAGTAATCTGACAGACGATCCCGGGTCGAAGAAATGCATATTCCGTAGAGAAATGAAATACCCCGAAAGGGTTATGAGCTTTTCTAAATCGGCCATATCTATTATGTTTTCTGCAACGGCCAGCGGGGAGGTCCTTCCGCCTTACGTGGTCTACAAAGCGGAAAGGATATATGACCAATGGTGCATAGGAGGAGCCAAAAGAACAAAGTATAACCGTACAAAATCCGGTTGGTTCGACTCGTTTTGCTTCCAAGATTGGTTCGAGAAGGTTGTAATTCCATGGGTTAAGGTCAAACGCAACAATATCCGCTTCGTATTCCTCCCGCCACATTCCACACATCTGACTCAACCATTAGATGTTGGATTCTTTAGACCCCTGAAACAGTGTTGGAGAAAGATAATTACACAATTAAAAACCCTAGAGAGAGCACGGTGAACAAAATATCATTTCCTCCCTTACTGAATCAGCTAGTGACTATGATCAGCACAAATCAAGTGCAGGTAATAAAAAATGCCTTCAAGGCAACAGGGGTGTTTCCTTTGAATAAAAACCAGATTCTTACAAGGTTGCCAGCACAAAGGGCTAACGAACACATTGCTAATAATGTGCCATCATCAACATAAAGTCGATGACTTTCCATAACTGGACGGATTGTTCGAAAGATGATTTATTTATCGCCAGTCTTCAAGTATGCCCACTGACTATGTCAAATTATTATTATTTAGTCTATTTTTGTGGAAAATCGATGGCTGCTGTACGCTTTGCCCGCTCTAAGAGGTCTCCTCTATCTAGTGTGGTAGAAATTTGACTCTTTGGTAGTCATCTTGCAGTTCACAACATATGCAGCAGATTCAGACTTCTGTTTCATAAGGAACAGACCGTTTGGAATGTTTTATGTCACTGAGAAGACCTATGGTCGAAACATTTTTTTTGTATTCCATTTGTGAATGTTAAAATGTCAAACGTGAAAATTCTGATTTCTGTGGAGGGTTGCAGCTTTCTCTGCAAGAAGACCGAAGACGATTCTTGTTCGCGGCGGGTCATTCGTTCCGGCTTTCCCTTACGACGTGCCTGCTGTTAGAGGTTGCCTCTACTTGGTGTACAAGAATTTGAGTCGTTGGTCGTCATCCAGCAGATGACGTTTTGCCACAAGAGGTTCATACTACACTTGAGTTATCAAAAAAGCTTTCTCCTCTGAACCATAAGACATACGACTTCCACCATTAAAAACGTTTTCGTTTGGAATTGATCACTTCTCAACATGTTTATAAACACAAATAAATAAATATTCATTTGTAACGTATTTGTCGGGGTTTTTCTCGTATCTCTTGATTATTATGAATTGAATATTTCACGCCTCTGTTTGTTAGCATTCATAAGCAACTGACGATAGATTACGACATATGTTTACAGGTGTAATTTCCTCAATTAAACTATGGTCAGGTGTCCACGATGAGAAATAATTTTAATGGCGTTATTCAAACAGATATCTCATTTTCCCTCAAGAACGGAAACTTCTTTTTTCGTTTCATGAAAGGGAGGAATGATTGACAAAAGCCTAGGGTTGATTCGAATACGGAATGCTCAGATTAGTGGAACACTGTTACCGCCAGGCTAATCGCTGAAATAATATTGGTTCTCAAATTCTGTTACACAGCTTATATGCAACGACAAAAATCAATTCGTTTTCTATTCTAAGATTTGCATATCTTCCGCCGAAATCACGCGTTTCCAGATATATCTCGTGATTCAATTTCAATATCACATTTGACACATGACTGCAATGACGTTTCGAATACACGTATAGTGAGCAGCTGAATTGCAGTACATATTCGTTGATTCAAAAATGAGAAAAAAACCTGGAAGAGGTCAAGTTATACAGGGTGTAACTTAATAAGTGTAAAACATTTAAGGGGGTGATTCCTCATCGAAAAAAAGATAGGATCTTTCATATACAGAAATTTCATTGGAGCATCTCTTGCTAAGATACAGCCCCTGAAAGGGGGTACATAAAATTTGTATAACATTTTTTTTCACAAGCACTGAAAAAGTTACAATATTGATGAAATTCACCTGACGTTTTGTACTACCAAAAAGACACTTAACCAGTAAATTATTTGGTTTACCCCATGGTTGTAAGGGGTGGAAAACGCAACCCCTAAAATTTATTTCAAATGTAACGTTTTTCTTATAATTTGTTTACCATTTGAAAATTTATTCCCGATAGCCTGTTTCATTCTAAACATAAAATGTCCCTTGTTTTTTTTTGCCCAAAATAAACCAGTTCGCAGCAAAAAAATATTTTACGAACAACCACAGAGATACATCGTCATAAATGCGAAAATACGAAACTAATCTATCAGTAGGTCGCTATTAAATTACTGGCTCAGTGTCTGTTTGGAAGTACGAAACGTCAAGTTAATTCCAATATTGTAACTTTTTCAGTGCTTGTGAAGAAAATTGTTATACAAATTCTATGTACCCCCTTTGAGGGGCTGTATCTTAACAAGAAATGCTCCAATGAAGTTTCTCCATATGAAAGATCCTATCTTTTTTTCGATGAGGAATCACCTCCTCAAATGTTTTAAACTTATTCAGTTCCACCCTGTATTTTTGAGTTTTCAATGTGAATTCTGAAGATGCTACATAACTGATTTCTATGTAGTAACATAATCAATGTTTTTTTCAAATTGTAGTTTGTGAAAATGAAAATATAGGTCTTGTGATACTTCACTTGAAAGATCTTCTGTTGTCAACTTCACCAATAAATTCGATTCGTTTGTAAAGAGTGAGCAGATATCATTATTATAGCATTCAATGTCAGTTCGATAATTCGTAATCATTATTGATACTGTCAGTTGATAATAGTGTCTAAGTATTCGAAATTAAAACCATCCACGTACCTTCTTAAGTAAATATCATGAATTTCGAACAGAAAGTACAGCAAGAGTCAGCTCAATGAAAAATCAAGTAAAAGATACAGGGGAGCTTTATATCCAGTTCGGTATATCACAGTAAATGAAGCCGTGTTTTTTATTTTCGTATAAAAGTAGACTCTCGAATTATATTATGGGTCAAGTTGAAACGAGAAGATTTTCATATTCAATTGTGGCAAGCCTGAAAACTTCAGTTCAGAGTTATCCTTCGAGAAAGTTGAAAATTTTATTCCGAAATTAAATCAAAATTTCGAAATACGAAATGAATGCATCAAAAATCAGAGAGCTATATCGGCCCTCAAGAAACAAAAATCTGAATTGGACCAAAACACTATTGAAACTAGCAGAATCGCCACTGAAGAATGAGAGAAGTTTGAAAATGAAATTTCTCGAAATAGTATTATTCAGTTCAAAACTCATGATAAATTATGTACAAAAAATAATGAACTCAACATTTTTGAGTAACTGAAAAAATGCACAAGTCTGGGTTAAGTATCCCCTACACGAATTGATTTTTTTCTCGAATGATGCAAAACACAAATTATTCGTGTATGATATAATTATATGAATTACTCAGATTATCGTTGGGTTTAGGAATAACCCTTCACACATTCCACGAAGCAATGGGTAGCACACCTCCAGGCCATCCCAAACAATCGACTGTAACAGAGAGGTGAGTTCATAATTTTGCACAACTCTGTTCTTCAACTATCAGGAGTAACCATTCTTTTTCGAATGAATCTTACAAAGAACTAAGAACTAACTTGAAAATATGCTTTTCCGACATCTTTCAATGTTTGATGAAATTGCACCTTGACATTCTATGCTATAATATCCTAAGAACGCTCTTAGTACTTCACTTTCACGTTTAATTCATTACTGGGACTGATGAAAAGATATTCCACATGAAAAACTCATACGAGATTTTTGATTTCCCAGTCCGAAGTATTCATTTCGAAATATATATCAACTACAACACGAATGTTAAATTATTCTATTATTATTTCATGACCAGTTTCAAAAATTGTTCGATAATGAATTTCACCTAGGATCTGTAGTTACAAAACCATTGCATAGGATATATACCGCCATCTATTGAAATTGGGAAGAAACTCGAACCGTGAAAAACCTACTTTGAGGAAGGTGCTGCCACAATGCAATAGAGTTCTACTGCGACGATTTTAACCAAGAACATTTTTGAATACGCACTAGATAGCGGAAGTTTTCATTAAAAACCAAAGTGGAGTTTATACAATGGATAGCGATATAACACAATACTGAAGATTTTCTATATGATATTATCATGTATATTTATGTAATCAATGGCATGATTAGATGATTAGTAGGAAATATAGCATTCTCAATAAATAAAATCATATTGCATCAAGAAAAAGAGAAAAATGTAAAAATTGTTTAGATTCCCATAAAAACATTAATGCTATACTGCAACTCACTATATAGTGTGTTAATGCATTGGAGACAGTTACTTGCACTGGGTACTTTTACGATATTTGTTCTCATAGATTGAAGACATAACTGTTAAAATCTCTGGCAGTGAAAAGTGAATATTCTGACAGCTTGTACGAATAACTCCAATCGAGTTTCATTGTTGGTTTCTGCTGAAATATATAAATAATTGTCAAGCTTTCGGTACTATTTGATACCTTTTTCAGAATAACTGAAGCATAAATACAATAAATACAATATATAATGATGTATAGGTATGTATATGATGGAACACTTATAAACCTCTGAGATGATAATAAAATCGGTATGGATGACAGTTATCATTATTTTTTGTTTTAACACCAATCAGGGAGAAGTAGGGCATGATTTTATTTCGTATCCCACATATTTTAATAAATAACTATAAAATTGACTGAAATTGTTCGAATCAATTCTTTCATCTATAGAATAACCGTCACTATTCATTCGAACTACTTCCAAAAATATTCTCTTCGGGAGATTCACTTCACTTTCTGGATTTTTGTATCGTCAAAGTTTATTCAGTGGTCTTGGTATTCACAAGGCACAATTGTCAACATTACATCTGCAATCACTTCTATGGAATATAACACCGCTATCGAGTGTTCTCAAGGTCTGACCAATATATGTTTCTGGATAATCTAAACAAGACATCTTCAATACTTTACTTACTTCTGGAAATTTTCACCACAGTATGTAATTTTATAACTGTTGTTTCTATTGAAGATTTCGATATCATTTTGAAGAACAATTTTCAATTTTGATGTATGGTAGGGATCTGAAAAATATTGTTATAATTTCATCTAATGGTTGTTCTGATTGTATCGAAGGAGTGGTATCGATTCTTTCACAAAAGAGTTGTCTCTTCTCTCAATGCTTTGGACACGAATTTCGACAGAGAATAATTCTAGGTACTGTTGAATTTGGATTTCGTTCATTCGGATAATGAAGTAGCAAAAAAAACTGACTGATTCAATATGTTCAGAAGTTCAGAATAGAAAAGTTGCTGTAGTGGTACTATATCAATATTCTACCAGTTCAGACTGGAGGAGAATGATGCTGTAGCAAGCGCTCAAATTGGTCGCAATAGTGGCAAATGTGAATAAAAACAATTATTATATTCAGATTCAGTACACCTGAATACCTCCTCTTCATGGATCATTGACAACGACTAAAAACTAATTGAGGGGGGAAATATCCATTTTTGATATATTAAAATATTTATCAAGCTAAATATTCATTGGAAAAAAGTATTTCTTATCATATTTTTTGATTCATCTGATCAGACTAAACGTAAAATATTTTAGAAAACCCATCTTTAGTATCATTTCGGAACATATATTGATTGAGGTACCGCGTAAGACACTTAATAATTACCACATACCAGAAAATGTCGTTTTCTACTTCATTATCATCTGTCGAATGAACTTCTCACAAAAATTCCTTGGTTTTGGACTAACTAACGAATATTTCTATCCAAAAAAACGTGACAATAAACCTCTTTTCATTTATTTCACGTATCAATGACTGTATTATTCCTTGGACATATCTTTAAGTTTCGATTTCCATTCATTCACGTACTGGACAGTTTTTCGCATATTTGATGCCGCTGTGACAAAGATCATATGGTCGTGACTTGAGAATTACGTATCACAGAGACATCGAAAAACTTATACCTTGAGTGTGACAAAATTCTATCGCTGCGATGTAACTGCCTTATCTTTGGGACTTGAAATGTGACATCGCAAGTCACATCGTGATAACGTCGCGATATATCTGTGTCTATGAGATTGCTAAAAGCCGTAATAGCACAAAAAGCAAGGAGAAATTGCAAAAAAGTCAATCATTGATATTTTTTTGGTTGATGTAGAAATATAAGAGGGTTAAATTTTTCTAATCGAATAGCCCACGAACTATGATAAATACTCATTATTTCATAAGAATTTTTTCCTGAATCCAGCAACATGCTTTCAGGGAATATAATAGAATTATAACAATAGTTTTACTGCCATTATTTTTCGACGGCACTATGTAGGAAGGTGATTATTTTTTCGTCGTGTATCTTCCCAGAGAGAGCTGAATGAGAACATTTCGTTAATTTTGTTTCTTGTATATAGTGGATTATATAGCTTCAAACTGACATTACTGAATATACATTGCTTTATGTCATGAAAGAAATGTGAACTCATCTGCATTAGTCTACGGATCTAATTTCTACTAATAAAAAGCGAAAACCTTGAAACGTACTTGGGGACAAACCTTTTGCTTGAGGGAATCAGTCGGGTTTGACAGACTTGGACTTCTTCTGTCATTTGATTGTTGGGCGGTGCGGTACCTCTGAAGATCGCTCTCGGACGAAACGTTGGGAAACTGTTTACTCAATTGAGGTTTGTTTGCTGAAAATAACTGATATATAGTGACGGACCAATCGGATTAATTTCAAACATAGATATCCAGTTCCTAATTTTGACAGTGACAGTGATCAATGCGGTTGGTGACATATATGATTTTTCTTTAATAACACATGAAAATGATGAATTAGTTGAAAATAAGTTTAACTTTTTTTTCATAAAAAAAAATCAGGGAAGAGTTGCCCATTTTCCAATATATTACTTTCCCTTATATCATTAAGTTATTCCAATATTTTTCAATTCAGTTGAATTCTTGGGAATGTTCGTTTTATCGATTCAAAATGAATATTTGAATTTCATATCTCCAATACTTTTATGTCTACCGGTTTCCAAAAAAAAACAAACGCCAGCTCAGATGTTCGCATTCGCTCTGTATTCTCAGTAGTAAAATTAAATCTGTTTTTCTTTTGCATCAACCTCACATCGCAACAAAAAAGGCTATTTTTCGGGGGGTGCGATGATAGTTATGTATGTGTCCAGGGTATTAAGTTAATGTTTATTCCCTGAAGGCAACGATCTCATACAGCCGTTCCATCCATCCATTGATATCCGTGGTTCATACACACTTTGATATCATACTAGTTCTTTATTGCTTTTATATCGCCAAGTTGTTGCTCAGTTATCAACAACACAGCTAGAGTGGTTAGTTACGAACGCTGGATGAGAACAATCTTATGAGTAAATGAAATAAAATATCACCCTTAATCGTGGGGATGAATATAACAAGAGCAAACTGATGATTTTCTAGAAGTATTTCATGGTTTTGGCAATTCTTGTTGAATAATCTTTGGACAAATTAACATGTTCTCAGTCAAAAAGTCCGAATTGAAAAGAAAATCACTTGCACAAAGGAAAACAATGCATATTCATCAAAAACGTGAGTTTTCCAGAACTATGAATCAAAGCAGGTTTATTTCATTGATTCATTGAATGTCATCATAAATTTTGTGGAGAAATTGTGGAAAGAGGTCCAGTAGCACTTATTTGTAGTGATCTTTGATTTGATTCCTTCTGAAGAAGGTAGGTATATTGGAAAAAAAACAGAGATTCGTTCATCAACAATTGAATATTTACTTACTGCCCTTTTGAAATGGGCTGGTGTCCTGTTTGAGGCAGGAGTGGAATATTTATTTTTGATGATTTCATTCTTTCCATAATTCTCAAGACATTTGTCGATATAACCTCAATTTTGAATATAGCTCTACGCCTTGAAATGATTCGAGTCTCAGGAGTTCACTAGCCCTGTGGGATAATAATGCTATTTTATGGAAAATCAATCAATAAAACAAATTGAGTAGAAAAAGCTTGAAATACTTCAAGAAATTATGGTGAATGGCAATACAGAATACGGAGTAGGTGAAGTGATATCAGAAGAATTAACTCGTGGAACTCAGGAAATTATTTGGTCACAGGGGTACACTTTAATAATCATAGCTGTGATATATAAAGTGTACTATTTTTTTTTTCTAACTGGAATAATATTTTCAGTTCACTAAGGTTTTCTCAAGTATCTGTTTGGGCTCTGACCCACTCAGAATTTTCGAGTGTCTTAATACTGATTGTGTTTTATGGCTCTGAAAAAATCTCAATTTTTTATTGACCAACAGTATATCCCCATTATCCAGGTCTATTGTCCCCATTGTCTAGTCCACACATGCTATGGCTTCTGAATCACTAATTATCTTGTACTCAAATCGAAAAATGCTAGACTTACACACTTACAAAGACTAACGGTGGGATATCCTGTTCTAAAGCACTGTCTCCTAGCTATTGCATCTAAACTCGTTGCATGCGATACTCTATTCTGAGTGATGTGATGTTGCCTGAAACGAAAATAGGTTCTATTACATAAAATATATGAAATTTGTGTTTTTCCTCAAGGAATACTTTTATTCAGAGAGTTACTCAACCACCGTTGGTAATTTCATTTTGAACAATTTCGTGTCATCCGTCTATTTCCAATGAATGAGTTTGAGAGAAAAAAACATATTATTTGAATGAATGATTTCGATAGCCACTGTCGTACGGATGTTCCAATGTTGATAGTCGTATAACTGAGAATACCTTTCGCCAACGTACTCTGAGACATTTTTCCGTTTTCAAATTTTAGAAGTTCTTTTCAACAAGAAAAGGGAATAATTCTTCAATACTATTTGAACTAACGAAATATGTTTGCCACAAATATACTTTTGACGTGAAGGCAAAGTACGCAAAAAATATGTGGTATTTCTGAAAATGATCTACTTTGGAGGAGTATTCCTGAGTTTTCCGATAGATAGCTGCCGTATCATCCTTTGACACAAATAATATAGAAATGTAACATCTGCCTTTGGAAGTTTGGGGTCAACAACTGCTGAATGCCTGACTGTTGTTACAATCTAGCAGGAAGTGATACACATACCAATGACGTTTACAACGCTATTTGAAATGCAATTGCAATGTTCTATTCTAGGATAACTCAGATATTTTTCATACTTGGATGAAGTTGATGGAACTACCAAACAGAAAAATCTACATCGGAACCAAATTCACAACTCTCATTTTGTGCGAAGTACACTTTTTTCAAAATTGATAATGCCGCATACTTACTGAAAGGGAAATCACATACAATATAACGCATTTTGCTCAACATTCCAGGTTAGTTATACGAGATGATGTATTGGTAAATGTTGTCACTTATCCTACCTTTGCTTCAAATTAAGACTGTATAAAAGGAATTGAAGCTTTTTTGAGATCAATACATCATACATACTTCATCAGAAATTCTGAACGAAAGAACTGCATCATATTATGTGAGTCCTCCTCGCCATATATTTCGAAAGTAATTATGGTGGCGGATAGAATTTCATACGATATTGGTGATTTACCCAAACATGGAGAAGTAAATCCCATTTTCAGTTGGTCAATTATATAGTCTACGGCATATATGGTTCTAACAGCTTCCTCAAATTAATACACGTTTGTTGTATAGTAGGGGTTAACAGACGGTGCTGAGATGTGGCACCTCAAGGCTACTTGCACACACACCGATTTTGGACGGCCGGTATAAAATCGGCCGATATTTTATCGGTAGCGGGGGCTTGCACACTCAACGGATTTTTTCCGGTCAAACAATCAGTTGCTTTGTTGTCGTGACACGAGGTTATTGAAGAATAATGTATAATTGCCGGTAAATAATCGGTGGGTGTGCAAGCGTGTATTTGGTTACGTACGCCACTACTTCCTGGTAATACCGGCCATGCAGTGGCAGTGGACGGCTGCTAACCGATATTTTACCGGCACCGATCCGCGGTCGGCGTGTGTGCCAGGTCCCGTTCCCACATGCGATTCACTATTGGAATTTGGACGACCGGCATAAAATCGGCCGTCCAAGATCGGTGTGTGTGCAAGTAGCCTAATTTTGGTGAGGACAAATATATTCTTTTCCATCTTTATTTGCTTCTGTTATCGGATCTCTGATGACAAAATACTACATTATTCATTGATCCCAGTACAACTAATGGAATTTTCAATCACTCTTGATGTGATAGACAGTTTTCAGCTACTATAAAACTTTGTGGTGTGAGTAAAAAAAGCAAGTTCGCTATTATACGATATTGGTTTTATTTACCCTAATATCGAAAATTCAATCCCATATTCAGTTGGTCAGTTTTACAGTTTACACCATGTGTGGTTCTAACAGTTTCTTCTAGTTCATCTGAGTTCGTTATGTAGTCGGGGTTAACAGACGATGCTGGCATGTGGAGCCTTAATTTTGGTGAGGACAGGTATACTTTTTTCCATTTACTTGCTTCTGTTATCGGATCTCTGATGACAAAATACTACATTATTCATTGATTGCAGTGCAATTGATGGAATTTTCAATCACCCTCAATGTGATAGACAGTTTTCAGCTACTATTAAACTTTGTGGTGTGAGTAAAAAAAGAAAGTTCGCTATTATACGATATTGGTTTTATTTACCCTAATATCGAAAATTCAATCCCATATTCAGTTGGTCAGTTTTACAGTTTACACCATGTGTGGTTCTAACAGTTTCCTTTAATTAATCTGAATTCGTTGTGTAGTCGGGGTTAACAGACGATGCTGGGATGTGGAGCCTTAATTTTGGTGAGGACAGGTATACTTTTTTCCATTTACTTGCTTCTGTTATCGGATCTCTGATGACAAAATACTACATAATTCATTGATCCCAGTACAATTGATGGAGTTTTCAATCACTCTTGATGTGATAGACAGTTTTCAGCTACTATAAAACTTTGTGGTGTGAGTAAAAAAAGAAAGTTCGCTATTATACGATATTGGTTTTTTTACCCAAATATGGAAAATTCAATTCCATATTCAGTTGGTCAATTATACAGTTTAGGGCATGTGTGGTTCTCACAGTTTTCTCTAATTAATCTGAATTCGTTGTATAGTCGGGGTTAAACGACGGTGCTGGGATGTGGCGCCTTAATTTTGGCGAGGATAAGTATACTTTTTTCCATTTACTTGCTTCTGTTATCGGATCTCTGATGACAAAATACTACATCATTCATTGATCGCAGTGCAATTGATGGAATTTTCAATCACTCTCGATGTGATAGACAGTTTTCAGCTACTATAAAACTTTGTGGTGTGAGTAAAAAGAGAAAGTTCGCTATTATACGATATTGGTTTTATTCACCCAAATATGGAAAATTCAATCCCATATTCAGTTGGTCAATTATACAGTTTAGGGCATGAGTTATTCTTACAGTTTTCTCTAATTGATATAAATTCGTTGTATAGTCGGGGTTAACAGGTGGAATGTGGCGCCTTAATTTTGGTGAGGACAGGTATACCCTTTTCCATCTTCACTTGCTTCTGTTATCGGATCTCTGATGACAAAATACTACATTATTCATTGATCGCGGTGCAATTGATGGAATTTCCAATCACTCTCGATGTGATAGACAGTTTTCAGCTACTATAAAACTTTGTGGTGTGAGTAAAAAAGAAAGTTCGCTATTATACGATATTGATTTCATTCACCCAAATAAGGGAAATTCAATCCCATATTCAGTTGGTCAGTTTTACAGTTTACAGCATGTGTGGTTCTCACAGTTTCCTCTGATTAATCTAAATTCGTTGTATAGTCGGGGTAAACAGACGGTGCTAGTTTGTGGCGCCTTAATTTTGGTGAGGACAGGCATCCTTTTTTCCATCTTTACTTGCTTTTGTTATCGGATCTCTGATGACGAAATACTACATCATTTATTGATCTCAGTACAGAAGATGAAATTTTCAAACACTCTGGATGTGATAGACAGTTTTCAGCTACTATAAAACTTTGTGGTGTGAGTAAAAAAAAAGTTCGCTGATCTTGTTACTGATAACCGGTAGGTCTAATAACATAAAAATGATATTGAACTAAGCTTTCCCTTTTTTCCGATATAATCATTCAAAGTTCCCCACACATCAACAAATGAAATGGAAGTTAGCGCCCATTGAAATGTTTCATCAGTACTCACACTATGAATATACACAACAGATATTCCCGACCTCTAGAACTCACCTATTATTAAAATTACTACTATTATTCGTGACGATAGGCCGCGTTCTTTCCGCACTCTCGCCCCTTTCGAAAGAGGCCTGGTGGCTGGTTGGTGCACTATGTGATATCGTCAAGGCCGTGTAGTCTTGCGTTTGAGCAGGTACGGGAATGGTTGTCAGTGCCGGAGCAGATGGAACGTCCGATTTTGACACCCATGTCTGTTCCAGAATGGGCGGAGGAGCACTCGAGGTCAAAGGGCTGAAAAGCGACAAAACGTGAGTATCTAAATATAAAAGTTTTATGTCTTCGACCCGAAACGTATGATATTGATTGCTCTTTCGGGGTTAACTGGTGGCTGAGAGTTGTTATATTAACAACTCAATTTTACTGGAGTTGAATATTTATTACACTCAAAAGAACTCAAGTACAATACAACGTGATTTTCCCATTTCACTTTTCGCCGATAACAACTAGTATTCCTTAAATCACCACAAAAACCGTGCATTATAAAAACCCAACAATGTTGTCCTGCTGAAAGATACAGGGGCGGCCTACATGATTATTCAGTACTATATTGCAAATATTTTATGTTCCTCTGACCTGCTATAACTGTAAATTTTTTACATAACTAGGTTGAATAAACTATCTATCTATCCATGTGGATAGAGCTCCAAATATTTCATCATTGAAAACATAGTCTCATTCACTTTCAGCGACAAAATGAAATATGATTCAAGAGAGGTTATGACCAAAAGGATCGAAGGTTCAGTTATTAACATCTCTTCCTCCGTCGAGAATATTGTTGTGTCGTTTCACTGTTTATCAATTGAGGGAGTCAAAATTCTCTAAACCCTATGCGTCCAAGAAATCAGTGATCTTATTTCATCTCAGTCGGGGGAAAAATTGAGGGGCGAACAAAGAACTGTTTTGTGATATCATTATTTTTTCCATCACAACTCTGAGAAAAACAGTGCCACGCAAAATACCTCAAGGATTGCATTTTTGGCGTTGCATTCATGTACCTATATATTTTCTATAATTACAGGAAGTTTTCTGTATCATTACATTTTGATAGCACTCACCATTGCTCCAATCTGTCTTCTTCCTCCTCCGCAGCTGTGACGTCACTGGGAGGAGTGAGGTAACCTGCTAGCCGAAGTCCCCTTCCTCTTATATTGGATCCGAACTTTAGGCTCTGTCGAAACGATGCCCTCGCTCTACCAACTTGGAAAATATAAAAATGAAATTTACATTCCATGAGCATGCCTGAGGGTTAATGTGGGTGATAATGGTATCGACAATAAAGGAAAGACTTGTAACCTCTACAGACACCGCTCATGTCTTTGATGCATATTATTACTACTCAAAATATATATTTTACGATTTTACTGAGGAATCATTGGATTTTATCGAATCAAAGCTGAATATAACTGCCATCGCCATTAATAGACCAAGAAGTGGTTCAATTCGTAGGTACTCTATATCACCAGGAGTGCCTCAAAGATGCCTGCGTAGGCCTTTTCTCTTCAGAATAGGATAAGAATTTGGTAACTGGTTTGAATCGTAGATCTCTCATTTCAACTGATGATCTAAACATTAACAGCTATAATCAAAATAATATTGAATGATTGCAAAAAGCAAAGTACACACATTGTGTAATTGTTGTTTGAGGTCTATAAATTCTTGCCATTCCCACTCATTGAGTATTACACTGTCATTTTCATTGATATCTGAAAACAAGTTGTGAATTCGTGATTTTAGTTCAGACTGATATGAGTTTTTGCTTTCTCAATCATCACTGGAAGGTATCTTCTTGAAAGCAATGTCATCATTCAATTCGAGCCTAGTTCCACACATCTTGTCTAAGCTTCAGTTAACTGACAATGTGCTCGATTCGAGATTACTTTTTATATATTATGAATGTTAAAGTGGGGTAAATGAACCCAAAAAAATTATTTTATATATATTATATTTTATAAAATAACATCATGCGGTACCAGATGTGTTGTGATTCAACCAAATGGGGGCGCCAGATTTAGGGTTAATGACCTGAACACTAATCACTAAATTCGATCCTGAAAGATTCGTCTATGGGGAACATCGAGAGCATACGTTTCTTGAATCAACCCAAAAGTGTATTCTTGCCCGATTCCAGTTGTACTTGGGTCAATCTGCACATTTCTGGAAGATGCAGTTTATTTTCCTACACAAGTGAGTTGCCAGCAAATGCAGAGACAATATCAACAAAAGCAACCTCAACAAAATGAGTAACATTGATGATCTGATGATCTCAGCATACTATTTGAAAGTGATGACTTTGTGACAACCAAAGCACTGAAATTCATCATGAACAAGTGTCAAACACTCTCTGATGAACTGGCAATCAAAGATTCATGCTTTTTTCTTTAAGATCCAGTGTGCATCAATTGTTTCGAATTCTCACCACAATATATATATTGCTGCTCTAGAAATAGATAAGTTACCTCTGAAATAGTTTACTCTGATGAAGAAATGGAGTTTGTATTGTTGTGGAATTGAGAGGAGAATGAACACTAGAATAACTTCCTCGTACAATTCTTTTCCCAATACCGCTCTCAAAATTGACTTTTTCAATGAAAAGACGTCAAAACTCATTACCAATTTGAAAAATCCGTTAAAATTAATATCCGAATGAGTGAACACAATTAGCTTTCCCACATTTATTATTCGAATCAATCTAGTTGAGGTACATTCGTTTTTGAATTTTTTTGATAAGTGCCACTTGGTGTTATTGAACTACTACGCGGTTTAGAACTGTTTTGCCTATCAAGCACTGTCTTCGGAGCTCCGACACATTCGAAAGTAGAGCTGACATTGCTGATGAACACTCTGTTCATTTTGTTCTCCGCCCGATCGTAATGTTTTTCGAATTAGAGAGCAACAAAGGCATCTTTCCACCAAACTCCTGAATGATTGGACTACCATTTTTACAGAAGAGAGTGCGCCAAATTCAAGTAGTTTTTGATATATCATTAGTTTTTCTCTTCTTTCCGCAAGAATTCTATATAATTTTTTTTTCGTCAGTGGTCCCAGAACTATTTATGAATGATACTCTAAATTTTGATTTTTGCAGTGTTTCAATCGTAAAAAAAAATACTTTTTGAAATTATCGAAAACTGAATCTCGTTTATTGAATATTCAGTGGAAATGAACGGCTAGGAATTTTCAACTCATTTTCAGGTTGTAGATGACAGAATGCCAAGTTGGAGTTTTTGTAAATTATATTTGAATAGCCTTCGACATTCAAAGTTCTGGGGCCATATTTGAACAGCGAAAATCACATTGAATCAACCATGTAATGAGAAACTTCTAAGTAATTACCTACATTTACTTAACCTATTTTTTCCGATGGGGCTATTCTCTAGAGAAGACGCTGGCACCGTAGTGAGGTCTTCAAAGTTGATTATTATCAGGCTAATATCATCCACCTCGCTTCTTATAGGGGCTATCACCTCTGAACATAGGAACTTTGATCCTGTAAAAAATAAACATAATAAAGTCAGCAATGAGTTAATCCAAATGATCTTCATAACTTTTTGTTTTTTGTAGGAGTTTGAAACGGTTTATATGAAAAAATAATTAATATGAACATGATGAAATATGAATTGCCATTAGGATAAAAAGGTATCAAACACCAATATCAAATAATTATAATTTTCTGTTCGTTACACAACAGGAGGGGAAGTGTTCATTTCAAATCCAACAGAATGCGTCTCCATCTGATGAAATTCAGAGATGGGTATTTCTCGGTACTATTTTTCTATATTTTGGCAACAGCTTTCGATATGACACTTTTAATACACTGTGACCAGTGGAGTCCAGATCATTTGGGATTTTTTATCAATAGCATTTTTAAAAATTTGACTCTGGAATCACTTTCTGCTCCGATCGAGATGGAGAACAACAAAAATTATTGCGATCACATATTCGCATTAAAAGAAAGATTCTTAATGCAATTTTCAGCCCATGAGCAGAATTTCAGATATATAGGATGGTTTGATATCCTTATTTTGAATGCTTAGATTTTCATTTCATGACAGTTTTATTAGCCTTTTTTTAATTAAACTATACTCAAAAATATCAAAAAATAATGAGAGAATCATCAACATGGATAGAAATGAAGGCACTCTTTGTGACACTCTATCGAATTCCAAGAGCCGCATTCGAATTCGTAGAGGAACTCATATCTGATATGACGCCATTTTCGACATTTCTCCAACGATTTTTCCTGACTTTTAGAGAATTGACCCCTATTTTGAAATCTTTTCGAAAAAAACAAATAATGCGAATCACGTGAACATTATTTTTTCTGCTTTCATTTCAATCGAAGGAGATTTTAATGTGAAAAATGTCGGAGGATGAGCTTAGTTTCCTGAACCTAGGCCTGGTTACGCCCATTGTTCTTCCTCCAACAAGCTTTACTCTGTCCATTCAAGAAAAGGAGTGATCCACAACATTATCATGCATTGTGCACGTGATCACTCAGACAAGGCTGCTCGTACAGAGTCGCACTAAGGAACGACTGAAATTGTATTTTTCAAGGTGCAGATTTTTCGGTATTTTTATGGGTAGACTGTAGGGATACATAATAGCCCTTTTCTCAGCCGTATCAGTACTTGACATTTTGAAAATTTCAAACTTCAAAATATCATACACCACAAGCATGAAAACGTAACTGACTACTCAGACACTGTTTAGCTCGAATTCCATCAGTCGATTGCCTTTGATTTCGATTTGCCAGCGTGAGGCGGCGTGTTTATTTTACCCATAGATGCAAATGTATGTGGGGATCACGTTTCGATTACGTATCTATCGTTGTTTGGATTTCTCTCTGTTGGATGTATATAGTATAGGATATCCCACTAGGGGTTTATCAGCTGTACCGTTTCGAGGTAGTTGAAAATCTTGCGCAGATTACTGAAATAATTTTCCTAGTGGAATACACAGCAAAAAATGCAAGAATAATCACTTTTCACAACACCCGCCTCAGTATAAAACTCTGAACGTTTGACACTATCATGTAGAATGTATTCATTCTCTAGAATAACATCCTCAACTCAACATTTCATTCAATAGTACTTCCAGAATCCAGTTGCTCCATCAGGGCACTGTCCTTCTGGACAGTCTGATGAGGAGAGAATATGAATATTTAGTTGCCAAACAGATCTTCTAGTTTTCGTGGCTCTCCAGTGATGGACAAGTATTTCTTGTATTTTGTACATAACAATGATATGATGATGATGATTTTTTTTCAAACCGGGCCTGGGACTCAGTGAACATCCATTGATTTGGTTAAGTAATAATAATATAATAGCATACATATTTTCATCTCATGCACTGAATGTTGTTTATATCTTTTCGAGTATGTTCTCATACGAGGAAACAAAAAACGTACCCTGATGATGCTTTATAAAAGTCGGTAGCGGAGTAAATCTATTTTCAGTTTTTCGACCTTACCGCGAACATTCCTCGTATAAATGAATATGGTGAAATATCGTGAAGTTTCAATTACTCACATTTATAAATCGTGGATATAAAATCTGATGAGAACAAGCTCGCGAATTTTCCACCATCTATGAGCCAATGTTATATGGTTCATGATAGGACGCATTAGAAAAGTATAGGTACTGTAAAATCCCGGTTTTTGGGAATATCAGAATATCTCAAAATTTTCTTTGGTGTCTAGTCCGGTTTTGATTGCAATTCAGAAACTGTAGGTATCTGATTTCTCTCGAATGTACAAGCCCTAGAAGCAATAGTTTTTAAACCTTCGATTGCTCAAAGGAAAGGGCCTGCACCACCATAATTTTTAGTATTTGGGTGGCCACTCTAATTTGGACTCACTATTTGAAAGATTCTTCAATTCTACCCCGACTCTTTTTCATCGTGAATGATGAGCTTCAGCCATCAAAACAGCGCCATTTTGAAAATAAGATATTTATTTCTAACAATACACATGTTTTGTCGTCATATTTGATATCACCTTCAATGACATCATTGATTTCTTTATTCCAAATATTGATCACCATGGGCAACATTTTCTTTACTTGCCTTCAATGAAAAGTACGTTTATAACATACATCATACCATGTTCCCTGTTATCACAATTTCCGAAAAACATGAAATCATTAAAAAGTTTGGATACTCAACAAACTCGAGATTTTTTTGTCAGAACGTATCTAAGCACTTTCTGAATAGCTTCGAGAATAATGATAAAAATCTACACATAAAAATACAAAGCTTAATGTGAATGATATGAATATCGGCAACCTGATCTATGAAATAAGTTTCTGCATGAAAATCGTATGATCGAAGTTTAATAGGCCGAAACTGAGGGAAAGTTTACTTTTGATAAGCCGGCATTGAGTATAACTGGAGTTTGATTAGTGAGATGTTGTTCTTCAGAGAATGGTGGTGACGAGAAAACATAAAAATGTCAACAAATCAGTGTTCCATATCAAAATTCGAAGTTCTACAGTAGCATTTTTTTCCATATGCAGATTCACACGAAGGGAAATCCCTGTAATGTTCAAGGAACACCGCGTGAATCAAGCGACAGAAGATACGAATTAACATCCACTTTGAATTTTTGAAGTTTTTGAGCCTCAGGAAAAACCTCTCTTCTAAGATGTTCCAATGAAGTAAGTGAGTTTATGAGCGAAGAATCACCAACAAGACGGATTGTCTTTCTCTGAATAGAGTCGAGAAGCTTCAATGAATGTTTTGGTGCCGAACTCCATACATGAGAACTATATTCCAAGACAGATCTTATCTGAGCCTTGTAGATCATTGAAAGCTGACAAGAAGTGAAGTATTTCTTTGCACGAAATAGAAATCCAAGTTTAGTGGAAGCACCTTCAGCGATCGATCTCACATGGTTTTCCCATGAGAGATTATTACTGATCGTGATTCCTAGCATCGAGATACTTGACTTTGTAGGAGCATATAGTATCATCATTTGAAGATCGATTTTTGTGGTCGACGAATGTTTTATTTTGAAATTATAAACTACAGAACTACCACAATCTACAGAACTACCACAATCTGTAGAATTCCATGAATGATTAACTTCCGGTCTACCCCAAAAAGTAGCTAGTCTGATGGAAAATTTCTAAATGGGGATGATAATAAATAAAAAATAATAGCAAATCTTATGTATTTTTATATATTTTTGTTTTTTACTCTGCGGGTACGCCCAAAAGGTCTTGCGCGAAGGTTAATGTTCTTGAATGCATTAGCGCTTTGGGAAATCTCTCTGATTTTCTCGATAGCCCGTTCGCTATCTCAATGATTGGAAGACCCAGAAAAATCTACAGTGCTTCCGGTTCGTCTGGTGTATTCGGTCAGGGGTATTGTATTTCATAATGAATGTTTTTTACGCAACCAACAGTTGCTCATTGCATAAATCTGCCTGGAAAAATTCCTGCTTTGGCAATAGTCTGATTCACATGTAACAATTTTCTTGAAAATATGAGGAGTTTTATATTGTCTCCGAAAATTATTATCGAGGTGTTATTCGATTGGTATGATAAAAATTCAAGAAAAAGTTCTAAATGGCGCTGAAAAAACTTCAAAATTTATTAACGAACTAGTAAAAAGAAATGAGTGTTTTTTTGAATATCTCAAAAAATCCCGGAGCTGTACCTCTACAATTTATGATTTTTACAGAGCCCTGAAACTAGAGTAGACTGGCTTTCATGCGCGGTACGTCAATCTGGCCCAACAAAAAAATTATATAAACATATCAAATATGAAGATTAAGGAATGAAAAAATTCATGTAGTTTTGGAATACATCAATGAACAATAAAAAAATTTCATCCCGATTTTTCCATCATTTATGCATTTGTTAGTTAATGCTTTTTGTAAAGTTAATATAGAAACCGTGTGAGAATTGACAAACTAAAACCCTAGACTTTTTTCACTTCGTGAACTTATTCTCAATAGGCTTATGGATAGATCGCCGTTGGGAAAATTACTAAATTTTGTTTTTCCACTCTTTTATTAACAATGGAAAATTTAAAAAAAGTAATTTTTTTTGTATATCCTGATTGTTTCGATGTCTAACGGTTAGAAGCTACTTAAAAAAATATATATTTTTTACTGTTATTGTTCAAAATATTGTTATAAACAAATACATTGTTCATGAGTGAATCTGAAAGTTTTGAAAGAGAATGGTGTAAGGTGTGAGCTAGATAGCAGTAATACAAACGGGCGCCTAGCCCGCACGAAAAAAACCGACCGCAAATCAACAACTTGTATAGGAATCGATGTCAATTTTTTTTTCAAACTACAGGTTACACTGCAAAAATTGTATTTGGCGATCTTCCGGTAAGAGATGGAATTTCAGCTGCAATAATTATCCCAACATATAGTTCGTCGAATACAAGAACGTGTCCCTGGCGATTTGTCTCAGAATATCTTGAAAACAAGTTGGATAGAAGTTTCATAAGCTGCCGCTGTAGTTTTGAGGAAGATTTTCCGGATGAAATATTGAGTGGATAACCAATATTGACTATCGGTTGCTTAAATCTTTTCCGTTGTTTTTCCTGGATTAATACAGAACTTATCCTTATTCGATTTCAGCAAATCACAGAGAAGAGCTAAACAGGTACATAATAGCCAATGCAAATGAAAAGAAACAACTACCAGGCTACATCACAGCACTCAACTTCACCACTTCGCGGCACACGTTGTGCCATCAATGTTGGCATCATCAGGGTATACGATCGACGGTTCAGTTCAGCTTAATACACACTACATTGAGTTTATGATTCATTGCCTGATGATACAGTGTTCTCAAAGAGAAGCGGCGCCAGTAATAACAAGCCCGCCTAAAGACATAAGCCGTATTCGGGTTCGCAATAAATACTGTTCTAGGACAGTCAAAAATAGTCACCCACCCAATTAATGTAGATATATTCGCGACAAACCCTTCACGCCTCAACAGTCCAACTATTTCGAACCGTTCCTGAACTGTTTTTGTTGTGAACCCGAATACAACCAAAGAGAGCTAGAATGTATGATTATTCGACTTCCATTCCCATGTAAAAGACTTGGTTATTACAATATGGAATAACATTGGAAATTTTAAACGAATTTTGCGTGTTCGTAGGCAATTATAACGGTTTTGCCTCTGTGTTACACACATTCGATCAACTGTTACTGGAAAGGCATGAACATAAAATTAAAATTGACATGGACTATTTCATTCATTAATGAAATGATAAGAACATCATATTTGGTATTTCTTTCAATTGATACAGACAGTTTTCTTTTTGAATAACGTCGAAATAAAGGACGAAGTTCAACTCTTGTGATATTTCTACCACATGATTTGCTCTCGCAGAGACAATATTGTCCTCTTGGGACTATAATTGAATATTTCCCTCTTCCAGTTATAGCACACACCATGCGTACTATTCCGAGCTGATTAGCAATACTTCGTTGGAGTGATCACGTGCACTCTGCGTGTGTGAACAAAGTCAATATCCAGGTTCACACGTTGCCATCAGAACTGAAAATGTAGATTTATGTTGCCCGGGACACAGATAGAATTCGTTCCTCTGCGAAAACGGTAAAGAGCTTAAATCTGTCGACCAATAATTCTGAATTTGTGGAAAGTCACGTGCACACGACGCTCTTTTGTAACTCTATCTGTTCGCTGAACAGACTATTACACAACACATTTTCAACTACGAGTACAAATTCATCGTCAAGATGTTTGGTTTTTACTGTCGCATTCCAAATGGAGACCCTGCTATTTGAATGAAGCAATGTCAGCCGTTTGTGTTATTTGTAAAGTGAACATTACTCACAAAACGAGAAATGCACTCCGATGCAAGGAAGGAAACTGCAGCAGATTATGCCATCAAGACTGTTTACCCGGAGAAAAATTGGCGGACGACTGGTATTGTCCCACGCATGAGAATTCCGGCATTCGTGAAATCTTGCAGGAAGTTCGTAAAATAACATATTCAAACAAAGAAATGGCTATTTCCATCGAAAACTGTCACGAAAAAATTGATGAGTGTAACCAACTTGTGAAAAACCAAGATATCCGAATATTCGATTCTTTGAATAAAATTGAAGAATTGTCTACAAAATGTACAAATCTCGAGAAGGAAATTGCTGTTTTGAAAACAACACTTGATAATCAGGAGCAGTATACTAGGCTGACTTCTGTCGAAATTTGTGTCGTGCCGGAAATAAACGGTGAAGATGTTGTTAAAACAGTAATACAGGTTGGGAAAGCAATGGATGTGGCTGTGGAAACTCGGGATATCGATTACTGCTATAGACAACCTGCAAAACAACAAAAGAATGAAGAACCGAGAGATATACATCTCAAATTTGTATTGAGGATGCGAAAGGAAGAATTTATGGCGGCAAGAAGGAAAAAACGTACATCAGCAGTCGAAGATATACACAGGCAAGACTCAGATACTTCCGAAATAAAATCAATCCCAAGGATACAGTTCACATCAATGAATCATTGACTAATGCAAATAAACTGTTGTTCGCGAAGTGCAGAGAGTAAAAAAAGGAGGAAGATGTGAAATTTCTGTGGGTGAGAAAAGGAAAAGTCTTGATGAGAAAAGCGAAAATTCGAGTAGTTAATATAGAGTCTGTGAATAGTCTCAACGATGTGCATTAACCACAAGGTAAAAAAATTCAATATGTTATACCAAAATGTACAAGGATTGAACACTAAAATTGTTTTCTAAATGTTACTACCCCCAATTAGGATTTAATCGCTTCGACGGAGACTTGGCTAACTTCATCAGTATTCGATAATGAAATAATAGATGAAAGATATACGATTTACAAAAGAGATAGAGATTCGATCAGTACAGGAGAGCAAACTGGTGGGGGGGTTCTGGTTGCCGTCAAATCTGATTTTGAAAGTCAACTCCTTGCTTTTCTTGTAATACTCCTGAAATTGAAGATTCATGGGTAAAAATTGATCTGAAGTGCAGAATTGTTTATTTATGTTGTATCTTTATACCACCTGGATCTTCATGTAGAACATATAACTGTTTCTTCGATAGCGTGGAGCCTATAAGTTTTGAGTTTGAGAAAGATATTGTTATACTTGGTGATTTCAATATACCCCGAGTTAAGGAACTCTCCCACTTACATGACTATACAAATATAGAACTGGCATATATACCATTTTTAGAATTATTCGCGTTGAAACAGTTCAATACTATTGAAAACGGTAGGAATGGAAAATTAGATTCAGTTTAATCACAAAAAGAAATAAATATAGAGAGGTGTGATTTTGCAATAGTGGGAGGAAATAACGACCATCCAGCACTTTTCTGTGTACTAGATTATATTCCTGAGAAAAGTCAAGAAATTAAAACATTTAATCCGCAATACAATTCCTCCAAAGCTGATTTTAATAGAATGACCGTTCCGTTTCGCGATACAAGCTGGAATGAGATAGCTAGTTCTGATGATGTGAACAAAGTACTGGACAACTTTTATGAAAAAGTCGATGAGGTCTTTGAAAAATGCGTTCCTAAAGCCAAGTACAGAAAAAGGAGTTTTCCTCCTTGGATCACACGAAATATCATATCAGATATAAGAAAGAAGTATTATTTCAGAAACCAGTTCAAAACATGATAATTACAAACATCAATTCGCAAGTCTGAGGTCAAAAATCAAGCGCGATATCAGGAAAGCACACTCAGATTACGTAAACAAAATGGAAAATGATATCAAAAGGCACAATTCTGGAACTACGTTAAATGTATGAGGAAAAATTCTGATTCTGTGAATGAAACTATATATTACAAAGGTATCTCAACCACAGGTAATACTGAAACAGCGAATACATTCGCGACTTACTTTGAGAGTGTTTACTTATGTAGTCAAGTATGACATAGCGAGTTCAGATATAGATCCAAATAAAACCAATTATTTTCAAATAGAAAATATATCTGATGAGGATACTGCCATAAAACGATTGAAACCAAAAAAGTCCTTAGGACCGGATAATATTCCTGCTTATATTGTAAAAGGATGCTCTGACTACTTTATGGAACCTCTGAAAGTAATTTTCAATTTAATTTTGAATACAAAAGGATATCCGGATTTGTGGAAGTTAAGTAAAGTATGTCTTATTCCGAAAAGCGGCGACAGGAACCAAATGATCAACTATAGACCCATTGCTTTAATCTGTGCACCAAGTGAATTATTTGAATCAATAATACATCAAAAGATGATAAAATACGTCGGGCCTCATATATCCGAAAAACAACATGGATTCACATAAAAAAAATCAACAGTGACAAATCTTATCAATTTTACTCAGAGTACTAATGAAGTGGTAGATCTCACTGGACAATTAGATGTAATATATACGGATTTTTCGAAAGCGTTCAACAAGGTCGACCACATCTTGCTCAAAAGTTTTTATGAGCTCGGTTTTTCTCAAGATCTTCTGAAATCATGTGCTTCCTAAAGGACGACAACAATATGTAGTATTCAAAGGTGGCTCCTCGACAAAGTTTGTGACGTTATCTGGTGTACCTCGGAGTTCCAATCTAGGTCCATTTTTTTTTCTATGTCTGATAAATACCCTACCGAATAGTTTGGATTCATCTGGCTGTTCGATATTCGCTGAGGATTTTAAAATTTACAAGAAAATAGAATAAAAAATAAAATAAATAAAATATTTATTAATCCTTTCAATTATTGTTAACAATAGATAGGATAAGTCAAAAACAGTGTCATTAAGTTTTAATTGACAAAACAAGAGACGAGACGAAACAATCACAATGATGACTAACATAGATTATGTAAAATACACTTCGATATCATCTCAAAATTGAAAAGTATAATTCAAATTCCTCAACAGTATAGAAACATTCTCTGATGAGGAGTTCCCTAAGTCTATACTTAAAAACCGCCGTGGATCCAGCGCATTTTATTTCGTTCGGAAGACAGTTAAAAAAACGGCATCCTGCATTGATGGGAGATTTTTTGTAATAGGAGTGTTTGGGTTTGTTCAATTTGATAACCTTTTTAATTTCTGGTGTTGTAAGAATGTGAATCACTATTAATGGGAAATGAATGTTTGTTATTGAAAATATATGTTAAGAGTTTCATTAAATAAATAGATGTAACCGTGAGGATCCGTTTAGTTTTGAAAACCTGTCTGCATGATTGGCGACTACTAATGTTGAAGATAAGCCTTATGATTCTTTTCTGAGCAACAAAAATTCTTGTTATGTCTGATGCCTGACCCCATACTATAATATTGTAGGAAATTGTAATATGATTGTAATATTTCACAAAAAGATTTGGATGCAGTAGTAGCTTGGTCGGAAAATAATAAACTACCTTTGAATATAGAGAAATGTTATACAGTGTCATACTCGAGGAAAAAGCTAAAGTCGAGTTCACATTTTCTATCAGGAATAACTTACTACCAAGAAAAAACAAAGCAAAAGACCTAGGAGTATATTTTGACAGTGAACTCAATTTCAACCACCATATCAATACCATAGTGAAAAAAGCTCACAAAATGCTGGGATTTGTTATCAGGAACGCCTGTAAGTTCACAAATATCAAAACGTTGACACTGTTATACAATACGTATGTCAGGAGTGTTCCCGAATATGCCTCTATAATCTGGTCGCCTTACTATGAAATATACAGAAATGAAGTAAAAAAAAATTAGAAAAATTTCTTTAGGTATCTCTATTACAAAAAAACTGGGGTATATTATTTCGATCTTCCTTATACAACACTACTGAAAGAATGTAATTTTCTCAAACTAGAGCATAGACGAGAACTAGCTGCAGCACTGTTTATGGATAAAATCCTCAACGAAAACATCATTTGTAAATACCTCCTGGAAAAACTAATATATTACCAATCGAGCTATGACTCCAGAACAATAACATTGTTCGTTTTACCTAGGACTTACACTAATTTGGGAAAAAACGCATCTCTCTAGGGACTTTGCCAAGTGATGAATGAATTTGATCCAGATATAATAGAAAAATCATTTGATTTCTTCAAGAAAAAAGTATAATCTCTTTTTCACAACCTGTAAACCGAAGGAAAAACAAAACTTATTCTCTGCTCTTAGGGTTATTTCTGAATTCCTCCACAAATTCCTATTTCGTTACCGAATTTGTGTATATGCGCGTATATGTGTGTATATGCGCATATATGTGTATATATGCATCCATCAATTATGTATATGTTCTCGATATGTTCAATGAGGGTATCTGCTTACTATATAAGTTACATTATATGATTGTAATCTTCTAATGGAATGTAAATTCTGTTGATTACATAGAAATATAATAAAATGAGATAATATTTGAAATATTGAAAAACTGCCCTACTAAATATTGTTTGAATAATCATAATTAATAAATATTTGATAAATAATTGATAAATGAAATGAATAATAATATTTATTCTTTGGGAAAATTGGTATATTGTATACGTAACTGCAAATTGAAAAAATGCAAATTTGAGTGACAATTTTGTCAGTTATGTATCGAATATTTATGGATTTGGAGATTTGATCAATGAATCCATTGAAAAAAATGCCTACTACAATTATTTACAGAGGCAATTCCCGATATTTTGCTTCGTGTTGGAAACAAAAAATATTCAATGAAAAGTCGTTCTGTATATAATTTTGACTCCTACCATCTATATACCCAATTCGAATTTTTCATATCTTTACATCCTGGTCTATAGGTAAACATGATTGTAACAGTCACTTTTCCTTTTTATCATTCATTGTTGTGATTACTCTGCCACGAAATCAATAATTTTGAACAGTTAATGTAGCAGTGCCTTGCATTGAAATATTTCAGTATTGTTCTTAAGAAGAAAACTTCTCAATAAAGAAAATTCAATGCAAATTCCATAATCAAAGTTGGTATGAGTTTGAACAATATTTGAAAAATATTCTTTTTCTGATATTTCTAACGCCAAAACAATTCCTTTGACCCTGTTTGTGAATTGGATCGAGTTTCACGTTTCGAATTTGACTAGGTATTTTGGAAAATGTTTCCATCAACCCTTTATCTGTCCAAAAATCAACAATTGTATTTTCTCAAATGGCAAAGTTTCAGAAGTGGCTTCTTCCCAATTACGACGCACGAGAATATAAATTTGACGACTGCGGAATAGGGTTTTTTTCACCCCTTCATGCTCCAATCTACTCCAAATCTTTTTAGAAATACCATACCATATTTGATAAATCTATCGAAATATTTCAAAGTAGAATATCCTTATGAAAATTTGAATTATTTCTCTTACGCGAATAGATGTGTGGATAATTTTTCCCAAATTCTCTTTGGTAGGTACATGCAAGCAAGTGTTATCTGTTCAACTCATGTCAGAATTTCCCTCTACTAGCCTTTTGAATAGACATCAAAAGTGAAAACAATCGAAACCACAGTAACTCACCCTGTATGGTAACGGTGATAGTAGTAGAAAGCTACTGAAAATCGATCAAACTATCACGTCGCTTCACATACGATCACTTTTCAAGACATAATGCAATATGAATATTTTCGAATATCAACAAAATTAGTCTCTTCGAAAATCTCTCTTCTTCTTCGAACACTTCAAGAAAACCTACACGTAAGGGTTTCGTAGAGCCCTTTTACTGCAAGAGCTTTGACCTCACACTAACACGTTGATCGATCAAGTCGTCGGCGAAACAGTACAATCTAAGGGCTTATTTAAGAAAATTGGGTTATTTGCATTTTATTAATGAACAGGTGTGGACTGAACCTGTATTATTTTGAAATGGAAATATTTTTCAGGGTGGTATGTTTTTCATATGTCATATAACTATTCAATTATGAGAAATAGATGGAAACATTATCCAGACGAGAAAAGTTCCGAAACATAGAAGCAACCTATTGTCATAGCTAAATCTGGATGAATGTATCATGAATCGAAATCCATATATGGAGAACAGAGTTGTATTGTGAGAATAAGGTATATATATCACTCATTATTGAGTGAAAAATAGTCCTCATCACATTCAATATCGAATCGTGAAAATGTTTCATAGAAATTTCGAAATATACGTGCTCTCAAAAAAATTACTGAAAATATTCTAGCACTAGTGGAATTATAAGTGAAAATTCGAGCAATGGCTAATATTGAAGTAATTCAGTTTGTTTGGAATGCTTCACAATGCAAGTGGGTGGACGAATGCCGAAAAATTGGTATTATTATATTTTTCTTTCAAATTCGAAACTTTGTGAGACTGGACCATTAACAGAATGTTACCTGTGATTGTATGATGCCTATCACGTGGAGCCGATAGACACCAACTGATCACCTGGGTGGTATTTGTGAACATCATCACATTAACGTGCGAAGCTTCAATATTCATTTGATATTAGAAGAACGACAACTTTCAAAATATAGTCAATTACAATACGTTTGCTTCAACTTCGAAATGAAAATTCAAATCTCTTTCTTAAAAACGGTCATGCAGATGGCTGGCCAGTATTCTGGAGTTTTTGCTGCCTGTCCATCCATATCGGAATAAATCTCTTGATTGACAGACGTGCATCCATTCCATCCTGACCATATCAATATTCTCTTTTACGATAAAGTAGGAAGAAATGAGGAGAGCCTCCAGTTTCCATTAATAATTCCTTCATTTCTCAAAGATATCATTCCTGTATGCCTAATGCTCATATTCCAGGAGGAAATATGCTTCATTCGTTGAAAAAATATGATCCGATACCGCCCTGATCATATTTTGGAGAAGTAGGTCAGGCATGAAATTGGAGGGTTCTCTTATGGATTAAGACCTGGTAACAGACTGGAATATACATTCGCACTGTCACAATATATAGTTTGAGAAATACAGGCTGATGATGACTGAGAATTTTATTTTCAGGCTGGTGTTGACTCACATCAAAAAAAATGTGGAAGCCACTTTCATTCAGTTCCCTTTTCAGTATTGATTATTGATGTTTTTTCATCGATATTCACTTGGAAATTTGAAAAAACTATTCCATTTCGAATGTGAAAACTGTTATGAACTATGGAGCTTGTGCGGAATAAAAGGCAGTATGATTATATGTCAAGTCTAGAGCCGAGTCACGTACATTTCATTTCGGTATCAAGTTCAGAGAACAATTACTTTCGAAAAAACGTAATCGAGTACGAGTACAAAAACTCACACAGAAAAGGTACGAATCGTGAAAAGTAAGCTAGAAATATAAATAACTTCTGGAGAATAATAGTGAATGTTCTTTAGGTCAAGATGATTTGAGCGTGCATTTGAAATACTGGTTGAATTTCTTTTTCGTGGAACTTACGTAATTCGGTCTCCTCTACAAAATATCCAATGAAATTTTCGGCGGTCTCTTATATTTTCGGAGATACAGGTCCATTTTGTTGTAAAACTTCACAATTTTTCAAATCAAATTTTTGTTGTTTGAACACAAAAAATTCGTCCTTCTGATCGAACACCATTCACTCGTTTTCAACATTTTCAAGCAGAAAATAATCATAAGTTCTTCAAAAAATTCAACTTTCCCCGAAAGTTAACATTAATACATTCAATTCTCAACATTAATAATGAGAGCGGCAACACTGAAAATACATCACTTTCGACTATCATTGCACTATGACATCACAACAAATTGGTTATGGTTTGAAAATAAATGCAATTTTTGAAAATTTTTTCTGATTGAAAATGTTAAAAACGAGTAAATAAGAGAGTGTGTGGTGTTTGATCAGAAGGACGAATTTTGTGGGTTCAAATAACAAAAATTCGATGTGAAAAATTGTGAAGTGTTACAACAAAATAGACCTGTATCTCCGGAAACATAAGGGACCGTCGAAAATTTCAGTTGGATATTTCGTAGAGGAGACCGAATTACGTAAGTTCCACAAAAAAATTAAAAAAAAAGTGCTCATAGTGACCGAAGTATTACCGAAATACTTTTCGCATTTACCCTTCAGCTATTCGTCTAACCTCAATATTATTTAATGCACTAAAGGCGTAATATTTGATGATTATATTTTACGCGTAAGTGAATTGATCGAATGCAAATTCCAATCCAACCATAGGTAGGTGTGGTTGTTGCCTAGCAATATGCACACAGGAGTTTTATTATGAGCGCCATGTAGTTTCACATAATAAACATTCTGTTGAGATTATTTTCAGAGAATAGGATTGGAATCGTGTATGTTCTCGATTACAGTGGTTAAGAAAGTTTGACATACACATATTGAGAATGCTAATTGAGCCAAGGCATTAATAATATGATAAGTATAGTCTGCATATAACTTAATAGTTACTTTTCGGGAATAATTATAAAAGATGGAATTGAGTGAAACTCCTCGAAGGTTACTATTTTATATCTGCTTTGCAGGCCCGAAGCTAGTCATTGATGAAAAATTCCAATAGATCGCTCCATAATCCCACGAGGCTTATAAACTGGACAGAAATGAAAAGAGGCAGAGGTGAAACGTATTATATGTTATTATATCATACACTCGACCTCTGGTACTTACTGCTTATGAGTACTTAAGTTACACATATTTTTTTAACGTTGATAGAACCCCTATAACCGTTTCTTGAGAATGCTACAGAATAATGTATGAGTTTTTTTTAGTGGACGGATTAATTTTCATGATTTGGTTTTCTTTCCTGATGGAATCAGAAAAAAAAGGAAGAATTGATTTAGATTCCATATAAATGTAGAATGGCGTACTACTACCTTTATCTACACCCGTACTCTAATAAGACACTTATTGCCCACAACCCGTTTTATGATGAAATCCATCACGATACAGATTTTCAACCAATAGAAACCCATTATTTTTCAATCAAGCATGATGTGCATGCTCTGCGTTTGATGTTTGTCAAGTCAAAATCGGTATAGGTATTGAATTTTTGAAGAATATAGCCGATAATCATAACAAAATGTCTGATACCAGCGATATGAGAACATCACCTTCGACACCTTCACCGGCAGAAATACAGTTAGAATGATAAAAATTTCCATTTGACAAATGCATGATTCATTCCCTTATTTTTTCAATCAAATTTTCTGAGCTCTCCGTAGGCGAGCGGTCTAAGGCGCTGAGATTATGTTAGCTAGTTGGACTAGTTGGAAGAAACATGGGTTAGATTCCGGCCTCGAATAATTTTTGTTTTCAATTTTTGACCTTCCCTTCATTTCTCATCGTTTTATGTCTCGAAGTAATACTTTATTGACAATTTGGTAGAATTTTTCAAAGAAATGCGTTTAATTAGTATTATTGTGTGCAATACAAATATAAATATAATATTTGTAGTTTTTCACAATTTTTCGGGTGTAGATCAAATAGCGTATGCAACTCTCATTCAATCATTACATGATCGTTGCATAATATACTATTTACTCCCACTATTTTATACCGTTCATTACGTATTTGACAGCTGTTAGGTATTGGCTCATTCAGAATACACTTGTATACTATAGTAAAGGCGACCGCTTCCGGAATTTTTATTTAGAAATGATGGGATATGTAACATATATGACCTGATAAATTTGATCTCATGACGACAGTCAATTGTCCGAAAGCGGAATTCTGCGAATTTTGTTTCAAATTCTTTTCAACACACGTGTATTCTGAATGAGCCATTACCTGACAGCGGTGAAATACGTCATGACGGTTTGAAATAGTGGCTGTAGAAAAACTTCTAGTTCTCTAACCCGCGCTAAAGAAAATGTTTCATCTACATCTTTCTCCTCAAATAAATACTCGATTTGGTGTTAGTGGATGAGAATTTCTTTTTGTTCAGGTTTCGAAATTGAATGTGTTTCCGTTATGAAAAGAAAAAAATAGAATGAAAGGTTGTGACAGTTGAGACAACGGAACACAAAGACTTCGAGATTTTTTATTTTAATTTTTTCATACTCCCTTTTGTCAAACACTCTTTCGACTGTCCCCTGAAGGCAGATACTTATGCGGGAAATAGTCGGCTTATAATGTCGGGTGCTGCATTTGCCATTTCAACTGTAGGGAAACCCAGGAAAGCCACACATTATATTCATATATGTTAGTTTTCTATATCTTCCACTAACAGTGAGAATCGTACAGGAAACTGTGATATCATTTGTTACATCATGACACCCCTTTTCCTTTTAGAAGAATTAACTAAATGATCTGTTTCTACATTTTCAGGTTACCGACTTCCTGTTGGTGAATGGTTACTCTTACAGGTATCAACATGCACTTCTGAATGAAAAAATCTAGCAGGCCTAAATTATTGAAGATATTATTTCTTCAGTCTTCAGAGTTTCGGTTAAGAAGATGAACTTTAGTATTGATTGGAACCGTATGCAAAAGTAAATATTCACCAAATATGAAATGAAAGGTTTGCATCACAAAACTGGCGAAATCTCTATTGAAGTTGATAAAATGATTGCTCAATTGATAAACGAAACCAATTTGATGATATTTCACCCATCGTTCACGATAAAAAGCTTAGCATCAACCATTAGGAGTATATTGACATTGTATAGTAATAAACGATGAGATTGAAACCTTGGTTTAGAAGTTAACGACCTTTTCCAAAGGTCAATACTCATACGACAATGTTATTTATCATCTCCAGAAGAGGTATAATGATACTTTATGAATTCTCTTTTCACGAATATGCTAACCTTGACAGCCAATCGCGCGTCTAGTCCATATCAGTATTTGTAGTATAATTGATCTCTAGAAATAGTCTTATATTCACAGAAGTGAAATAGGAGTAGTAACGGAAGACTTTTTTATCGACCGCAATGTTTTTCATTTCCGTGAAATCACTCCAAGCGTGAAAATTCTACATCACAATTTTCTACGAAATTTATTGAGTCTTCCGCCTGCCAAGTCTATACATTTCCTCGAATTCACTGAAAACTTGATGATATGCACATTTCAGTTGCTCTGTTGCTGGGTTTCCCCATTTGCGATAATATCGCGTTGGGTAAGTTCTATTTCTGTCGAAAATTCGAAAGTTTTTCATGAAAATTGTATATTTCCAAAGAGGGACCTTCTGTCGATAAAATACTCACATCTGAATTATTTGCTTACATATGTCATAGAAATAACCAAAAATATACTAGTTGATCGAAAAATTTATATTTCAAATGGAATGTAAACATTTGTGGATTGATAGACTTCTAGTCTATCCCGAAAAGTTATTAGATCAAGCATCATTTTTTTTAATAACCTTATCAGAAGAATTGAAAAGAAATGAACATATCATTAAAACAGGTACTTGTGTCTGTCGTTGACGTGTAGAAAACTATATCTGCTTCCATATTCTAAGAGCTACAAAATGCATTCAATCACAACAACAAAATATTTTGTACGATACAGAGGATGAGTTCAATACCATTTAAAAGTACACATTTGAACCGTTATGTATATTCAATCCTTGTGATAAGTTAATCGAATTGCGGATACCTCTAATTATTAGTACGAGGAATTCTGATGTATTAGAGTCTAATACATCAGGATCAAAACAAATTGTAGCAACTAGTTGTATCAATGTATCAATTGCTGCATACTGTAAATTTTTTTCTTCATTTCCAACAATAGAATAACATTTATGGCTACCAAAACGACCTTCATTTCACTTCATTGATTTGATTCATTTCCAAGTTTGCCCTTATTTTCATTTTCGGCTTGAAAAAAAGAAATAAAATGGACTTAAATTGAATTCAGACACATTGGTGATTAGTAACAGCTGTCTTACCTCGCAAGATATGGAAGTTCAGAGTCAAAAACCACCGAAGGCGTTATTCATGTTGAGAGTGAAGATATCGAATTTCGATGAAATCGTTTCTTGTGCGTTGTGACTCATATTTTAATCGTGAAGTGAATAACATATATTCCAACTTGAAATAGGCGAAGAGTCATATTTTCTCCAACCCAAAAAATTTCCGTTCTTGGATCGGGTGACTCAATTCACCAAACCACAGAAATCTCTCTCCAGATGCGTTTTCAACACGCACATTGTGTGCGAAGTGGATTTTTCCTTGGAATTTCAGTGCTACGTACTGGAAGGGACTTGAAAATGCCCTTTTCTCAACCAAAGTTTTCTCTGATCCATTTTATTTTGTTTTTTATATATAGATTCAAACGGGATTACGTTTCCTATCTCAACTTGTTTCTATAATCTGTGGTGTTTAACAGTTGGCGACAGAACAATTCAGAATTACTACCATGTGGCCAAAAGTTATCTAAAACTCAAGTTTTACCTTATACAGGATATTAGGTGAACATGAGGCAAAAATTCAAAGGTTTCTCCTTGGCCTCTTGTGAGTAGATTATGTGCTATGGTGATTTCTGAAAAACCTGTTAGTTTCGACGAAAGGAGGGTAAACGATATTTGCAACAACACACAATATTTGTTGGAATCATCGATGTGAATGAAACTATGGCGGTTCATGAATTATTGGATTGGAAGATCAATGGATTGGTCGAGGTAGGCCACACGCATGTTCTGCTCGATCCCCTGACATGAACCTCTTAAATTTTTTATTATGAGGGTATCTGCTAATGCAGTGGATAATGTGAAATACTTGCCAAATAGGATAATTGCTTTGAAAATTTGCGAATTCTGTTCTACCTCTATCTTCGAAACAACGTGTTTTTAGAAACCGTCGTAGTAGAAAATATTCTGAGTATGGGCTAAGGATTCACGCTCTAAATTTTTGCCGCATGTTCACCTCACACCCTGTATATCATGCAAATCGGATAAACTGGACAAGGCGCACACAAATTTCTCGAGGAGCACCATTGAATTGCATTATGTAAGCCAGCCAGGTGTAATTATCGAAAAGTCCTAGAAAAGTGGCATAGAAGCCACTCTTATTGTTATCGAGGTTTTTTCTAGACATGACAGGTTTTTTGTAAACCTAGTAAATAAAAATATATCTTGTCGAAAAATGTAAATCGATATAAAAAGTACTCATACAAACCACTTAAAATCGAACTATCAAGCCGGAACTCAATACATATCTGGTTATTGTAACAAATAGTCCAAATTCATGTTTGAAATTAGAATTATTTTCCGAAATATTGAATGGTTGAAATATATCAAGTTTGATTTGGAACAAGATTTGCAATCATGTTGTGTGAAGTACATGATAGATGCAATTAATATTACCTTGTGGAGATGAACAAGAGATTGCATTGTTCAAACACAATTGACGCGTATAACCAGCAAATGAGGATGATTTCACTAGTGAAATGTTCACCAAGTATAACTGATAACTCCGGAATATGACTACTCCTTGCATCATTTTAGAAAGTAAACTTATCCCAAAACAAAAGTCTCGATCAATAAGTGGAAGATGTAGAATGTTGCTGAATGCAATGAGGAAACATTTCTGCTAGTTTTCATATATTTTTTCAGCAGCAGCCTTGCCTTTAACGGAAAATGCTGTTTTTTTTATTATGACGCTTTTCAGTCTTGAGTTCCGCTGCCGCCTGTAATGTCTCCATTCTTGCCACCTCATGAAGAAAATCATGCAGCCCAATATCAATAGCTCAAATATCCCATCTGATATTAATTCACCTCTAAGAATATGAGATTTATTGAAGATCCCGAGCATTGGCTGAAACCCAATCTGATTTCCGTATGTGAAAATGATCTCAAAATGTTGCAAGTGATAAAATTTACGTATCGTGGTTGAATATGTCGCAACCACTGAAAGCGGATAAGAAGGGTTGACATCTGTTTGCCTGATTAGTGGAAATGTTAACCAGTGACCAATTTTGTTTGGAACTTTAAACTTGAAAATGCTGGAAAATAGCTAACTCAGCTGGAAGCATTTTTACAAGATATCGCATTGAAGAATTTGATATATATTAGGAAAAAATTAATAACGAATAATCAACGCGAATATGCCAGTGGTGATCACTGATGGCTGAACGGTCCAAAGCCGCTGTCAGGTTAGGTTGTTTAGCAGCCGCTTAACTAGCCTCCGGTAGTATTGTCTGTAAACAGCCTAGTCTGATCCAGTACCAGCGGATACGGAATAGACTAGACTGCTTGCAATAATGCCAGCGGCTAGTTATAAGCGGCTGCTGAACAGCCTACGCTGACCGCGTTGATTTGGCTATCTCACTGCTGGCTCAATCCTGGTAGGTGGGATATTTTGAACGACCACACCAACCGACCTGGTAGCATTGTGGATATTTCTGGGTTCTCTTACAGTTGAATGAAAATCGGCATCCAAAGATAATAAGCCTGTACAAGATTCTGCCTCCTGAGCGCACTCGTAAGAGTGTTCAGCAGAAAAATATGAAATTGAAGAAAATAAAAAAGATACCAAACAATAAGAAAAAAAGTAGTAAAAAGCTAGTTTCGTCACAGAAATCCTTAACACTTATTCTCCAAACTTCACAATATTTGAATCACATAATCACAAAAGTGATTTTCACCGAATAGTAGACAATTCGTGAATTTCAAAATCCCGATAGATGAAACTTTCCTAGTCCATGATGAATATGCTCTATAAAGTATGCTACGAATTTTCACGTTCAACCTCAATTAGTATCAGTATACAGTGTGACACAGACTCATGGTACACCCCCGTTTTCTCCTTTGTTTTTCTAGCTACATTTTTGAAATTCGGAACATTGAATATGCTCACTGAACAGCATCTCTCGACGTATCTGAAAGAGAAAAACAACTTCCAACTTTTCCGCAAATGACATCAACTTTCGATTCTTGAATGGGACACCCTGTATATTGTTACATGATCGGTTAGGGATGATCATGAGGAATCTAACGATACTAGTTTGATGATGTTTTCTCCAATGACTGCAGAGATATCGCCATTTATATTATCCATAAGCTCAACGAGTAGGAGAGAGACACTTTTTCTGGCGGGTCAATCCAATTCTCTCTCCCACTCATTGAGCTTCCGAATGAAATAAATGGCGATATATCCGTAGTCATCGGAGATAACACCATAAAACCTGGTATCGTTCGATTTCCCATGATCATCCCTAACCGATCATGTAACAATATACAAGGTGTCCCATTCAAGAATCGAAAGTTGATGTCATTTCCTGAAAAATTGGTATTTGTTTTCTTTTTAGATATGACGAGAAGTGCTGCTCAGTGAGCATATTCAATGTTCCAAATTTCAGAAATATAGCTAAAGAAGCAAAGGAGAAAACGGGGGTGTACCCTGAGTCTGTGTCACACGGTATATTCATATTATCACATTTGAAGCCAAATATTGTGAAAAAATATTGATGAAAGCTTGTAAATTTCATACTCAACATTATGGTAAACCCTCGTAAATAATTCCAGAACCCTTTATGTTCATAAGTTAACAGAAAACACCAATCAGTTATTGAAATAAATATGTACTCTGACGCATCAACCGTCAGAAGTTCCGTATTCGAAATTACTAGAATAACCGATACAAAACTGGATAGCACTTTATTTACACAATTCAATTACACTGCTCACTTTTACAGTGATTAACTACTGATTTCTTGATACTGAATGATTCGTTGATTCTGAACTGAATGATTCCTACTGAATGCATAAATATTCAGGTCTATTAGTATTCATGAGCTATGAAATACTACATCAGCATGAGCAATGTGAGAACAATAGGTTGATCACTTACTAATGCTTCGAATAAGTACTTTCTCAAGAAAGCTTTGAAATATGATACTCATATACTCTGCCGTCCTAAGCCCAAAAGGCGTAAGTCAATATTGACTAGTTTTGAGATATTCATCATTCTGTAATGATCAAATCATAGGGTAAACATATTTGAAGTTTATCAGATCTATTAAATATTTTGATATAAAGTTGAAAAATTGAGATACGCCCATTCCGCCAAAGATTTTGATGCAACTACAATGCGATACGCCGACAAATGAGAAATGAACAGTAATCATGATTGGAACCAAAATTTTTTCCTCCATTTTACATAACGGACATTACTAAAAGCCACTTGAACAGGAACAGAACTTTACTGCAAACTTGTAAACAGAAAGACTTACGGCTAACATCCACTGCTATGTACTCCGGACGTTTATGCAAAATGTAAAATATCCTAAACAAATAAAACGTATGTCAGAGATGCGCCTATTTCGCTTACCACGACTGAGTTACGTCTGAATAGTTTGGGATTTCCGGTGATTTTGGATATACCTCTATTATGAAGGCTAGCGGGATGTGATCCGGCCAAATTTCTTATTAAAATTAATAGGTAGGTTATGAAGGAGTCTAAGAGAGTGAAATCTAAATTTCAAAGAAAAATTAGGATACGTCATCAAGTATCGACCAATTTCATCAGCTATTTTATTACCACAAATTTTGAATATGGACGAATTGTCGAAGATACTCCTAATAGTAAAAAACATGAAGAACTCAGGTCATACCATTACCTATTACAATATTGAAACTTTCAATGTAGCAGTAAAACATATTTTTTCCACTACAGCAGTCAAATTCTTTCACCGTTATTTATTGTAAAATAGAATTCATATTCAGAATACATTTTCAACAGCATTCAATATTTGTGATGCAGCACTCAGTTGTCAAGGAAAATAGAGAAACTTTTTGGAGTGAAAAACTGAAATTTTCCTATACCTACTTCAGCCAATGAAATCAATAACTGGAGAATATTGAGGGGAACACATACGTTGAAGAAGAAATATCACAGAATCAGAGACGTGCCAAAATTTCAAATATATTTTTGTCAGTGAAACGTCTTGAAATCAGATCACTCAGATATTCAGAAACGAGAACTGAATGAGTTTCAAATCTCGAGCGCACCACTACTGCATTGCTGAAATGCAGCCATTAAAAATGGATCAGATCTAGGATTTCACTCAGGCGTTTATAACCATATATTTGCATTACAAATTCCGGTTTCCTGTTGAAAAACTTGACACGGAATCCATTCGAGTGAAATGCGGATCTTATTGCTCTTTTCGATGACAAACCCTGACAACGGTACCGTCTTCCAGTGAAATATATACTTCGAACATCCCCAAGTAATAAATAATAGTTGTGCTGTTTGTTGTTTCTTCATGAAATTGAATTACTTATATCAGGTGGGAAAGCAGGGTGATCCTGCAGAAATGTCTCGTATAACGAAATTAACTAAATCATAAATAATTTAAGGGCGCCCTTGTGACACGTCGTAATGTGCTTTTTTTGGATTTTGGTCAAAGAATGCATTGATTCTAGTAGAATCGAAGACATTGAATATATCAACAAAAACAACAGTACCTATATAAGTAAATCTTCGACATATTGAATCTAATGTTCAATGTGGATCCTGAGAATAGGTATAGAGTGTTTGTAACAGAGCCTTATTGGTGAAGTACTTCTATCAATGACGTTCGTATTCTCCAGGAAGTTGAACGGGCACCTCAGACTCACCGTACTGCTTTAAGATCTATCGTACAAGAATCCAATATTAAAACCCCCGATATTGAGACTGCTGTTGTAGATGATCAGTTCCCAGAGTGCTGATACCATAACAGTTCTGTCCTATTCAGAACAGAGCAGAACTTGGCTCTCGCATTTCGGCGACAGTACGAAACTAAATCGAAAACGAAACTATTGTAGATGAAATTCTCATTAACAATTTGAGGTCTTTTTCGTTCAACCGTTGAAGTTCTTCAGCTTCCCTTGCTAGACTTACAAATCTTTTCGCCTGTTTCTGCCCCTTCAATCCCTTTTGTACGTCCCAGTTGATCTAGTCCCCAGCAACATAATGTCTATGTCAATTATCTGTCTCAGAGCCCAGAAAAGACATTATAACCAGTAAGAGGAGTTTTGGCTTGTGATCAATGTGATTACATTGTGACCCTGCACCTATAAAAAAATCAATAGATGTTTCCTCACCAGTGGTTTCACAGGATGTTTACGGTCTCGAGTCAGCTCAGACTCACAAATACATTGATGATGTTTGTCTATTTGAGATAGTATAGATGCCTGCGTTGCTGGTGCCTCTAGCAAGGCCCTTTCGATAGCAGACCTTTGAAAAACGCATTTCTTTTGTAAATATGATGAGTCCGAGGGGTTGAAACCCAACATTTTGACTCTATTACTTCCACTTCACCTATCTTGAGCCCATCATTGTACCAAGCCAATGCAAATGTGAATAACTCAATGTACAAGTTTCGGACATTTATTCTAGTGAAATAATATGCACAATCTTCATGCGATCGCATAGATAATGTGGTTTGATGCCATTGACACTTTCTTCCTCGCAGAGATGTGCGATGGTGAAAATATCCTCACTACTTCCAATGCTGACGCGAAAACGTCAATAGATCCCTGTGCTATCTAGAAAGGCAAATCGTTCGCTGTGGAAGTGGAAAAAAGTTCTATTTGTAATTAGTATCACTTTTCATCTCCTGAAGATGCTAAACTTACAGCGAAACGCGCGTGGCGTGCAAAATATATCAGTTTATTGTTAGGCTAATTGATATCTAATAAGTTTCAACTTTCACACCTATAGGGTTCCAATCTCATCGTTTATTGATTTATCTACTTGTAATATATAATAATCAGATTCTCCACTACTTCTTGCAATGGAGCAAAGTAATTAACGGATTCTCAATTCAACGACGTCTATGGAGAATGTCATATGAACATTCACAATATGCAATTTTATATGCATGCACGCATCGCGTACATTTCTGCCCGAAATAAAGTAAATCGGCTGAGCTAAAAGCCGTGTACTCGTAATCCCATCCAGCACAGTACAATATTATGAGCACGTAAAGGTTGGAACATATTCGGTAAAAGCTTATTATAGCCATTGGAGAAAGAAGCTCAGACATGTCAAGTTTTTCAGTTGCGCATTTGTTTGTCTACTCATATTCTTGCTGATTTCATCACTTTTATGATCATGAGGTGATCATAAACATTTTAAATGGCAATACCGTATCTTGGTAATAGGAAAGGAAGCATGTATTTTTATCTGTATGTATGTATTTTATATTTTTTTGTATTGTTGTCTGATTGAAAATAACTTGAAACGAATGAGTGGCACTCATATAAAGTGCGAGTACTTCATCGACCAAATGAAGATGATTTCGATCGAAAACAAGAATTTCGCGAATTAAGGATAGGTGGATGGATCGGTAAAATAATAATCGGCAACTGATACGGCCATGTGTTTTCCCAGATAGGGCCACCTTCTGCTTGTGAGTACTAGGCACCAAAAAAGTACTATGGTACCAGCAAGATGTAGCGCCACCACATTATGCATGACATGTACGTGAAAACCTCGATAGCAAGTAGATGGATTGGCAGTCGAAGATTTTTGAGTGGCCTGCTAGATCTCCTGATCTGACACCATGAACTTTTTATGTGGGTGTACCTGGAGTATAAAGTTTATTTCAACAAACCTTATACTATCAAAGAGATCATTTGGACCGAAATCACTCCAATAAGCGCCGATACCCTTATTAATGTTTTGCAAGAGTTTCAACATCGTCTTGCATATTGTCAAGAGGTAAATAGCTTGGAAATTGAGCGCTTGATGTAATAGTTTACGATTATTTCAGTTCTGTTATAATTTTTATAAATTACATTATTGTGAATGATGACTCCATCATTTCCCGAACATACGGTTAGGTAACATTCAAAAAAATATGACATTCTCGCACAGAAACATTGAACTGTTTTGATTTGGCTGAATGCGCCTTGGAGGAAGCAAAGGCCAATAACCTAGAGAACTGTTTTGATGATTTCACCAAGATGGGGTTATTCCATTTATGAAAATTTATAGTGAACTCATAAATCGGATGGTGATGTTGCCATTGAAAATATGAGTAGACTGGAAAATGCGCAACGGAAAAAAACTCGATTAGCCTGAGCTGTTTTCCCCAAGGGTCATATCAACCTGTTACCGAAGTTGTTTCAACCTTTACGTGCTCACTGTGAATTTCGTCTATTTCTACTGTTCCGATAATAACCTGTTATATTCTGTTCGTTAATCAGGAAAATTCGACAAGGAAAACAAAGCATATCAATGGTCTGATGATGAGTATGCTTTGAATATCATTCATTGGCATTGCAATTGCATGAAATGTATTGAAAACAAACTCAAACATAAGTTTACATGGTATATGCAGAAGTTTTATCAGACTTTCCGAAAATAGCTGAAAACTGAAGTTTAAATCATTGAACTAGTAGAAAGTACCACTTCAGAACCGAAAATGTATGAATTAATATATACACATTTCGGACAATCAGGCATCAACATGTTTTGCAGGTTCGAAAATTCATCGAATCACAACTAATTCTTGTAGAATCTGTACATATCACACTCTAATAGTGACAAACAATTCCTCAGTTATTACTCTCATGAATATCTCAAATGATTTTGATATGAAAATTAAATTCGTAGATTTTTTGCAGACAGTACATAACGATGAAAAATGATAGAAGTCATCATACCCTCCTCTTTCAGGAAGAAGATCACTATGATATTCCATTCATGCCTATCTATCATGAGTTGACCATGCACTAAAGTTAAGAGCAATATACATAATCAGATGGAAAACTGATTTGATTCTCTCAATATGAAATAAATTTTCCTGGAGCATTGGTGGCACAACTCCCGCAAGATTTCTAAATGAAAGACTTAGTTATGAAAAACAACAGCTACCCGAGATTCCAGGATTGAAATCATGGGGTTTACGACAAAAACATCCCAATTCAACTGTAACAGCTGGTTTGTGGACTGGGTAAGTCTAAGGAAGTTTGACAAACAAGCAAACATATGAATTTGTGAGGGATTTATTAGTTTTCCTAGGATATCGAAAAAGTTATGAAAACGGTAATCTTACCTACGAATGTGAGGTATTGCTAATCATAGTGAATAAAAAAATGTACGCATTTGATCATGTGAAAAAAATTGAAGGGAAGGTTTGTGTTGTTCTTGAGATGGAAGAAGTCGGATCCATAGTTGGAATTCATGCTAAATTTTATAACTCAGTGTTCATAATAATGATATGCACAATAATCATTCTGTGATATGAAACGTCGGAAAATCATCCATAGTTTCTTATTCTCATGCGATTTTTATTAATTTGTATCTTTAGAAATCACCATACATCGAATTGAGAATGAAATTCGGGCATATTATATGACGGAATTATCATAAGTATCTGATGCTGTGAGGATTTCTGTGAATTTCATATTTTCCATACGACATATTCGGCTACCGAGTCATATCTGATTTTTCCAGGGTGAACCTTCGTTGCCCTTTCAGTGCAGAGGGCCTTATGTAAATTGACTAACAGTAATCATCGTTTCTCTACCATAATGATCACAACGAATTGCAATATAGAATTCCTGTCTACTATTGACTTCATAATTTCGATATTCTAGAATAATTCCCCAAATTTGGCAAAATACATATGTATCCAGAGATCGGCACTGACGAGAAGCACTGTATATTTCATATATTATATTATATTCCACACATGGGGTCAAGTTCTATTTTCAACAGCAAATGTTTTGAACATATATTAAACCTTATTGTCACTTCCAATAGAATTTATTGCAGTAAATACTGAGAACGCGCCTCATAGATAAAATTTTTCAAAAACGAATGTTATGTTTTTTTTACTATTGGAACCGATGGTGCATTGTACCTACAGCTAGTACGGTGTTCATCACCAAGTGGTCATCTGTTGAAAAACTTTCACATAGTTGGTGGGGGTACTTGAAGAGTCTTCATATACGTTCAAGTACTTTCAATGAAAACTAGTGAAAAATGTGGCGCGCTCGGTTTCTCGGAAATTAGTTTTGTTTCAACACTGAAAACAGACTTCGAGTCGAAAACAATTTTGGACGCCAGTTTCTGGAATGGAATGCTCCACTGCTCCCTTTAAAATCGTCAGGGAGGCCCATGTAGCAGCAGATTCAGATAAGGTATCGTAGGGGTCTGATAGTGTGACCTGAAGAGACTTTTGCAATAGGGTCTAGGCTTCAATTACACTTATTGCTCCAAACATGAGTACCGGCTGCGAGGTAACCTAAATATTCAGTAATCGAATCTAAATATTCAATACCATTCCATCGATTTATTCAGCAAATTGGATAACTATCATAAAAACATTTCGGCTCGATGGCGGTACCCGAACCCGGTCAAATAACAGTTCTTCGTTATTTTCACTTGGTGTTCAGAGATGCAAAATCGATAACCAGTGTATACACTTCCAAAATTCTTTTATAATATAAATATAAACACACACACCTGAAGCGGTGAGGCGATTGAAACTGAAATTTCAATCGAATGCGGTACTTCATTGGAATCAGTCAATACTTACAAAGAGGTTCATTTCTGACTTTGTTTGCAGGTGTTAATCTTAAGTACTGATCCGATCATGAGAATGATTCCACTAACAGAAAGCTACACTATTTAGGATAGGCTATATTGTATTATAATTAAAGGAAATATCCAGTACAATATAGTATATGTAAATGTACTCGGAGAAAAGCTGGCGATGTGGTTCTTCAACGGTATGCGCTGACTAAATGGTTCGGTAGAGATGAATATAATGTTCACCAAAAATTTCGATCTCTATTAGTTCTACAAAAGAGTCCATGTTACTATGTTACTAACTTACTTTGATTTTTTTGTCAATCTAGACATTTACAATGCTTTAAGTTTTTATTTGCAGATTGTTACTGTCACCAGGGTATGATCGCTCGTGCGAAGGAACTGAAATTTACTTCGGAAGTCGGAAAAAAATGCCGATAAATGGCTTCCTGCAATTTCTGATTTCAAATGCTTACTATGGCAAATTTGCTGTGTTTGGTATCAATTATTGGCCTACCCTGTATATCAAATTTGAATGAATCCTTTTGACCTATTGGTTTGCCCTGAAAGAATGTCGAGTGAATGATTGAGCTATTTCTCTGCTATCCCAACAGTGGACTGATTGGGGGGATCAGGAAAATCTAAAGGAGCTCCTTGGAAATATTTGAGCAGGCCAAGTTGCACTCTGAACACGTTTCTATGGAAATACGTTTTATTATGATATGTTCTGTTGAAAGCATTCTTATTGGATACATTATGAGAAGATAATATTGTTTTGTCTCTTGAAAATTAGCACAATACAATTTGAGTTGCTCCCAAACGACATGGTTTTCTGTATTGAAGAGATAATTTAAGTTTATTGTTGATAATAAAGTTTTATTTGATTTTCGTTTCAGAAAAAATTGGTCGATTTAACTGAAACATCTACCAGTCTGCGGGCGCCGCCAGCAACGTAGCGACGATACTAAAATAGCGTCATTGGCACCGTTCCCGATCCCGTGACGTCGCCCAGGCACTGAACGGTGACGTCACACGCACTCGTGACATTTATAACTGTGGTTGCAATGGCAATTTTGGAGAGTTTCAACGGGGTCATCGGATGAAAATAGAACGGATGCTTCACCTAATGACACATTAAATGATAGGTAAGGTCAAAAATTCGGTTGGCCTACCTGAAACTTTTGTTGTATAAATCAGTATATAAAAAAATGTAGCACTGAATAGCTATCCAAAAAAATTACCAGAACTGACGTAAGTAAAAATTCTCCCAAGCTCTTGAGAACGGGAGCTACCAAAGATATTGTGAAATTAAAACGTTCAAAATGATTTTGGATACGTAAGAAGAATCGGAAATACTCATCTAATCCTACTGGACTCAAAAGAAGTTGGACGGAGAGGTACAACAACCTGTTCAAAATGCAGAAAGATGAGGGTTCCATATTCTTCACAAGATTTTTAATGGTGTTCATCCCTCATTCATATTTTATTATCATTTATTTTCTGCAATAAAAACGTTCATATATATTTTTCTCATACGTACCTATGCATCGGAGTTTGCACTGGGTTTCCACATATTCATTTGCGAAGGTTGCGATATTATTATTATTATTATAGTCGGATGTATGAGAATGGCTCAAGGTATTCTCATCGACAGAAAGCTTGAGATTTGATTGTAATATTATCGTATATATTATTTTAGAACTGGATGAATAACTTCCTGCAATAGGTATGGCTGGTTCCATATTTCGGAAAATATTTTGGTATATGAAGTAAACATTTCCATGAACGTATGGAATGAAGTGGTCCTGAAGAAATGAACAATGATGGTAGGGGAAAATTATACTCTCAATACCTGTGATTATGCTTCTTTCTTCACTGCTCACACGATGTCAAGGTGAGTGATTCCACACGACTCAATCGATATAATTTCATAACGATGCAAGATCGAATACAAATGCCAGCAATAACAGATAACGAATCACTTGGTAACCACAGACAATTCGGTTGTCAGAAATTTTTGTCAGGATATCTCAAATTATCAGCGAATCGTCTGTATAAGTAACTCTATTCATTTGGAGGCACCAAATTTCTGTAATTATAAGACTATAGCCAAAGTATCGATAAATGCATATTTGTTTTGCATTCAAGTTGTATCCAACAACGAAATGAGTGGAGTCACCGACTTTTTGGGAGCGCATTGATTTTTAACACACTTATTAAAATCCAATATTGAGTCAATGTAATTTTCGTGAACTAATGTTTTTACTAAAACTTAGAAAATTACTGCATTACTCAAGTGGGATATCGATATCACGATCAAAAGAGGTTTCTAATTTTTTTTACGAAGAAAAAATGAAGTATAATTGATTACTAGAATGACTGAGTGTCCATATCAGTTGAAGCACCAAGATTTTTAAGCATATTGGTGATGTTTGACTATCGAACTCATCAACCGATTCCGTGATAACTACTGAGTGGTTCATTGAGATTCCTACATATGGAGTAGCAAATGTACTACTAGAAAATCAGTAAGTCGCTTCGAAATGTTAAGTCAGTTGCCCGCATAAATCTTTTTCTTCTAGGTGCTCTCTTAATGGTGATTTCTTCGTCCTCATTTCTATTTTTGAATTTTCAATTCTATCTCTTCCTAATTTTCTCTCTAATGGTCCTGGAGACATGGCTTTGATCACATTTTTTTTCTCCTATTCTCTTCAGAGTATTTGGATTGTCCTTTCTGTCTTCATCTATTGTGAGCTTTATTTGTTTGTTCATTATTCCCCATTCTATTCCAATGTTACTTATTACCCATGTTGAAACCGGTAGAAGGTTCCAAGCGGTCACTTGTTCTGCACTGCACATCTATGGCATTCATCAAGAGCGAAGCTATGTTTGACAAGCGGTAACGATGAAAACATGTTCAATACTTGGCTGCGTTAACTTCCTGAATAGAATAATCATAGCCTGACCCTACAAAGAAATTATATCTATATCACCCAACTCTACATAATTGATTCCTTCGAAAAAAATCCAGAAGAAGTTTTTGAAATTTTTGCTGTGAAAACTTGAGATAACATAACCAGGAAAAGGTTGAAATCATCTTGAATAACTACATAAATTTTAGTTTACATCATTAGTGAAAAGTAGGTAACAGACCTCCTGATTTATACATTAGTTCCTGGATAGAAAACTTCATTGCTTGATATCATGATCAATATTTTCACTTGCTGACTTATAGCTTCATCAGTGTTTTCTACCGTTCAAAACAATTTTACTCTATGAATTGCTCTGTAAGGGATTTACTGTTTGACTATAAGTTCAAAATGGGGTTTTCCGTTAATCATGTGACGCCCCCTCACGAACGTCTATCCCTCGAGAGTCGAAACTTGTCAGGCAATGACATAAAGTGGTCTCACCTTCTCACGGTGATTTCGTTGTGGAGAACTGAACCCCGGTGTTCTGCTTGACAGCCGGGCTAACTCTACACTAACGAGAAATATCGTTGGGCAATAAAATCCCTCATTATTATTATTATCATAATTATCAATATAAATCCAATTACCATTTCAGTTCTAGGCGACTATTCCTCTTTTATAAAACCTAATCTATAATCTTTTTGCTCCCGAGCAATTAGCAGCCAATCATTCTAATGGCCATCCATAAAGTGTCGAGTGACCTCCAACAAATCATCCCTGAAAACAACAACATGAAACCGAAAACACTTCTGAACCGTCTCATTTCTAGGAGCGATAATCATCGGTCGGCTCGATTAAAAATAATTAGTGGTCGAGGGCCTGTTCACATTCATTTAATTTAATCAACGTGTGTATGGTTAACGGAGTGAAAAGCGTGAAAATTGTATATTTTTCCTCGTGAACAAATATTCTTTCGAATATCGTTACTTTTAACTCAATATCAATCAGGTCATAGATTATCGATTTCCACCAACATATGCTAACTCTTAGAAGTGACCTAACGCACTAGAGCACATCGTTATCTTATTGTTTCGTTAGGAGTGACCAAGTTTCCATAGGGCTTTTGGAAGCTCAGTGAGGAATGGATAATCAAGGACGGAAAAAGCAAACTTTTCATCAGAAGTTCGATTGATATTTTCATTCCGAAATCGGCACATCATCATAATTCAGGCTTAAAATCTAGATTGAACGGTACGAGAAGAGTAAATACTTGAGAATTCAATGGTAACGCTTGCTGAGCCAAATACCTACAATGTACAATGGAAAGTGAGCAATATAATTAGTTAATAATCAGAAATGATGTGATATCTTATGACAAACCACTAGCGCATTAAATATTTCAACTGAAAAAATCTTCAATATGCCATTCATGACGAATGGAAATGGTTATGATCTGTCATTGAAGAATGCAATTGAATCTTTGCCAAGACAGGTGAAAGTGACATTTTTCTATCCACCATGTCGTCTTGGCCGTGAAATGTATGCAGGACTGAAAATATTCTCTGGCAAATGGAACTATAATCATTTATATAATCACAAGATATAATTCTCTAATTTGGAAAGGATGGAATATTGTAAACTTGGTAGCTCGATAGAGAGAGAGCACGAAAAAATGTTAAAAAATTGTTGATCAATTGTTTTCAACATCATTCCGATCTCTGTAGCCCATGTCAAACCTCCCAGTCAGTGGTGGGCCAAAAGCTCGATGACCGTAGACTAGGTGAGCCGCAAAACATCATCTCAAACCAATGAAAAACTCAATGAGAAGAGTTCTATAATAGAACAACCATATTTATTAATTTTTCAATAAAGAGGACATACGAAATGTACACAAACATTGATTCTTTACACCAGATATTTGACATCTTTTGTCTTTTATCAAGTTGTCTTTGTGGCGTGGATTCATTGGCGGAAATAACTTTTAGAACTGCGTCCAAGTTAATCTCGATCTTGCGAAAGATTTGTTTCCTCTCATGAAGGAAAGAAATTGTTCACAATTATAGATACTCCAAAACATTGACAAGATTTTACACTCCAATTCTCCTATTTCTTGGTGGTGAACAGACAAGTACTTATAATATTCGATTGAACTAACACTATTACACATTACAGCGCGCGTATTTTTGTTTTCCACGTTCGCAGGCCGCATTATTTGACTATTTTCAAAATTGATTCGAGCTGTAAGAAAATGCTCAGTGGGCCACATGTTTGACAGGGCTGATGTAAACGATTACAGAGGAAATGAACATGAGGAGTGAGGTTACCAGTGAAAGTTGGGATTAGCTAATCCAGCGACCGGTTGTGAAGTATTTACTTGTACCATGACTGTCTTCATTTTGAGATTTTGGGTTTATCGAATATTCTGAAGTGATATGTTCTTGAAACAACTTCAACTGCGACACTTGTTTGTTATCTTGTTATCAATAAACAAGTTCCACCGTTGAACTCACGCTATGAACGTTAAAATTGCGACAAAATACTTCATCCACTTTTGTATAATGTGCCCATCATTCGTCTGTTTGCTCGATTGTAATGATACCCTTTATTCACTAGTGAATAATGTGTCATTATTCACTGCTGTCAAATCATACTTCCTTGATTCAGCTATAATATTATATTGTTTAGCTACAAACAATCGGTTTTTGAAATTTCATGGTGTTAAACACGGAATATTTTCAATTCAGTCCTTTAACTACATATAAAAAAAAGGAGGCGAGGAGCATCTACTCTGAACTATCAACTTCATGTCGAATAGCTTTTGAATCAAAACAAATTTTTTATCAAAACTGTCACCAGTATTGTATGAAATATTTGTTAGAAAAAGTAATAGTGTTCCTATGAACAGCCTATCCAATCTATCTTGGCACAAACTCAGATACTTTTCCAGTTGCACACTGGTGGTGTAGACCATGATGAAAGAAAAACCACCTTCTAGGTGGTTCTGATGAATTTCAACACAGTGAACACATATAATGGGTATTTTTTTATCTTAGTATATTTGACAGAGATTGCTGGGCATATACGTTATCTGTTCTGTGCCAAGATGGATTGGATGAGCTGTACTATAACAGAATTCTACAACAAAACAACTTCAACAATTTTTCTATTAGTCGTGGATGAAGTATAGTATTCTACTCTCGTATAATGGCTATTCTTCTCCCGAGGATTCAGGCCAGTCGCCTGGGGCTCGTGGCAGTAAACTTCACCTCGTGAATAATAGCCATCATTATACGCTCGTCGAATAATATTATTATTCTTCAACGTTAGTGGAAAAAACTTCGATGTAATGCAATGCCAAGATATAGCTAGTGTATTCTGAACTCTCTCCAATAAACAAGAGCATTAGGAGGAATCTGGAACAACTGAATGTAATTATTTCTATTTAGTTGTCATCACTCCATTACATTCATAATCAGTCGAATGACGGCTGGTGGGAACAAAACAATACATGGAAAGTAAAATTCTCAGGACCTCATCCATAAGTTTGCTAAAAATGATATTTCTCTATCTGACCCCGAAAATATTGACTAGAAGTGCTGAAATTCCTGCAGCAAGGAACATTGTCAACCACATTCAGACAAACGTGAAAAAACAAGTTGGTCCTAGTTCAATAGGTACATATTTCAAAGAATAACAGTAGGGGCCTGATCAGGCTCTCTGTATTCACGGTAAATACTATCCGTTAACTGGAATTCAGATTTCAGTCCACAAAAGCGATATTCATAGAATGCTATCGAAAATACACATTTCGGGTCGATACAGCTCTCTGGGATCAGGTTTGTGAATGGAAATATTTCGTATATCGAAAATATATTTTCTGTCGGGATAGCAACCTCTTCGAGGATTAGACCCAAAACTGTCTTGCAACTAATCGACTGTGATACCTTCTATGAACGATGTTTCCGTTTTCAGAGACATTCATCTCCTAGTATGTTTAGAATTTAAGTCTTCATAGATGAAAGTTTTCTCGGCATCTGCCAACTAAAATGCCAATTCAAAACTGAAATCATGGTGCCATCACTTTATGCGAAGAGAAAGTTCCATTCTTGTTTTGTACGGACAGCTGCCCATCATTGGATCTGTGAATGCGATGATTCCTGATATCGAAATTCTGAATGATCACCTATCATTCCAATAATTGGAATTTCACTGATAGGGAATTGTTGCTTCTATTTGAGTTTTCATAGCTGATGAGCGTACTCGAAAACTAGCTATAAATCAAATCATCTTTCGAACAATTTATACAGGCCAGTCTTAACTACCTACTGGGCTTACACCTCTCGGAAAACAACTATTCGCCTGGCTAATACCACGAAGCCAGGGAAGTAGTTGTTTTTCGAAAGGTGTCAACTCAGAAACGTACTGTGTAGATAGTTGAGATTGGCCTGGGCGAATTGTCCAAAAAAATGATTCGATTTTAGTTTGCCTTTTCGACAGGTTGCCATTAATTCAAAGTATGGTATGGAGATTCGAATCATCAACACTCGAGATTGGTGCACTATATTTGTTATAATTTACATGTGATCATGATCCATTAGGCATATTCACTGCCTATACCAATAATTATCTGTTCTGTGGTCTCGGTAGTGTAGTGGTGAGCACGTTCATTTGGAATCATATAGTACTGAACAAACACCCTGTGTTCGAGCCTATAGAAATAAATTTATTTACAAATATTTGAGGTTTACAACAAAAAACAAAAATAATATGTGTCACAGAATTTTCAGCATTTATCATTAATAACAATATTGAATCTTCAACATTCGATAGATCACACTCAAATGAATTTGTATCCACAAAGTCATAGACTGTTCGTGGAGAAATGTCTTTTCTTCAAATAACAGTTGATGAGTGCGTTATAAATACAATGATAATTTCATACCTACAATACATTACAAAATATTAAAGGTTTGAGACTTGATTATTTGAAAGAGATCTTCTTCATTGTGACTACTCCAAATGTTTTCAGAACAAAAAATGTATTTGATACCTATCTGAACTAAGTAAGTAGTATTTCAGTTTGTTTTTGAATGATTGATAGTGACTAATATTTCTGATTTCAGGTGGTAGAAGGTTGAAGAATCGTGGTGCTAAATATGAATAACTTCGTTTTCCGATTGTCTTCATTGCAAGAGGTGCCCTGTGGAAATTCGGGAGTTCAATCCCTCGACGGACCACCGTGCTGGGAATCACACATTAATACATTGCTCCCACAAGTTTCAAGTTTAAATTCATGGAAAAAACAACTATTTTCAAACTTTCCTATTCATCTTGTCTCACGACTTTCAGCTCGCTATAAGTTTTATGGTCGATGGCGTCACACGAGTTATTTCAAGCTTTGTACTCAAACAATGAGCGTTCTTAGAGCATTCACTGGTAATGAAGGTATACAAATTTCCCCTTTCAACCTTCTCAATCCTTTGACTTTGTCATTTGGAAGTATACGACGATGTAACTCGCTGAGTGCTATTATTTCCTTCTTCTATTGCTGATATAATTCACTTCGTTGAAACATTTCGAGAACTTATGAAATAATTTTGATTGATTCACTCACTTTTCATTTCCATTGTTTTAGTTCAGATTATTTCAATCTGATGAGTTTTTCAAATTGTTTGATTAAAGCTAGACAAGACAAAACAAGACAAGGTTTATTGACTACGTTACATTTCACAAGAAATGTTTGTAGCAAGTCACAAAGAGTATCTCGTGTCGAGAGATAAGGTAAGATGAATTATAGAACTATCTAAAGTATAAAGACAACATAGCAACAAAGACTACACACTGTGTATAAATAAAAAATATTACCTACAGCTTGTCTAAAATAATGGAATAATGACATTACATTATCACATTCTTCTGAAATGATCAATGTATTCATTGACAGAGTAGAAGCAGAACCTGAAAAGAATTTTTTTCAGGCATTTTTTGAATCTATTAACACCGTAACTCTACAATTCATCTGGTAGGTAATTATAAAGATTGTAGTTAAGGGAATTGTTTTTGCATTTAGTTCGTCGGAAGCGATTAGTTCGTATTTTATTTGCGTTTCTAGTATCGTGATCGTGTACATCCGATTGTTTGATCAGTGAATCAGTTCTTTTATGTATTTCAACCAGTAAGCTGTACAGAAAAAGAGTTGGTAGCGGCATTATTTTCAATTTCAAGAATAGAGGTTAGCAATGTTCTCTGAAGCCTGCGTTTCTCAAGATCCTGATAGCTCGTTTTTGCATTTTGAAAATTTGTAAGGCACTACTGGAATTTCCCCATAGAATTACACCGTAGCTGATATGCGAGTGAAGTAATGAGAAATACACTGTTTTGAGTGTTTCGTAACTAGTGAATTATTTGATTTGGCGTAATAGATATAGTGTACTACTAAGTTTGCTTTTCAGTTGGTCAATGTGTTTATTCCATGTAAGAGTGCTGTCCAGGGTTATTCCCAGTAATTTTATATCATCCCCACCTCTTGAACTGTCAATTGTAGAAAAATTCAGTTTTTTAGTTTTTTCGGGGTTTAACTTGAGCTTATTTACGCTGAACCAAGCTTCTGCCTTCTGTTCAACCTCTACGGATATTTCTGCTAGTTTATATGCATTTTTGACAGAAGATATAAAGGTAGTGTCGTCGGCAAACAATACAGATTTGAATGGCTTCATTAATGTACTGATATCATTCACGTAAATTATGAATAAAAGAGGACCTAATACGGAGCCCTGAGACAGCACATGTTTGTAATTTGATGTGGAATTGTTGATAGATACAGCTTGATAACGGTTTTTCAGGTAGAATTCAAAAAGATAGAGTGTAACTCCCCTTACACCATAATAATACAGTTTCTGTATTAAGATATCATGCGATATGCAATCAAAGGCTTTGGATAGATCGCAAAGCGTAATTGCTGTATGGCAACCCTGGTCAATACCTTCGACAACGTCACTTACAACCTTGAGGACAGCCTATATCGTTGAGCGCTCTTTACGAAAACCGAACTGTGATTCGTTGAATAAATGATTTGATTCGAAATAATGGAATGAACGAAGTTTGAGAATTTTTTCCACAATTTTTGCAAAAATGCTTTTAATAGAAATCGGACGGTAGTTCTCTAGAAGCGATTTGTCACCCTTCAACTCTAGATAATTTTAATGCATCGGGAAAAATACCTGTAGTAAGAAGCTAATTGTAGACAACTGAATTTGATACCTTGATATTGTATTTATGAATTCGTGATGGGAAATAGATGAGATTGGAACAACAAAATATTTTTCACTTGTCTATAACAAGTTTCTCACTGACCTAACAATATGACTACTACTACCTTCGCCATAGCCGACAAAAAATTGCTCTCTCTCCCGACGGGGAAGGAATTTATTTTCCAGATTGGGGTGTTTTCCATCAATTACACTTCATTTGAAATATCTAAATGTTAAATCACCTAGCTAGGAGAATTAATTGCCAAATTATCCACTTTTCAACCTCGACCGGCTTCTTTCACATTTATGTCAGCTGATTAGCAGTTCCTGGACGCGCATATGAATTCCGCAATGAGGTGGATCAATATTTTCGACGATCTGACCAGCACAGTTAATATCTGGCTTGTGAGTTAAAAATAGAGAAGCACATTCGCCGCTTAGCAGACGTTCATTCAATTGGGAATCTCGAGTGTTTCAGTGGCCTTCTTCGATGCGAAGGTGGTGTAAGTTTATTATATATTTTGATAGCGAATAAATATCCTGGAGGTGGTTAATTTACTTCCTACTGTTATTTATGGAGTTTATGGTCAAATATTGTGATCAATTATGGGACTCACTACAGAATGATGAGATGGAAACCTCTGGTGTATAGGTTGAACCCTTTTGTAGAGATAGGTTAGCCCTTACCTCAAACTGATACTATGGTATCAGTTTTCTGATACAAGGTAGTATACTAAAGTGCATGAATTTCCATACTATAGTATACAGGGTGGACCAGAATCCTCTGAACAAGCTATATCTCCGTTACTGGAAGAGCTAGAAAACTAATCGAAGAATCATTTTTTCGAACATCGAATTGCCTTCCAAATAACGCACTGAAGATGACAAGTTGATGTTCATACCCCTTAAAATTCACCCCCACCCCCCATTTTGTCAAATGGCACCTCCAATTTTTTTCTCAGAAATATAATCGTTACCTACATCATTGTTTAGTAGGCGATGAACTTATTTCGAACATTTATTACTCGCTTATTGTTCTTTGAAAGTCGTTATCGGTTGGTAGTAACACTTTTCGTTTGTCCAAAAAATGGTTTGTGCTAGCAACTGTCGCTAGCGCCAAGTAGGAGCAGAAACATTCTTGAAAATGCCAACTGAGATGTTGGCGAAACGTCGAAACTCAATACCGACAAACTAACGGATGAACTCCCAGAATAACAACTTCGCATACTCAGCGATCCGTGATGCTATAGTATCAGGTGGTTCTTGGTAGTGTAGAGTTTAGCACATCCGCCTTTCAAGCGGTAGACCAGGGTTCGATTCCACGCCAGGCCACCGTGCTGGGTAATCGCACGTTAAAAGGTAAGGCCTCGTTGATCCATTGCTCGCACAAGTTTCGACTTCTGAGGGTTGACTTTCGTCTGATGGTTAACAGAAACGAACAATTTTAGAACAAATGATAATATATGTTCACTTCTCCTGGAGATGCTAACCTCATTAGCGAAACGCATATGGAGTTCAAATGATATCAGTTCGATGTTCTCCTGAAAGTTTTCCTAGAGAATAGTTGGTATAACGGCGTTTATGTTGGTGAATTTCGATTGATCGAACATTCCAACTCTAGAGAGAAAGTTATAGAGGGTGTTCGTTCAGCGTTATACAGCTTTAGGATGTGTTGAAATGTTCAAGAGATATTTCTTACCTACACTTACTTCACTATTTCCCACACAATTTGGAAAATTTTCAATAAAGTGTTAGGATAAAGAAAAATTGAATATTTATTCACTATCAATAATCCATTCAAGCGTTGATAGTCAAGGAATGCGAATAATGGCAATATCATCAGTGATTTCTGTTGAAATTATCCTGAATGTTTTTATTCATCATTGATACTCTGTACATATCTGGGATGTTTCTATGTATTTCATTTGTTATATTTACTTTGATGTCTGTATGATTAATTAGTTTAATGTCAGTTATATAATTCAATCATTTTCTTCTCTGTGAATTCATTCACTGTAATAAAAACTGTTGCTGAATACAGTGTTTCAGTAATTATCACAACAGGTTATGGGCCCAGTCACGACCTGTAGTTACTGAAAATACGGGTAGAAATTAAGAGTCAGCTTTTCTACTACCGCTTGCAATACGATACAGAAAATGATGGATAAAACAGACAATAAGTTCGACGGCCTGAACTTCTCGCAGTGGAAATTTCAACTGAAATGTTCTCTGAGAGCCAAGGGACTTTTTGGAATAGCAGATGGTACAATAAAATGTCCAGTTCCTCCTGTTGAAGCAGAAACCTGGTCGAAAAAGGATGCACAAGCAGTGTTTCTGATAACTTCTGCAATGGATTTAGCCCAAATCACTCTAGTTGAAAGTTGCAACTCGTCCAAAGAAATGTTTGACCGGCTGAATTCGATTTACGAGCAAAAATCAGAAACAAACAAGATGATAGTCCATGAGCGATTTCATCAGTATAAAATGAATCCCATTGATTCTATAGCTCAACATGTTTCCAAAATAGAAAACCTTGCCAGAAAAGTGAAGGAATGTGGTGAACCTATTAGTGACACGGCTATCATGACAAAAATTTTGAGCACATAACCCATGAAGTACAGAAATGTTCGTCAAGCATGGCTGTCACTAGAAGAGAATAAACAGACAATCCACAACTTAACAGCTCGTCTTCTAGATGAAGAGGCATATTTGACTTCTTGCGAAGAAACAGAAACCGCTCTAGCTGCAGTATCATTCCATAGTAAAGCAGATGAAAGCAATAATCAAAGACCACAAAAGCATACCAATATGTACTGCTATAACTGCCGAAGAAAGGGACATTTATCAGAATCTTGCAGATTACCGAAGAGAAATCGGAGTAACCCGAAAAAGACTAGACCTCCAATGCCAAATAATTCACTCAACTCCAGTGATAGTGTCAACAACAGCAATGAAACAGCATTCGACGTTGAAGAAGAGAATGAAATCCATTTCAGTGACGACTGTTGGATTCTGGATAGCGGTGCATCAACTCATATGTGTCACAGAAAAGAATATTTTTCGACGTTCGAAGAAGAAAGCAACAGAACAGTGGTTCTTGGCAACAATCAGTCTTTGTCTGTTAGAGGTAGAGGTACTGTGAGAATCCAAAAACTCATAAATGGCGAATGGTTCAACTCAACAATAAATGATGTACTTTACATCCCAGAACTACGCAAGAATTTGTTCTCGGAAGGAGTTGTAACCATCAAAGGCATGAAGATTGTCAAAGAAAGTACCGAAGCCCAAATCTTTCATGAAAATAAATTGGTAGCATGTGCAATGAAAGAACACAACAATTTGTATAAATTATTATTTCGTACAGTAATTCTGAATGCCAATGCTGTCACTAAAGACAGTTTGAAAATATGGCACGAACGTCTCGGCCATGTCAACGTTAAATCTATTCGAGAAATGGTAGAAAAAGGCTTAGTTGAAGGTGTAGATTTCAATGACACGAATGAATTTTTCTGTGAAGGCTGTGCATATGGTAAACAGCATAGATTGCCATTCAAGAAAACGTCCCATCCAAAGATGAAACCTGGCGAGCGCATCTTCAGTGATCTATGTGGACCGATGGCAGTAGCTTCTGTGCGAGGTGCAAGATACTTTTTATCTTTCAAAGATGACTATTCAGGCTACCGTGTGGCTTACTTTGTGAAACACAAGTCCGATGTATTTGATTGCTTCAAAGCTTTTTGCAGCAAGGTCAAAAATAAATTTGGCAGTACAATCAAAGTGCTTCATGTCGATAATGGATCTGAGTATTGTAATCAGAATCTGAAAAAGTATCTCAGGAACCAAGGAATCGAGATGGAAAATACGGCTCCTTATAAACCTCAGCAGAACGGCAGAGCAGAACGAGATAACCGTACAATCGTTGAAAGTGCCAGGTCGATGCTTCACAGTGCTAAAATGCCAAAATACCTTTGGGCGGAAGCAGTAAATACAGCAATTTACATACTGAACCGAACTCCAACATCTCAAACTCCTGGTTTTACCCCATTTGAAGTATGGACAACTAAGAAACCGATTCTCAGTCACATCAGAACTTTTGGAAGTGAAGCTTTTGTACACATACCTGATGTGAAACGTAAAAAGTTTGATTCGAAGAGCAAGAAACTGTTTCTTGTTCGTTACGATGATAACTCAACAAACTATAGACTCTACGAACCAAAAACGAAAAGCATTATAATCTCCAGGAATGTGATATTCAATGAAAATGTTAAAGGTTTTGAAGATGAAGAGAATATCATTCCAGTTGATGTCAGTGCTGATTATGATGATGAAAATGATGTGACAGCTTCATCTAGCATTCCTGCAGATCAAATCGAAGCCGAAATCGATGAAGATCAACCCGAAAATCATGATAGAAGACAATCTCAAAGAACTATTCGTCCACCAGCCAGATTCGATGACTTTGAGCTAAACTTGGTCGAAGTTGATTTACCCAGTACATAAAAAGAAGCTTTGAAATCGAAAGATTCGGAAGAATGGAAGAAAGCAATCTCTGATGAACTAATAGCTCTAGAGAAAAATGATACTTGGGAGAGAACAAAACTTCCACCAAAAAAAACGCCAATTCACTCAAAGTGGGTATTCAGAGTGGAAAGAAACCCTGATGGATCAATAAATCGCTACAAAGCTCGACTTGTAGCAAAAGGTTTTTCGCAGAAGAAAGGTGTAGATTATTCAGAAATATTCTCACCAACCACCAGATATGATTCTATACGAGTTTTGCTAGCCATTGCAGCAGAAAACAATTTCCATATGATGCAGTTTGATATCAAAACTGCATTCCTTCATGGCAAACTCGAGGAAGAAATATACCTGAAACTTCCTTGTGATATGCAGAATGATGGAATTTACAGGCTTAAAAAGTCGCTTTATGGATTGAAGCAAGCCCCAAGATGCTGGAACAACAAATTCAATGACTTTCTTAGTAATTTTGGCTTCATCCAATCCCAAGCTGATAAATGCGTCTATCGTTGTGATCTTCGTGGTGCAAAAGTTTTACTGGTGATTTACGTAGACGATGGACTGATTTTTTCGTCATGTAAAGGAGCAATTCAAATGGTTCTGTCAGAACTACAAACAACATTTGAAATAACTGTAGGTGAACCAACTTATTTCGTGGGATAAGAAATAAAACGATTTGACAATTCTATTTGCATCAGTCAATCCAGTTATGTTAGACAGCTCATAAACCGTTTTGGACTGGAAGATGCTAAACACGTCAGTACTCCTTTGGATCCACATAGCAACTTATCCGCTGAAACTGAGCCATATCTAGAGGAGAATGAAGTTCCTTATCGACAAGCAGTTGGGTCTCTCATGTTTGCCGCTATTGTAAGTAGACCAGACATAATGCATGCAGTATGAGTTGTGAGTCGTTACCTCAACAAGCATACCAACGCTCACTGGAATGCAGTCAAGAGAATAATAAAATACTTGAAAGGAACACCAGAATATGGCATCAGATATCAGAAAACATCAATCTTACCACTTTTAACTGGATATTCAGACGCAGATTATGCTGGTGATTTAGAAACACGACGCTCTACTACTGGTTATGTCTTCAAAATCAGTTCTGGACCTGTTACTTGGGCCAGCAAACGTCAGAATGGTGTTACACTATCAACGACTGAGTCTGAATATGTGGCTGCATCAAATGCTGCCAGAGAAGCAATATGGTTGCAACAACTATTGGAAGACATCGATCAGCATGTAACAAAACCTACGACAATATACATAGATAACCAGAGTGCAATCAGGCTTATCAAGAATCCCGAATTCCATAGCCGAACAAAGCATGTTGATGTTCGTCTACATTTTATCAGAGAAAAATACGAAGAAAGAAATATATTCCCAGAATACATTTCTACAACAGAACAGCAGGCTGATATTTTCACAAAGGCATTGTGTAAAAGGACATTTCAGTATCTGCTCGCACTGACAAAATAGTTGAGGCTTTCGCGGCCGAGGTTTTCAGTATCACTACTTTTATTCGGGTTTGAAGGCCGTCGTTTTCTGGAATTTCTTCCTGACGTTTCGCTGGCTCGAGTGGCTAGCTTCTTCAGAGGTTCATTCATCTTGGAATTCACTCCGATGACTGGAGATTGTTTCTTCGCAAGTTGTATTTATGCCGATTCAGGTAGTTTGCGGTGCTAATTATTCCATTCGGATTCGGGGAATTGTCATTAATATTTATTACCTTGTTTACTTCCTGTGGGTTCGGAGAACAATCATCATTAATATCTGAAGAACTACCTGCAGTTATTATCGATTTTCTTATAATGGGATTCCATATTCGGTTGAGGTTGACAGCTTCTTCTTTTCTGTTGAAATTATCCGTGTGTTTGTGGATTTCTATTGCCTCCCGTACCAGTCGGCTATGGTATCCCTGGTTGGGTGCAATCAGTTTTGCATTTTCAAACAAAATCCTGTGGTTTCCCTCACTAAGTGCGTGTTCCGCCACAGCCGGCTTGTCAATTTGCCCTAGTCTGCAGTTTCTCTCATGTTCCTTTAGCCTAGTTCCCATGGATCTTTTGGTGGTACCGATGTATACCTTCCCACAGGTGCACGGTATGCGATAAACCCCTGCTGCAGACAGTGGATCTCTTTTGTCTTTAGCCGATCTGAGGCTCTGTTGAATCTTCTTTGTGGGTTTAAATACAGTTTTTATGTTGTATTTACTCAGGAGTTTACCAATTCTGTCTGTGACCCTCGGGATGTATGGCAAATATGCATGTGCAACTATCTGAACGTCCTCCTTGTTTCGAACAGTGGAATTCTTCAGTTTCATGGCCCTGTTGATCTCGGGTACACTGTATCCATTCGACCTCAAGGTCACTTGAAGATGTTCCAGTTCTTCCCCCAGATGTTCTGGTTCGCATATTCTTCGAGCACGTTCCGTTAGAGTAGAAATGACTCCTCTCTTTTGGCTGGGATGGTGATTCGATAGCGCGTGCAGGTACCTATCCGTGTGTGTGGGTTTTCGGTACACTTTGTGGGTTAGTCTAGCCCCACATCGTTCGATCAGAACATCCAGGAATGCTATTCGTTGGTCCTGTTCAGTCTCCATGGTGAACTTAATATTGGGGTGTTGAGCGTTCAAGTGGTCGAGAAAGAGTTTTAGAGCGTCCCTACCATGAGGGACGCTCTAAAACTCTTAAACGAAGTGAGTTACATGTCACATCTAAGATTTTGGAAAGTCAACAATTTCCTTCATCCTTCCACCACATCTACAAGTGTCATGGTGGAAAATATGACGAATAAGAAATAAGACTTATCAAGATATTACCAGTACCAATTCTTTCACATGTCCAGATATGTGATTATATGAGGAATCAACGTAATAACGATAATCATCTAGTAAAACCAATTAAACAATTATAAAAACTGGCATATAAATCCTTTATTTTCTACCTACGGCAATAATCATTCAAAACAGTCATGAAAAAAAATTCATGATAAAGGAACGAATTCAACTCACGCAACTCATCCTCTCACAGAGTACCATGAGTTTCATCGTGAATTTAAAACCATTTCAGGTTAATGGTTCAAAACTAAATAACTCCTAAAAAACTCCTGGAAATTAAGGATGCAGAAATTCTTATCTCAAATGAATGGTCGATTGAATAATTCGCCTTTGATAAATTTGTTCTTTTCAATTCAAACCTATCCCATTATATACTCCATACACTTTTCATTTGATATGTTTAACTGAGATTAATGGGTTACAGATAGGATGATTAGATCAATATTCCATTCGATCGGATCTAATGAAGAACTTCGATATTTTTGTGGAGGATATAAGTTTGAAGATATATTTTGAGGCTTTTGGAGAAGAAAAAAGTAAAAAATTATATGATCGGAGTTTGTGTGATATGAATAATTAGAGCGTCTGTGTGTAATGCATCGTTTTCGCTCGATGAAGTCAATGCATAGCGAAAGACGTGTTGTTGGTTTTTAAAATCCCTATTTTTTATTGAACTGAAGCACCATAACAGCACTTAGAAGGATGAAGAGTTAAAAAAGTGCCAGTCTTATTACGAGGTGCAGGTTGACATGAACTACACTAAGTTATCAATTCCATTTTGTGGAATGTCTGCTCTTATCTTCATGACATTCAGTCACGCTCCTCGGCATTGAATCAATATGTGCCAACAAAAAAATCTATATCACATGATACAATTCAGTTGTGAGGTCGGGAGAATTCCTTTTTCCTAGATTTTATTCATGGTGCACTCGGATTCTTTTTAGAAATATATTTTTGACATGTACACTGAAGTAGAGTTTTTCGTATCTGTTTTTGTTTATGGAATTCTTTCAGTTCCTTCCATTCACTTTCCGCCCATAACGTATTTTCGTAAATGATCATCAAGTATCATGAGATATTTTTATAATGATATAGTTTTTAACAATATTCATATCATGAACGAGTTCTCCAATGGCCTCGACAGAGTCATTCACACTTCAAAAGTTTAAGTACGTCTGTCTATCCTCCGGTTTGGATTAGTTATCATTAATTCACTCACGAATGAATTTGAAGTATTGAAGAGGCACATTGGGTCTGCTGAAACTATATCAAAAGTAATAGACCTTTAACTAACGGTCTATTCCGTAAAACACCGTTAATGAACGATCCGTTATCAAACGACTGTCGGTAGCTAGCTCTCAGCGATCCATTTGAACAATATGTCAAAAATACCACAAAACTACTTCAAGTCGTTAGCCAACTGAACCATTTCTATTCCCGTTTACAAACGTTATATTATGTCATTCACTACCGACTTGCAACGATTTTATATTTTTACGGAATAAGATTCGACACAAATATCGTTAATTCAACGATAGTAGTTGGATAACGACATCGCTATTAGTTACGGAATAGACCTGTTAGGATTAATAATAAATCTGCCTATGCATTCATCTCGTGTGAAAAAAATATGGATTCTCGGACCCTCTTGCACATTCTACTTTTATACTGTTAATTGTTAGCTGATGTTATGTTTCATGAAGAAGCCACCTGACAACTAAGGGATTGTTTGAGAAAAAATTAACAAACGGGTGCTGCACTCTGGATCACCTGATATAATTGCTTGAAAGTATAAGAATAAGATTCTCACTGATAAACTTTTCACAAAACTGCGAGAAGCAGCTACTCAAACTAGGGATAATTCATTTCTCGAACAGGAGAAATTGAATTTATCTATTGAGAAGAATAATCAAGTAAATAATTCTTGCTTGAGGAAGTTACTGTATAGCGGAATAAGTTTGGCGGTTTTGTAAACAAGTTTTTGATGAGAATCGTATAGAAAACTGCAGTATATTCCTTCAACAATATAACCGTAAATATTTCAGGATAACGCAACTGAATTTACAGACTTTTGATCAATAGGAACTGAGTGCTACTGAGTGCTGAGTTGAAGTTTTATTGAACGGATAGTATACATAGCTGTAGAATATCATCAACTCAATGCAGTGAGAATGAGGCACAGTCGACCAAAATCGGGGATTCGGTTCTGACAATACTATTCAATTGAACCACCATGCCATAACCACTACTTTTTACCGCAAACAACTGAACCATAGGATGCAGACAATCGCATGCGCGCTCGAATGATTGAACAAAGAGTGGTTCAATCACTTAATTGATAGCACGTCGAGACAAAATTCATAGTTTTGATTCTTCGTTCTTTCGCCATCGGGTGGATATAATTGATAAATTCGAATGGCTTGCTGGGTAGTGATAGAAAACCTATTTCGAAGAAAAATATTACAATTTGCTCAATTCATTTTATAGTTATGAATATTCCAAAATAACTTAAAGATGCCGGAAAACACCAACAGCGTCTGTAAACTTTCATGACGTTCTTTTTTGTCCTACTGGAGCTGATATATCATTTTGAGTTTCAATAGACAAGTTTGGCGAATTTTCTCTAGGCAATAACCACGCATGTCGAATATGGGCCTCACATGAAGACTGAAAATGCAATCTTAACGAGACTGTATTCCTAATAATGGAGTATTTTGTCGGAGAACTGAATGAAGATTGAAACTCCTTTTTTGAAAGGGATAATACTCATCATCAAGCACACAACTCATTCGAAAAGGTGGGTACATTGTCGAAACTCAAAATTAATATTTCACGAAGAGCTCTTTCGAAACAGTGAGGACGGCGGGTAACAAGGCAAGCTATTCTTCGGATTTTCCCATAAAATAGTAGGCAACAAAAGTTATCTTGTTGAAAGATGAAGTCATATTCCGCAACCAGATGAAATATTATGAAAACAGAAAGTTTGTGGACTACAAAGAACTTAATTTGTTCCGGAATATTGTTAAATACAGCCCAAATACTAATTAGATGAGGAGAGGGGTAACACTCATAAAGCCTAGTATCGACAGTGCGAGGCTGCTCGCTGCGAATGCCTCGTGCCATCTGCCTCAGGGTGAGCTCTTCAGCTAGCAGCAAGTTTGTAACCACGAATGCTCACTGCGAGCACGCGAACCACCCGCATTCGTAGTGAAGACAGTCGGTACAATATGTCTGTATTTTCATGAAATGTGCAAGTTGCTGCCGCTGCTTTTATTGTGATGGCGACGATTATCAAGAAACAACAGCAGAAAAAGCGACGTAAACCCCGTTGGTGGGTCAAAAAAAATTATATAAATCGGTTAGAATATGGGAACAGACTCCTAGTGAGGTTTGAAGAAAACGAGCCAAAGGACCCCGCACTTCTCTTATGGAAAATGGCGTTCCGTCAAATTTTCTGAAATTTTGTGAAATTGTACTACTCAACTTTCTGATCAAAAGTGTCCATGGGCTCACTTGAATCCTATGACTAGTTTTCGAGCTACAGGGTGTTGTAGTTGAGAAATGCTCACTTTTTTTAAGTTATATTTCTAAAACAGGATGAGATACTTCCAATTGAATAAAAAAAATGTTTTCGCCTGCCTCTTGACAGTACACATGCATATATTGAACATCAAAATCGACCAAACCTACAGGGTGATCCACTATTGAAAGTGAGGTGATTTCTTATAAACATGGAATTGGAAAAATCGAAACTTTAACTAGTGTTGAATGAAAAATATTACCAAATTATCTTACAGTTGTATCAAACATTGTACACAATACTACATTTATCAAAGTTCGTCGAAAAATACACCGTCAGACAGGAACCATTTCCTATGGAATACAATAGAGCAATTGTTACAATTCGATGTATTCAAACTATTTATTATTTTTCTAGAATATGTTTTATGATCCAGTTCATGCCATTCAGGAGAAAAAAGTTGTAAAAAAATTATTTTATCCACAATAAAATTCAAACTGAACTAATTTTTTCACAACACCCTGTAATTTGCTATTATCACCGTTGAGGTGCAATTTTTTGTTTATTATCTGAATTTTTGTACCTACTCAGATTCACTGCTCAATTATCACCCTTCTGCTATGACTAGATTCTGAGTGATGGACTCAAAAAGTTGAGATATGTCGAAAAAAAGAAGCAGTTCATATATTCAAAGAAATGTAGCTAATAGAGACTCCAATAATTTCGATTTGTAGTGATTTCAAAAAAACGCTCTTGTCACTTAAACATAGGATCCAGAAAGAAATATGCGTTTAGAAGAACCAAACAATATGATTTTTTTTCAAATAACTATCGGACCAATATCTGCATCCTCATTCCATCTTCGATCTGCAGCATCAATGATGTAGTTCAAAAGCCTATCCGACGGAAATTTGATGTTTTCCTGATACCTGGCAAATCCCAGAAACCACACTACACTGGCCACGTGTGCACAACTCCCCAAGGTCCTTGCTCCTGATCGGCATGTACAATAGTATCCTTGAACAGGTGGATCTTCTGGATTCTCGTTTTCATTCTCATTGAACACAATCCACAGCATGTATTTCGTGGCATTGCGGAATCTTGAGTATATCCTCAATCTCAGAAAATTCGTTTCTTCAATCAATTCATCGATTTCCAGAATATTTCCTTCTCCTCTTTGTAGAGTATCCTGAATATAAGAGGCAGCTAGATGAATGTGATATGATCCAGCGAAGGACTTCAGGTATTCTAAATCTAAACGCGGAAAAGAAACTACGTGCCTAAAGTTCAGGCGAACCCAAACGCCATTCCTCAAATGAAGATTGTGCGCTTCAACACGTGCTTGGACGATATTTACTTCGTCACAAGCATTCAACATTTGGGTAGCTATCTCTGGCGTTCCCTCCAAACTTATTAAAGGATGGAATGTGTTCAATAAAGCCCCGGCAATCAAATAAAAGTCCCTGAGATTTGCAGCATGCGTTGTTGAAATCATGCCTCGAAAGAATTTGAAAATGCTTTTGAAATGTCCATTTCTTGCTTCTATAATCCACCTACTGGTCGTTATGATGCGTGCTCTATTAGCTTCTGCAGTTGTTAGTTGCCTCTGATTCGGTGGCAGGAAGGGTGGCATGTGGACATGAAGACCGAGTTCCTGTAAAAGTGGTACAGAATCTCTGTAACCTCTGTCAGCTATTATAATATCACCTTCTTCAAACCAATTCCTCATTCCCTCCATGTCATCATGAAGCTCTCTTGCTAAAATGGACGCATCACTGTTTTTAGCATCAGAAAAATATGGCCCATTGATTGCTAAGATGTAACCATCAGAAGCAACAATCATTTCTGGTTTGATGAGATGTTCATGCTTGTGAAAACAGTACGATTGTCTCAACACACGGAAGTTGCTGCTTTTTTCTATCTTGTTATATGTACAATCTATATACACAATCGCTTTGGGAATGTTGGGATGAGGGTTATACAAATGATTAATATAGGGAGATATGTGTCTTTCAATGTAAGTTTCTCTAGGGATGGAGTTAAAACCAATATTATTTGGTACAAATCTCTCTAATAAAGATAACCTCACATTAGATATTATCAAACTGACAGTTGGTCGTGAGGGATAATTCAATAGTATTCGTAGAAATTCGTCCGAAACACCATGTCGAATTTTTATGAGGAATGTCAATAAATGCTTCTCAGTCACCCTTCTTCTATTCCCATACTGTACAATTGGGTCACAAAATTCAAATAATTGTTGAAATTCTTGTCCGGACAATGAGGTGAGAGCTTTCAGTTCTTCATTCTGGAAACTACTAATATCTTCCCAATTTTTTGTGCTCCTATTCTCTTGAGCTACCGATCTCAATCCTTGTAGAAACTGCTGAAGATTTGATATCATATACGGTTTATTAACAAATGTAAAACCCCCGATCAGGTGAGGTAGTATAATACCGCGATTGTCAAGATGGTCTAAACAAATTCGCAGAAAGTCTGGAATATAGATTCCAGAATCTACAAACACTTTTATTCTGCACTCCAAAGATATTCTATGGATATTCTGACGAGCATTACATACTATGCAGCTACGGCTCGGAGTGGGAGACAGGACATCGAGACGAAGACAATTCGGATTATTTTCAATTTGGATAAGTTCATTTCTCAAAGCATTGAAACAATTCAAACATACCCTTATATCATCAATGACATCAATGGGCAGATGATCAGCAGTTCGTCTTTTATATAATGCCATCTGAAGCAGATCAACATGATCATCTTGATTCATATTCACTGTAAGTCTCACGACAAAATTCCTTTCACAAGTGTAACACTGCACCCTATTTGCAAAAGCCATTTCTCTACTAATGAAAACAAATAATCTATGGAGTCGAAAGATTGTGCAGCAAAATACCACGAAAAAGTTTGAAGTTTGTTGACAATTCTCAAACATTTATTGTTTTCAAAGCGCACTACGAATTTTTTGAAAAGGCATGCTAGATGCTCATCGATGTGAATTCGTTAAATTATAATAAATCAGTAAAATCCTCGATGCATCTTTTCAGTATTTACGTACAGCTAGCTTATCCAATCCAACTTGGCATAAAAATATTGACGTCCAGCAATCACTGTGAAGCATAGTAAGATAAAAAAACATATTATATATGTGTTCACTGTGTTGAAATGAATTCCTAGTAGGTGTTTTTTATGTCATGGTCTGCACTACAGTGTGCAACTGGAAAAAGTAGCCGGCCAGATTGGATGAGTTGTACCAATTATAGTTAGCACTTCATATAATCATAGAAATATGCTGAAAACTTGTACGGTATTTGATTAATCACGATTGATAGCGGGGAAAACCTTCCAGAGTGGCAACATGAATAAAAATTATTTTCAGGTTCTTCATTCTGGGTAATAACTCATTTCGCTAATGAAAATATCAAAGAAGGTTACGAGAATGTTTTGAAACATCTTTCATCGAATTTGTTGATACAATTCTGTAGTATGAAAACAGAAGAAGAGTGGATGAGAACCACTTGAAGATTCGATTATGATTTGAAATAATGTATTGAACCAATTATTTTACGAAAAACTGTAGGTGTGATGATATTCAAGATGAGGTTAATTTTATTGAAGAGATTTACACCGAATAATAATGATACGTAAATCTCAATGACTTTCATTACTTTGCAGAGGTTTAACTGAACGGATTTCATTCTTTGATGAGATTGAAATATTGGAAATAGTAATTCAAATGTTGAGAGAGTGATTAGTGTTCAAGCACCAACTGAGGTTTCAAATCTGCAAAAAAAGCTTTTCGAGTTCACCTGTATTTTAGACACGCACCTTTTTTTCCCATATGAATTAAAATATCTCAAGATTTTCAAACGAACATACCATCTTCATTGAACTGAATTCAGGAAACCTCACGATTATGGAAAAATTCAAATGAGGAAATTAATAAGATGTTTGAATAACCCAGCTTGGAATATCTTGTAATACTTCAAAATACGCGATTTCGAACGCAATGAAGAGAATCAGGAGAGTTTAATGAAAATGTCAATCTAGATTTAGGACTGGAGCTTATGACTTTTGTAGTGCGTTTTTTTCGAAATTACCACAAATGAAAATTATTTGAGTCTCTGTTAGAGACAGAAGATATAACTTCAGTAAAATTCCTATTTGAAAATATGATTTTTTTTTTCGACATATCTCAACTTTTTGAGTCCATCACTCAGAATCTAGTCATAGCAGAAGGGTGATAATTGGGCAGTGAATCTGAGTAGGTACAAAAATTCAGATAATAAACAAAAAATTGCACCTCAACGGTGATAATAGCAAATTACAGGGTGTTGTGAAAAAATTAGTTCAGTTTGAATTTTATTGTGGATGAAATAATTTTTTTACAACTTTTTTCTCCTGAATGGCATGAACTGGATCATAAAACATATTCTAGAAAAATAATAAATAGTTTGAATACATCGAATTGTAACAATTGCTCTATTGTATTCCATAGGAAATGGTTCCTGTCTGACGGTGTATTTTTCGACGAACTTTGATAAATGTAGTATTGTGTACAATGTTTGATACAACTGTAAGATAATTTGGTAATATTTTTCATTCAACACTAGTTAAAGTTTCGATTTTTCCAATTCCATGTTTATAAGAAATCACCTCACTTTCAATAGTGGATCACCCTGTAGGTTTGGTCGATTTTGATGTTCAATATATGCATGTGTACTGTCAAGAGGCAGGCGAAAACATTTTTTTCATTCAATTGGAAGTATCTCATCCTGTTTTAGAAATATAACTTAAAAAAAAGTGAGCATTTCTCAACTACAACACCCTGTAGCTCGAAAACTAGTCATAGGATTCAAGTGAGCCCATGGACACTTTTGATCAGAAAGTTGAGTAGTACAATTTCACAAAATTTCAGAAAATTTGACGGAACGCCATTTTCCATAAGAGAAGTGCGGGGTCCTTTCTTGCGAATGTCCAAGCAAGATTTTGAACATTCAATTACATTGATAGAGCCTTTTCCCTCGACCTTTCACGTCGGTGAGACCCCAACAGAGACGTTACCTTCTTTTTCAAATCTCTCACCGGAACATTCATTGACTGCGATATTTCGCGCCACAAGTCTTCTCTCTTGTTTTTATTATAATATTCAGGGTGTTTCGAGTCCCACAGGAAACGTTTAGTTTCTTAACACTTCTCTAATTGTCTGATCATTTCATGATTATCCATGATGTCGTTGTGGAGGTTTGTTGGTTTGCGTGCAGGAATTGTGTCTTGTGCGGTGCGAGGCAGACAGTGCAGGTATCCACTTGACGCACAGCTCGGAGCGAGGCACCTTTGAGCACTGCTCGAAAACCGACAAGCACACGGCTCGCCTCACATTCTGCGAACGCCTCAAAACGAGCAACCCTGGTATCCACAGTCCGAGGCAAAGCCGAGCATCCGCCACGAGGCATTTGCGGCGAGCTGCCTTGCACTGTCGATACTAGGCTTAATGCGCACTGTATAACAAAGCAAGCTATTCTTTCACCTAGCAATAGTAAAACATGAAAGTGATCTCAATGAATGATGAGATTGAATCTTTGGTGTAAACGTTTAAACTTAAGTAAAGATCCTCAAACTGATATTATTTTCACATAACGCGCTTTTCGCTAAGAAGATCAGCATTTTCAGAAGGGAAAATCGAAAAATTCTCTTTGAAACGAGTTTTTATAGCTTGTCGGCTCCCTCCAATTCTTTTAATGTTGCAATCAAATCAACTGATTTCGTGAATTCCCGACATTTTTGTGTTCTATAATTTATTTTCTGGATTACCAAGGAGCAGTTGTAATTTATGAGAAGTTTTATATACGTCTCTCATATTCACTTGATCAAATATAGGTTCAAGTCCTCTGCTGTACTGAGGTTGAAGAGAAATATTTCTACAAATTTACATTTTATAATTATACCAAATATCTCTGGGTTGAAACCGTTCACCTTAGCTAAGTACCTGATCATTTTGTATTCATTGTCGTATCTATATGTATTTGGAGGAATTGTTATCAACCTATGGACGAGAAATTGCAGTTTTGCCATTTTATGTTGAGGGCAATGATTCGAGTTGTTAGGAATGTACCTGAACGTATTCGAGTGTGTCCTATATATATTCCAATTATCTTCTTCGGAAGATGCTAACCTTGTTAGCGAAACGCGCGTTGAGCGCAAATAATATCAATTTGGTGCTGGGGTGATTGATCTCTGTAGAGAGTTTCGATAGTTATTTTGTCCAAACATAAACTAATATATGTTGGAAATATTTGTATCCAATATTTCCCAGGATGGATAGGTTTCAAGAAATGAATTCCTTGCCGAAACGATTAACAGCTTTAATACAAGAAAAAAATATTGCAAATAATTATAAACAACCAATTCTCTCAAGTTTTCAATAAAAAACTCAAATTCCCGTTATCCCTCCTCTTGGATACCGTCCGTCCTTTGTTACTTCTTGTCAGCTCTTCCGGAATATGATGTACTGAGTGGAAAATATTTACATACCGCATTGAAATATAATATTAGTTAGATATATAGTTTGGGAAACTTTGAAATACTAAAAATCAATAAATCTGAAATTCAGTCCAGACACAAATTATTGCAACGGAAAACTCTGTATGAGAAAGGAGTGTGTTAGAAGACTTTTCAATGATTTTGGTTACATAGTTATTCCTGGCACAATAGAATGTTGAATACAATAATAGAACGTTGACTCAGTTTGTACAGAGGTATTCTGTTTATGCTTTGCCGAGTTGACATTTTTACTACGCCTAATTACCGTTTTGTCCTTCGACATGCAAAGTTTATCGTAGAATGTTGAAATTAAATGCGAAGACGTTTAAAGAAACTTTTTGTTATTGAATCGATCTGCAAACCGGTAATACAATACCCAATCGAAAAATGCTTCAGTGAAAAATCCTTCATTGGCATTTGCCAATTATAATCAAGCATCCTTCTAGGTTTTTGCCGAGGGAGTTATTCTTTTTCTTTTTGATGGTTGTTACTGGATAGAAAGAGAGGAACTCCAGTTTTCGAATGTCTGAATACAAGAATGAATATGCCAATCACAGACACAGGCTTCTGGTTTGCCGTTTGGTTTGGTATGATTATTATTTCGCTTGTCAATTCGGCGTCTTCTACCAGTTTGTCATCTGAAATTTCCTATAAAATATTCGGATTGGGCATGAAAGAGAGAGAGCATCGATCTTCAAACTCAAACGAAATGCAATATAATGCCGTGGTTGGAAATATGACTAATATACCGGTAACGTTCCATTTCTGGCTTAAAAATGTATAGTCATCGAATAAAAAGTTTTTTTTCAAGGAGAAACGTTGTACCCATTCGGTTTCCAGGGGCGCCGGAACCATGGGGGCAATGGGGGCTCGGGCCTTCACAGTAAAGTTCTGGGTTGCGAATCTGTTACCATGCTCTCATAGCAAAAATTTTTCGTTTAGAACAAATTATGTATCGGTCTCATCGGTGTCGGGTTATAAAGATTTTTATCATCACGCTGAAAAAAGTGTCAGTGACAAAACCGCCGGAGTTTGTTACTCAAAGCCGTAGTCACTATTAGAGAGTTGAGGTGCTGCCACGAAGGCTAACGTGAAGGTACTGATTTTCAATAAAATAAAATAAGTGTAAATATAACATAAACAATATTTTGTTCGATGAAAAAAATATCAGAATCCTAACCCTGATAACCTCACAAAAACGATTGGTTAACCGCTATCAATAACGTCTATGGCAACGACTTCAACTCAATTCATGAAAACCCGTAAACGTTATATTTCATAACGTTAACGTCTACGTTGAGGTCTACGTATTGCAATCACTTCAATTTTCTATTAACAAAGATACGTACGTATACCGTATATCGAATCAAAAATGTATTTACGGTCCAGGATGACACAGCAAAAGACTTTCGAAATCAAAAATAAACATTTTGATATATGCACCAAATCGAAATAAAGTAACTTACCGTCTTTTCGATAATACAAAATTTCGGCGTGCTTTTCGACGCCATCTTGCAGGGCCTCCCTGAGACTGGTGACAGCTCCTTGGGAGGTCAACGGGCCGCACAGGAACTCGCAGGAGGCCGGTCTCTGCATAACCTCCGCTCTGGAGTAGCCGGTGAGTCGGCAGAATCCGTCTGAGCAATAGATGATGTGACATTGCCCTTCTCTGCTATTTGCTACCAAAAATGAACGATCTGAAACAAAAAAAATCTGTTTAAGCAATATTCTACTATATTATTTGATGAAAAAGTGTCGTGTTCTGTGGCGAGCGTGGGAATCCGTCAACTATGCGAGACACACAAAACACTTTTCCTCTGATTTACACATTCATTTCTGCTTCAGAAGTGAAAACTGTTAACACTTCGAAAATTGAATCAGACCCATAAATGGCCACTTTCATTGCCTAGGCAAAGGAAATGATAATTTTGAGTACCTACGAAAGTTGAAGTAGAATATAGCCATGGTGGTGATAATTTGAATTGGATATGTAGAAGAGACGTCAACAATATCAAAATGCCAGTCACAAAATGCTATATATTTTCGACTTTGAAGAAATAATCATTGTAGAGGGTATGGAGCTTAAGGATAGTTATTTTTTTTCTCCAAATTATTGAAACAAAATGATTTGAAGATTTCATGAAAGAAGTAGCACTGTGTTTATTCATTCAATTCCTTATAATAAGATTCTCGATTTGTGATTGTTCTATTGTAAGAATTATGTTTATGAATAGAGACTACAACTAGTGAATTATAACATGGACAGAAAGTCAGTTTTAAACTTTGTCAGAGAACGGGTTGAGCAGTGTCCAAAGTTTCGTTTTCGATGTTTCGGTTACGATTTTGGAGCTATTTTTAATAAAATCACACTGAGGTCTCAATCTACCCACTCCACAGGTTTCGTAACAAGTTCTTCCTAAGCTCGTAGTATGCATATCCTCTAGATTCTAGACCAAACTGAAAACGAGACCTGGGAAGTAGACAGGCTATGGCTCCAAGTCAAATTATTTTACCGTGCCAACACCTGAGAAATGGGCAGATGGAGAACTCAGTGTGAAATCAAATTATCCCTTCATCATCAATTGATATGAACCCCTAAGAAACAATCTAACGTGAGAGAAGATCCGTAAAATCAACAATTTCTCCATCACACCTGATTGAGCAGGATATCTTAGAGAACGATGAACGATATAATGGGTTGATAATACAGGAACAAACGTATCGGGAGAAAGCTGGCAGATATTAAGAGAGAAGTATTATACAATACGGGACGGTATGGAGAGATACTTGTCTATCTGTTTTCGAAAATGGCTTGTCGCTGTCAGATAGTCAAGCTTTCGGAAATGTTTTTTTTTTTATCAAGACAATAACTTGAGATTCTGAATAAAATAGTCAGCAACGATACATCACGCATGAAGATCAATTCTTCGTTGAACGTTATTATAATGAAATGGAGAAACTTCAAAATGAACATTTTTTATAAAAGTTACATCGAAAACTGTAAGAACTCGTTAAGGAAGAAGCAAATACTGAACATGTGTTAAATGACGGCCATAACGTACAACTAGGTGGTACTCAATGTTTTTTATGTTATACTAATTAATTATTGTGTTTTTATTGCTTTGTCACCAACTACACAAAGATGAACTTTATGCTTGTGCGGGCATAAAGTTCTATCTCTATCGGCCTCACAGGCCATAAAGACACAAACACTTTCTGCATGTTGATGTGCCAATATTCCTGCAAACATTCATATGTTGATGCAATAACGAACTAGTATGACATGAATGTTGTTATGCAACACGGATATAAAGATGTTTATGGCCTTGGACAACTAGCAAACCTTCGGGTCAGAGGCTCTTGGCTTTGTGGGCAAAAACATCAAAAGTTTTGTTTCATCACCTATTTTTTGAGTCCTAAAATAAATGGAGGTCCTGGCAAGATTGTTGATATCGATGAAAGTGAAATTGGAAAGAGAATGTAACACTCGTGTTGACGAACAGTGGAAGAGTTGGAGGATTCAAACGTGGCAGCTATTTGTACCCCTTAGTACATAAATACCCATTATATATATATGTATATACATACATACATATAGCATTTTCTGCTACAGATTTCAATAATATAGACAATGAAGTCCGAACTAATACTACGAAACAAAAAAAATCGTTACCTGAAATCGTGAAATAACACTAGAATTCATGCACATCGAAAGAAGTGTGAATTTTTATAAGTGAATTATATAATCTGATCAGATTGATAGTTTGTTAGCCGTGGTCTGCAGGTTTTTGGACTTAACGCTTCGCTATCAAAATTATTATCTTGGTGTTCGACAGTTAATTTTTTTATCGTATAGCAATAATGACGATAGTAATCAATATTAAATAACCTATCTTTATCGATGGCATCATTAGAAATGTCACTCGAGAAGAATGGAACTAAGATAATCCTTAGATTCTCAGCAATATCTTATGATAATTCGTCATCTATTTTGAATGAAAGGAAGCTACATACTCGGGAAAAACGTTATGATATCCCAAAATACGAATTGAAGACATCAATAAGAAAAGTCGTAAAATGTCTTTGATTTTCTGATCAGGTAATCTGAATCAGATACAGTTTCTCCAACAACAATAAACCATCATTGTGAAATGATGAATCAATATTATTCTTGGAGCGCCTTTGAATAGTTGAGTCACAAACAACCATAACTTACGAATTTCAGTATTGTGATAGACAAAAAACTGTTTATTGCTGACTACGTAGTCAGTTGAAACGATATCATATCTTTCAGATTTTTGACGATGAATATGAGCGATTAATATTGGGATATGAAATTGAAAAACTCATTTATCGAATTCCAAACCGTTCTAGCAAGCATACAAGCGACTCTCAGGAGTTCCGGAAAAATAAAAACGAGATACATATCATTCAACGTGTTATCCTAAGAAAAATAAAATATTGATAATTTCAAGAGAGCAAACCTTCATAACTTGGAAAATGAAAATTCTTGTTTCTTGTCATCCCATTGAATGATGAACTATGAAAGAGGAATTATGTAATATATCTGCAATAGAGTGGTACTTCGCTTCAAAAGTCTTAGGTCGGACAGAGTTTGCTTCTCATTTACATCAATGATGATCATTTTTATTTTTCGATCAACTGTTAGTTTCGATTCTATCAGAAAATTTCGCCCAATAAGATGTGCGGTAGGTTTCAATCAAGCGAATGATGAGGGCAATTGAATACCTAATGTAATAGCATTAAACAAGAAACATTGTGAACTACAAACATGTGGTAATGTGGTAATATTCCTAGATTCTATAATTTTATACATCAATTCCTGGTATTTATAATTGATCTATTCAAATATGAAACAACAATAGGGCGAAAAAAAAGGGGATCTGAAAAAATATTCTTGATATTCGAGTCTTCTTGCTATATATCGAAATCCAGCCTTGTTGAATGAATATGTCAGGTGTCATGGTTGACTCGTCCGTTATTATCCGTGTTGCTTATGAAGTATCACGTAGATATTTGACAACAGGGTTTGCTTGCTGAAGGTCTTCGGTCGAGGTCCATGGCCTTTTGGTATACCATAAATAACAACTGAGATACGAGAATGAGAAATATCCTGGGTTAAATAATTGGTGTCAATTCACAGTTTGTAATGCTGCAAATATCAAGTACTTGATGTTAGAAACAATTTTTAGTCAATTTAACGGAATTAATTTACAAAACACCAAACTGAATATAGACAGTTCAAAACTCTTCGAGGGTAGTAAATGTTTTTATAATATTTTTATATTGAACGGCAATCACTTTTCTGTGCGACTGGCTTTGTTTCCAATTCCTCACGCCATTTTTCATTACGAGCATGGTTACTCGCGGACCCGTTAACCATGAAACATGACAATGCCACAGTGAAAAGTTCCCAATAGAAAAATATCTCGATTATGAGCACTTGATAGTGCTAACTCCCTCGCCCGTCTTTCTGCAAATTGAAATAAACAGAAAAATGATGTTTGACGCTGAATGTACCAAAAAAAAATATCACCAGAACGTTAATCTGTCGAAACACCTAACGAACAACAATGCTTCATCTTTTCGGTAGCTTAGCAACAGCACAATGTTGTTGCATAAGTAAAAGCTGCGTAGCCTTCAAGTTTTTCATCGTGACGGTATGTTTTCCTAGATCGCAGAAAATGATTCAGACAAAGCACTCAATGTATTTGTTCCGTTGCAATCTAAATCATGAAAGTGTTGTTATGGAACGTTGTTGCTAATTGATTGTGAGCAAAATGTTACCGTGTTACTCGATAGTCACGGTAAAGTTGAGAGATAAGGAAACAATCACGTCATATTGTTCGAAGAAAATCGATAACAATGCCATGTGGAAAAGTCATTACCTTTATAATGAGTAAAATCTTACAATCTAAGGGGCAAACAATGAATCAAAATGGATTGAAAACTAATTATTATGGATAGAACTACTTCAATGAATATCAAACTTCCACTCTTGAGAACTCATCCAGGGTATGCAGTTGTGTGAATGAAGGACAGATATTCTATGTATATTCGGGCAACACTGACGATGCCAGTAAATCTGACAGTACTCCTCCGATATATGTCCGATTAGTATAGTATATTTTGTTATTTTCACTCGATTCAATTCGAAAAATTGACCTTGTGATTAAGATTTTACGTGAGCCATGAAAAATAAAAAACTCACATCCCACCATCTGCTACAATTCTTAAGATCTGATGAGATTTTTTTTTCTGACCTAATTTCTAAACAGGTCCAACATCGAGGAACAAACCAAACAGCACAAGTACACCCAGTGGAGGTACTGCATATGTACGGTGAGGATGCATTATACGTATTTGGGACGTACTTTAGTCTCCGACAGACGTACATAAGACCTCCTACCGTCTTACCGTTTCCACATAGTCGGTAATCTCAGGTACATATTTTTCTAGTCCACACAGCACTTGAAATGTACAGAAAGGGGAACTGTTTGGACATTCCGAAAACGTACCTTGTTCATTTTGTATGCGATATTCCAAATAGCACAAACGTATTAAACCAATATTGGTTCGATATTACGGGAATATTAATCTTATACTGTAGATATCATATTGGCCACAAAAAATGTGAACATGCGGCGTTATTTGATCAATATTCGAAAAAAATGTTAGGGTATATTGTTTTGACTATATTGATACAATATAATTCTTAGTTTTCATATTCGGGATTATACATTATTTCTTTTTTACCAAATAGTCAACTTGGAAATTCCACTCATTCACGTGTACTAACCAACTAACCGAATATTAACCTGGAAAAAACTTTGCTGCTGCGGGGCTTGAACTCACGACCTTCACTATGAAAATATCATTGTCGACCACTTTTACGCTCTACGGTACGGAAAGAAGGAGTTGGGTGCCATAGATGACATAAGTTAGTCATGTTCGAGACAATATTGAAATGTTAGAAAGTTTAGTAACAATGAAAATATATTTAAAAAAACACTGAAGGATCACTGTCTCATGTGATGGCGGTTAGGAATATCAAACTTGCTGTACAAAAAATTCTGGTCGTAATTTTCTGGTATTGAAATTCACTTGTCGATATTTCAATTTTTCCTATTTTTTTTAGAATAATTCATCATGAATATTGCATTACAAATATTGATATATGTTTGAATACACTGATTGATCAATCTCAAAATCCCGATACCTACCCCTTTTCAGTTGTGATTCGAAAATGACGATTTGAATATTTCCATTTTACTGTGAAAACAATATTCAAGCAATATCAGAATTCGCATATCTATATTGCAGTATCATGCCAATATGCCACCTAATGTGATAATTCAATATCTTAATCTACACTCCCAAATAATGTCGAATATATGTGTTGGAATTCCGATGTTGAAAATTGGGTATATGCATTATCTGCAAACAATATTAGAATCTCTTAAACTGATATTATTCATTATCACCTGATATGGTAATTCTATTATCAAACCCATATTATCAATACTGAACCTTACAAAATGCAGTTGAAATTTATCATCAATATTGAACCAATATTCATATTGAAATATCGTTTTCTCAATATTGATTCATCAACACCAAGTTTTTCACTTACGATGTATCTATATCGGACCAATCTGAATTCGGGGTTCAGCCAATAAGATGTGCTACTTGGCATAGCGCGTTGGTCCTACCTGATTGGGACGTGATGTACGTATGTGGGACGACATTTCTAGTTCGTACTTTTTCGGTGCACACTGGATTCAAGGGGATATAGCTAGGATGTACAAAGCAGGTTTCTTGGCGTACGTCAATGGGACGTTCAAATACATACGATTCCCAAAAATGTACGTCAGCACCATGGTCCTCAAATGTTTCGAAAGATAAGAATCTGAAAGGGACCCAATATGTACGCACCTGGAAGCTCCAAACACTACTTGCATATTCCTTCCGAACATGTAAGTCTAAGCAGTACTACATGGGATAATCAAAAAAGTACGTCATCGGTATGTCCCTAACTCATTTCGAAATGTACGTATCTGAAGAGGAGTTACTGTGAACGTATCAGATAACGGGACCAAGTATGTACCTACATGGGACGTCTGTATAGTAATAATATGTAGACATATCATATAGAACATCCGGAAATGTAAGTTCTTCGAATGTATCCCATACGTCCCAGGACGTATCGACGTAACTGGGATATCTTTAGGACGTCGTGTGCTATTTGGGAAGTAGACCTCGAGGTTAGGAATTTCGACAAATTGAAACGAAAATAAATTGTGATTATCCTTCAGTGTCCTTAACAGCCCAAGATTTCTCTTTCGTAGTTTTATGAACAATATAATAATGTATCGATTGAAAATATCGTCTTTATGAGTACTGCCATTGACAATTACATATTCTTTCAAAATATTTCTTGTGTGTTATTTACCGATGTTTATTTATCGATCATATCGATAAATCAATTTTTTAAAGACAGTCTTCTTGTCTTGAGATGAGATAATGATAGGCCAAGGTGTTCTTGATAAAAAATTCGAGCTAGAAACATATCATGTAATTGTGAACAGAATACAGATTCCTTTTTTGTACTTAACGCGTAATTCATTCAAAAACAATTTCAGTACAAGTCATTAACAATTACTTACAAGTCATTTACGATTACCTACAAGTCAACATTGTGTCAGCGATTACAGAAAATCACGTTATACGTCAACATTTTTAGCTGAATTGGCTGATAGGTAAAAACGGTTACGTCTTAGAGAATTTTTCATTTCTTGCAACATCCATATCACGTTTGCGATATCAGGATATTCTGACAATAAGCACCCTGTATGATGCAGCAGTATGGTGATGGAGTCCAACTTATAATCCCAATTTTTTCTGTTCGATTCACGTACCCTATTGTCTCATAATCGAAATGAATAACTACATAAGCGGCTTGGCGTTTCTAATTATAACTGCATTATCTAAAATCATCCCACATTCTCTGAGAGCTTTATAATAGGGACAAAAAACTCAAATCGTAACCTCATTTACCCTTTTTCTCAACTAAAACTTTGATGTTGATTTAACACATATTATATGAACCTATTATGCCGTGTGCTACTTATCACCCTATTTAGTGATTCTCATGAGAAATACAATGCAAATCCAGAAAATAAGTTGTGATGAATGTTGCCACTAAGTGACTCTCAATTTTTGTACTGCTACCTATTTTAACCAGTGCGATAATCAACTATCGCCCCCTGTCTTTTCTTCGGGCTATTATCAGTAGTAATAACCCGGGGACATTGATAATTGTGCGAAAAAATTTAATAACAGATTTCAAAAGCTTGTTGCTTGGAGCAACAAGCTTGAGAAATCTGTTATTAAATTTTTGAGGATTTATCAATGTTTGAGGGTTATTCGGAAGGAAATGTTTTGCTTTTTTTGAAATGAATACAAACATAAAATTATTCATTTAGAAGTACAATCAGTTGATGAACAATTCGAAAAATTAAAAGAAGATCCAGAGGTGTTAGTTTCAATAACTGACGAGTATTTTCACGCATGCTGTTAATAATTAGGTTGTGATGTTCTTGGTCAATATTTAAGTAAGGTTTTATGGAGTTAGCGTTGTTGTGGCCTGTAATCTTTATGAGCTGCTGCTCTTGAACCCCATTTTTTGCCAGTTGACTAACTGCGGTCGATCTGTTCGAGTGATTTGTAATCTTTTTCTCTTGAGTATTCAAGCCAATTGCTTCTGCAGATGATTTTGTCCAGTTTTGAATTGTATTTTTCCCTATAGGCATATTATCATACCAGTGGTCGTTTTCCGAATTCCAGTGACGATTTGGTCTTAAAAACAATCTGTTTGTTTTAATATTTGAGCCTCTTTTTGAAATTAATTCATTATACAATCTGGCAGGACAAATGTTGCTGTCATCGTTTTCCACAAAAAATTTGCTTTGTGTGCACATTTTTGATCCGCCTTGGCAAGTCTTACTAAATATAGGATTATATTCAATTCGATTTGTTTCAGACCCATCATTATTTGTTTCGATACAAAAAAAGTCCGTTAAGCATGACGCAGCTTCCCCACCTCTCCAAGCTAATTCTATCGCGGCTATATGGTGGAATTTCCGTTGCAGCCCTTCAGGGGTTTTTTCATCCCACAAATTGATCATTTTGGTAACTTCTGTCAAACTTAAT